>JAZKJV010002460.1:0-600000 GCA_037367405.1 Ottelia alismoides | reverse complement strand
CACATGGTGGTGAGGGGGGTCATGCTCGGGGCGGCAGAAGACAACGTCAGTTGTCGGAAGCGAAGGCTTGTCGACGGGAAGGGAGCCCGACACGGAGGGTCGTGGTTAGGGTGGCGTGGACTCGTTGCAGCGGTGACGAAGACGTCGAGCACAGAGGCGAGAAGTGGAGCAGTGCCGCACGGTGCCACGGCGGAGGCTGCGCAGGGAAGATCTGGACGACGTCGACCCGTGCCTGGGTGTGTTCTGCAGGGGCGGCGCTGAGGCTTATGTGTTGGACATGCAATCCCACAGCGAGCCATTATGCAATAAATGTTATTGCGAATATCATTCCCTGATCTGAAATGAAGAATAAATAATTTGCATAATAGGTCCCTTAGTACGATTAGGGTTATGTGCCATGGATATCTTAATAATCATACAGTTGTTGATTCAACTATTGAATATTTGGCAGACCAATAGGTTGATGACCTAATCAAGGTCTATACACCAGCGTGCTGGTATGCATGTAAGGGCATATGAGTAATACGATCTCTCAAAGGGATCATACAGGTTCAATTACTGAACTGGAAGAAATGATCTCACTCATGAGATATTGGGAAGAATCAAATTCCGTACACGGTCGTCTCGCTTTGGAAGCTTGACTGAATTTGTAGGTTTGATATATACTTTTGGAAAGAATATGATCAAGACCTAGGTATGATATATGCTCTTGGAAAGTATATAATCGATACCAACTTCCAATGATCGAATGAGGAACTTACTGATAACACCATGAAGTTGGCAGTATAAAGTTGACCTAATACTTTGGGTTTATTCTAAGTCTTCCAGTATGAAGGATGTACAGGTGCTGGGAATACCTGAGGGTGATGTGATCATAAACGATTGTATAACCATGATGCTTCCATTCCTAGGGAGTGATGAAACGGGTCTAGATTTTAGTGACTCCTCTTAGTACAGAAGTAATCTGATCTTGGTCCAAATATTGGACATTGATCTGAATATGATTCAGATGCAATGAGAAGATCATATTTGCGGTCTTGATTTATTCAAGCATCTAGGGAGGCCCGCGATCTGGATTTGAGATATGATCTCAATATCCAAGTCACTATACGTTGAACAATACAATTGTCCTGTCCTTATCTCCAAGTATCTGCGGAGAAAGTACATTATCCTTGAATGGGTTTAAGATAATTTCATTGTTGATATTATGTATCCAAGTATTGAGAAAATGGGTAATTAAATGTGATTTAATTATCATGAATAATATGGATTTGATTCATATTGTAAAGAGAGTTATCTAAGATAATTAAATTTGATTTAATTATCAGAGATGTGAATAATGTGAATGTGATTCATATTATTTAGGCACATGAGAATAGAGATCGAAGATGATTAAATGTGATTTAATTATCATGGATATGAATAATGTGGATAGCAATATCCATATTAGTCACATATATTATAAATGTGATTTATAATATATAAAAGAGAGCTATTTGTAATTTAAATTTGTTAATTAAATGTTGATGTGAAATGGATTCACATTGGACAATTAATTGAAAATGTAATTCACATTTTATTTTGGGTTGTGAATGTGATTCGCAATTTTCCAATGGCAAGATTGCAATATTCACAAAATAATTATGAATAATTTTTGTAGAATAATTTACAACAAGTGTTGTTGTAATCTTGGAGATCTCCATGGAATAATGTAATTTCATGAGATTACATGAGATTGCCGCCAAATCCCATTTTATGGAAGGAGGAAATCTTCATTCCATAAATATCCATGCTTGATTGATTTAATTTGAGAATAAATCGTATTGATTTATCAATATATATTTAATCTAAATTAAATTAAGGGATTTTATCACTTGTGCCCCTCCAAACTATTGCAATATCAGTTATTATGCCCCTATCTTTTTGGTAATATCAGTTGCGCCCCTCACTTCTTGCTATTTTATCACTGGTGCCCCTCGGGTTAGTGACCGTCCATCCCAAAAGCAAACAGACGTTAACTTTAGGGAGACATCAGGAATTAAATGAAAACAAATGAATTGAAAAGTAACATCGCTGTTCATCTTCCTCCTCCCTCCTCTTCCGTCCTCTTCATCTTCCTCATCCTCCTGCCCCTGCCTCCTCCCCTCGCCCCTGTTGCGCCTGCAGGCCCCCGCAACCCCGTGCCTCCCCCTTGCCCTGCCGACCCGCCCCGGCGCTCCGCCCCAGGTCTCCCCTCCGCCCCCCTTGCCCCCGCCCTGAGTTGCCTCCTTGCCTCCCGCAGCAGGCCCCTCCGCCCCCCGCACCTCCCATCCAGCCCTCGCACTTCACCCCCGCAGCTCCCCCCTCCGCCCCCCGCAACCCCTGCCACCACCGCCCCCGCGATCAGGTCGCTTCCCCCTCCCACCTCCACCACCCGCAACCCCTGCCCCCCCCAGGTCGCAGCCCCCCTGGGCCGGAGCTGTTTTCCGCATCCATTTACCCGCGGAGCCTCTCATACAGCTGCAGGCTATGGTACACGGAACCCGGCAGCAGACGCTCACTGATATACGGCACGATGTCCAGTGACACGCTCCCCATGTAGATCAGCATCCCAGAGATGTAAATCATCGGCATGAATCACCTGGCGTCTTAGCAGCAGCTAGAGGAGCATCCACGTAATTAGCTGCGGCAGCGGCCTCGCTCTCCCAGCACGCTGCCATCACCGCCATCCTATGCATCAAATCATACATGGCCATGTCTGCTATCGTAGACATAGTGGGAGACGCTCTCCATTCCAACTTCACCGAGAATCCTGATCTTGAATGCATCCTTAGCATACACATGATCCTTTTCCTCATTTTTTCTGGTGCAAATCCTTGAAGATGCACACATATGCGAAGCAAGAAGAGTTATTCCAGAAAAGCTGAAAGCGATCGAAGAATTCTCCTGAAATGCAAGCACTATGGTACTGGTGGTCCCTTTGGAGTCTTCCTTGCACCTCTTCATGCCAAGCTGGCCCTGACCTCCCCCGACCCCTCCCAACCCCCGCCCCACCCTATGCCCGAGAGCCCCACTCATCCATTGCCGCCACCACCGCCTGCCTAGAAGCCCCCCCCCCCCCACACACACACAAGCCCGGTGACTCCCCCCCCCCCCCGCGACCCCTGCCCCCGCGCCCAGGTCGCAACCCCTCCCACCTCCTCCCCCTGCGCCCAGGTTGCAGCTCCACCCACCTCCGCCCCCGCAGCCGCTGCCCCACGCCCAGGTCGCAGCCCCTCCCCCCTTCGCCCCTGCCCCCGCCGCCCCCGCGCTCAGATTGCCCCACACATGCTCCTCAAGCTGCAGTTTTTGTTAAATTAAGATACATTTTTTTATTAATTGATTCATAAAAGAGAGAAATTATGAGGAGAAAGGAAGAAGTTAAAATGGATGAGGAAGAAGATAAAGAGGTCTGGACAATAATACCTCTCTTAAATGTATCAAAGTTTGATGAAACCATGGTTAAGTCAACTCATTGACGGTCAATCTGACAGAAGGGCACAACTGATGACGGAGCAAGAAGTGAGGGGCACAACTGATATTATCAAAAAGATAGGGGCATAACTGATATTGCAATAGTTTGGAAGGGCACAAGTGATAAAATCCCTTAAATTAATTGTTGTTGATTCTTTACCAACAAAATGTTGGCCATTGAAAGAAACAACAAATCAATGTAAGCCATTGGATTTGTGTTGTCCCATGTATTGAGAATCATGGATTCCAAAATATTATAAAAGGAGAGGCACCCCTTGCTCTTCCAAATTACAACAACAACAAGTCTCTCTCTCTCTCTCTCTCTCTCTTTTTCTCTCTACACGCCTACTCTCTCTATCTCTCTCATGTGGCCGTCCACCATGGATGCCCTAGAGAGATTCTCTATCGTCGTAGCGTCATCGTTATGTTGCACCATGGTTTGCTCGTGGATCTCTGTCTACTTCGGCATGCCTTGATCGTGAAGAATATGTCATATCTCGTTTGTCGAGATCAGGATATTCGTGGCTTGGATCATCAACTTGGATTGCGAGGAGCATGTGTTTCATCAACGCGCTCGCAAGTGTCTCCTCCGTCGGATCGGACTTGAGATAGGAGGTCTCTTTGTTTATAGACTCGATCATAACCACACTTCAAGAGGTAATCCTATTACTTGTTTGTGTTTTAGACAAAACAATCCGAGAACTGTTCTTGGGTCATGTGGTCTCGTCACATGAAAAAATTTTAAATTTCTGCTGCCATCGAGCAACTAGTGCGACTAGTTGCTCTCGATCGCATACGATGTGATCCTCACGCTTCCGTGATGCGCTTAAAGATCTCACCATATCCTTCAAGTGGTATCATAGCCAGGTTGAAGGTTTTGGATGCGATCCATAAACCGAGGATGACTTGGGTTCATTAGGGTTTGCGAAAGTTTTCTTGCATTTTATTTTCACATCTCTATTTTGAGATTATTTTCGGCACTGTTTAAATTTTTTAAACACTAAAATAATAATTTTATTTTTCCCCATTAAATAAGGAAACCGTAGGATCTGAGTTTATGTAATTTGGATTCCGTATGCTCGAGATATGTTCATTTTAGTGAACATGTATCCTTTCTTTCGGGGACTGCGGATCAGGACGTAATTAAGATGTTAATAGCGATTTGAAACGCCTTGAAATATGTGCAAATCACTTAGGGTCTCTGGTAAATCAAATTAGAAAACTTTAGAAACTTATTTTGCTTAATTTGGATTTAAATTGATTGAGATATGGTATTTTTAGTAAGTGAGGGTCATTGCTGGAAATACTTTCCTAATAAAGAACCTAGTGATTGTCATTTAATCAATTAGTGAAATTAAATTGTTTAATTTCCTGGAATAATTGTGCATAAATATTTGTGAAATATTCGATGATAATTATTTACTTAAATGACATAGCCTTAACCAATAATGGATTAGATGTGATCTATATCACAAAATTGGTTACATGATATACATGGTTTACATTCCAACAAACATGTTGCTTGAGTAGGATTTGGGATCTATTTAGCAAATCTCATTATAATGTTAATCAAAATTATTTTGATTATTATTATATGTTATAATTTCGGTTGAAGAACCGATGATCATCTCAAGTACAAAGTGATCTATTTTGCGTTATCCTTTTCCGTGGTGGATATGGTGTCTAGTCAGGGAGCACTGGGGTAGCAGGTTGCATCATGTGCGGTCTGTCCCACTCCCATCGGTATTGGCCATGACAACAAGTAGGGTTGGTATAATGCTTAAGAAATCACGATGTATTTCTAATTATTAAAATTTGAAATAATACGTATTTGAGATAATACCATAATTCAAGTAACAACTAAGAATATTTGTTGGATATTAATTGGATCATTAATTTAATATGATTAGATTAATTGGAATACCATTAAAAAAATAAGACATTCTATTATAAATAGATGTGTCAATTCCCTTGGAAGAGTTAATCGTAACAAATATGATTCATAATGATTAATTAGAATTTGAATGTGATATGGAGGTTCACATTAGTGACATCCATGGTCTCCAGTTAAGGCGAAGGGTTCCGTCGCCAGATATTGTATGAAGGAGATGCCTGTCCGAAGTGACAGCTCCTACATACAATCCATTTGGATCGGGCTCCTCGCTTCTCGAAAGAGTAAGGACGTATGTGTAGTGACCCCACTATCGGGTCCTCATATTACTAGGGCGATATTGGATTGCGCATAGGGAGTTGTATTCATGTTGACGGTTGGTTCAATTAATGACGGGTCAACATTACCTTAGGGGTGGTGGGCCCGGGTGTTAAAGACCGAATTGGGAGATGCAAGATGGACTTGTAAGGCGGAATGTGTTCCTGCTTCATTTTATCCGAGTTACAGATTCTCATATTATGGGGATGTAACAAAGATAAGGAAGGAGATCCTAGATCTTGCTGAGATATAACAGTAAGTATATCTCTTACATTGAAAGTGATTAAGGTAATGAACTTTCATTGTTGACAAGGCAAGACAATTTTGATATAAAAACTCCTAAATCAAAGTAATATATATATACACTTATGCAAATTTCTTATTTCAGATAATTCTTCATTAAGCCCACTCAAATTCTATACTCAATAATAACCAATAACATGTCATGGATTGGACTCATGATCCAGATATTGTACTTGCAGTTGGACACATAATGTATGTGGTTGCAATGTGCAAGTTTCCTCATAATAATGAGGAATGACAATTACATAGATAATAGGACTACAACCCTAGGGTCTGTATTTCTCTATAGTCATGATCTCTTATCGAATGTACTTTGCAAGTGACATGTCGATGATGATCGCAATTGTCAAATAATCCTTATAAAATCAATGAAGATATTCTGGCCTACATATGTGCTCTTGACATTTATCATGAATGAGATGGTTCACTGCATCATGCAGAATGGTGGCTCTATAAGAGATGATGTATTCGGAATTTTTGAATACCTTTTTGAACCAATGCCTTAAGAGTCTAGATGGATGTAGATATGATGAGTATCATCATTCTACTATCTATACTCTAGTCATTCATGTAGCTTCACAATATTCATATTGTATGAATTGAATGAAGCATGTATAAATGTTGAAGTGCTCTTATATTGAAAATCTTTTGAATTCAACAAAAGAGATTCTTTGTCTTGAACAATGGATTTTTATAGATGAATTGAGCACAGTGGAAGCGTGGGCTGGACCCATGTGGGAAGGAAGGTCAAAAGAGTTTTATTTCTATGACTTCAATATGACATCCAAAGAGTTGGATGAATGCCTGTACTGCAATAAGATGATGTGTTGATAGTACGACTATCATGTTTATCTAGAATCCTTAGAGAAGGACTCAGATAGTGCATCATAATAATAATATATATCTACATTTGATCATTGAAATTAACTTGCTTATTTGATAAGATAAAGTCGAATAATTGTATCTCAATCTTCTAACAACACTTGCAATGGATTGCACATATTTTAGAAGACTAGAAATTTGATCTTAAGGTTTGTAGTCATCCACATGGATATTGATGAAATTGTTGCAATAATCTCTGTTGGATTGATAGACTTCTTAATTTCAGTGGGAGAGCCCTTGGTCTTAGAGAATGTCTCTATGACCTAGACATTAGAATACCCTCATTGGTTGTTTCTAAATGTTGGAAATAAACATGAATTCTGGAATGGACCTATCATAAAGAATTATGATGGATATATTTCAGAAAGTAATATAACATCCAGAGGACTCTACTGAATTAGAAACTTAATGAATGGTTCATTAACATTTCTAATAATGAAATTAAAGCTTTAAAGATCAATAAGAGAATAAAGATCATTTGACAATGATCTGGCATCAAGCTTTGGATGTTTGCCTGTTGATTTGATCAATAGACAAGTAAGAATGAAACTTTATAATGTCTAAAATTTCAAAACTTACATTCTTATGAATATTGTATTCAAAAGTAAAAATATGTCCAATACACCCTTCCTTGGGAAAGGTGTAAGATGTCAAGGTATTCAAGATCTCATACATATTGATGTATGCAGATCATCTATATCTTAGTAAACATTATAGATATGTCATATCTATTGATGATTATGTATGATATGCGATTTCTTCTCTTCACCCAAGAAACTTTGAAATGTTCAAAGATTTCATTATTTTGGTTTAGAACCAAAGTTTGAAGGAAGATAAAATGAACTTGATCTAATCTAGGTAGCAAGTACCTGTTAGATAAATTCAAAGAATACCTTATGGAGATATGAATATCATTTCTATCTCAAGCCTCCTAACACACCTTAACTCAATAGAGTTATAGGGAGATACAATTGGATCATGTGTGACATGATCTTATCAATGATGAATTTTAGCATAATTACCTCTTAGTTTCCAAGTATATATGTAGTAGAGACTACAATATATATCCTTAATATAGTTCCATGCATGCAAGCTGGAATCTAGCACTAGAGAGTGCTTCTTTATTAGGAAAATAAAGGATGGTATTGGATACCTACAATATGACCTTAAGATTCTTAAAAGATCTCATCTCCGAGAATGTGATTCTTAGATGATTGAGATTCTTGAGAATCAAGACGAAAATGAAGTAAAGGAACTCATTTAATCTTGAGATGATAATGAGGCTCCTGAAATCGGAAACTAAAAGGACAACTAAAGATGAAACACTGATACCTCTTCAAATGAGTTTGAGGATGTATTCCATGTGTCAGTTAAGTCTGACAATGATCGAATTTCATGTGATGAAACTCCTGAGGATCATAACATGGAAAGGTGGATGTTAGCAATAAAGTCTAAAGTAGACTTCATATACAAGTGTTGTATATGGATCCTCGAGGATCCACCTATATGGGTAAGACCTGTAAAGGTGTAAATGGATCTTCAAGAGAAGAGGGAACCTGATGAGAAGGTAGAGACCTTCAAAGCACGATTCGTAGCCATGAGCTACACATCGGAAGAGAAGACATTGTTTGCGATGAGACTTGCTCTTCAATGAACATGCTTAAAACCATCAGAATATTGCTAACTATAGCTACACAACTTGACTTTAACATCTTCTTGATGGAAGTCAAAATTGCATTCCTCTATGAATTCCTCTAATAAGGATATTCACATGAAGTAGCCCCAGGGCTTCGTTAAGGAAAGAAATGTGTGAAATCTAGGGAGCTACATCTATGGACTCAAATAAGCTTCTTAAGGTTGGACCATAAGATTTGATGAAATTATAAATGTTATGATTTCATATAGAATCTTGATGAGCCATGTGAAGCTTAGTGGGAGTGCTTTTGTGTTCATCGTGCTAAATGTAGATGATATCTTAATCATTTCAAATGATATAAGGAAAATAATAAGTGTTTTATAATCTGGTTGTTACATAACTTGAGATATGATTTAAAGGATATCTATTAGATCTTAGTTCCGAAGTTGTTCATAAGCAAAGAGAAGAGCATATTGAGACCGTCACATTTGTAGTACACCTTGGACATGTTCCAATTTCTGGAAAATTCCAAGAAAGGATTCCTTCCCTTAAGACATGGTATTGACCTATATAAAGGGATATCACCTCAAAGAGTTGAGGAAGTAGATGCTAGAACTTCTTGCACTTGTGCATCAGTTACGAGAAGCTGAACGTATACTAGATGTGTACAAACACCAGATATCTGCCATACAGTGGTAGTAGTAAGTTGTTGCTAATCCTACTATGGAGATAAAACACTTGATTGCAGTAATAACTATATCTTCAAATATGACAAGACTTTCGAGATAGTGATCTCTGAATCTTATCTTCAAAAAGCTCAAGACGTTATAGATAGTGATATAAAAGGTCTTAACTGCAAATACCTTAGGAGATAGAGATCTCCATGAATAAAGGTATTCTAATAAGGATTATGAAAATACTGGTTATAACAATTATTAAGCTATAGTGTCAAGGACACTATAATAGCTTTAACAAGATTGAGTATTGGTTGCATAAGATGCAACATTCGCATTGGATGTGAGCACTAATACTAAGAGATATGCAAGTGTCGTAAAAGGACTTGGCATAGTCTTTTGGGAACAGAGTGACTGATCAGCTTACCTGGTTATTTTTCTAAATAGCTTATGATTGTTACATGAGTGAGGGTTTAAAATGATTAGCCCATTAATGGCTCTTTGGGCTAGTGGGAGATCGTTGGACATGCGAGCCCACAGCGAGCCATTATGCAATAAATTTTATTGCGAATATCATTCTCTGATCTGAAATGAAGAATAGATAATTTGCATAATAGGTCGCTTAGTACAATTAGGGTTATGTACCAAGGTCATCTTAATAATCATAAAGTTGTTGATTCAACTATTGAATCATAGAGGCTGGTGCTTGGATGAATATCTAAAGGGTTAGATTGAGGACTCATCAAGCACCGCCATATGATTGTTAAGAGATGATCTCCGGTCTGGGTAAGAGATGGCAATCCTTTCTCAGTTAGGCTGATATCTGACCGACCTCTTGATGCAGGTCCACTGCATAGGAATAGATATTCGGAGGTGTCAGATTAGTTAAGTCCAAGAGTTGACTTTATGAGATTGAGATAACCAAAGTCCTATACCATATGCTGTCATGATATAGGCACACATCCTCTGATCGGAGATAGATGTGTTACTATATGTATGAGTATGCACATTGGTAGACCAATAGGTTGATGACCTAATCAAGGTCTATACACCGGCGCGCTGGTGTGCATGTAAGGGCATATGAGTAATACGATCTCTCATAGGGATCATACAGGTTCAGTTACTGAACCGGAACACATGAGCTCACTCATGAGATATTGGGAAGAATCAAATTCCGTGCACGGTCATCTCTCTTTGGAAGCTTGACTGAATTTGTAGGTTTGATATATACTTTTGGAAAGTATACGATCAAGACCTAGGTATGATATATGCATTTGGAAAGTATATGATCGATACCGACTCCCAATGATCGAATGAGAAACTTACTAATAAAACCATGAAGTAGACAGTATAAAGTTGATCTTATACTTCGGGTTTATTCTGAGTCTTCCAGTATGCAGGCTGTACAAGTGTTGGGAATACCTGAGGGTGATGTGATCATAAACGATTGTATAACCTTGATGTTTCCATTCCTAGGGAGTGATGAAACGGGTCTGGATTTTAGTGACTCCTCTTAGTAGAGAAGTAATCTGATCTTGGTCCAAATACTGGACATTGATCTGAATATGATTCAGATGCAATGAGAAGATTAGATTTGCGGTCTTGATTTAATCGAGCATCTATGGGAGGCCCGCGATCTGGATTTAAGATATGATCTCAATGTCCAAGTCACTATAAGTGGAACAATACAATTGCCCTATCCTTATCTCCAAGTATCTGCGGAGAAAGCGCATTATCCTTGAACGGGTTCAGGATAATTTCATTGTTGATATTATGTATCCAAGCATTGAGAAAATGGATAATTAAATATGATTTAATTATCATGAATAATATAAATTTGATTCATATTGTAAAGAGAGTTATCTAATATAATTAAATGTGATTTAATTATCAGAGATGTGAATAATGTGAATGTGATTCATATTATTTGGGCACATGAGAATAGAGATCCAAGATGATTAAATGTGATTTAATTATCATGGATATGAATAATGTAGATAGCAATATCCATATTAGTCATGTATATTATAAATGTGATTTATAATATATAAGAGAGAGCTATTTGTAATTTTTATTTGTTAATTAAATGTTGATGTGAATTGGATTCACATTGGACAATAAATGAAAATGTAATTCACATTTTATTTTGGGTTGTGAATGTGATTCACAATTTTCCAATGGCAAGATTGCAATATTCATAAAATAATTATGAATTATTTTTGTAGAATAATTTAGAACAAGTGTTGTTGTAAATCTTGGAGATTTTCATGGAATAATGTAATCTCATGAGATCTCATGAGATGACATGAGATTGCCGCCAAATCCCATTTTATGGAAAGAGGCACTCTTCATTCCATAAATCTCCATGCTTGATTGATTTAATTTGAGAATAAATCATCTTGATTTATCAATATATATTTAATCTAAATTAAATTAATTGTTGTTGATTTTTTACCAACAAAATCTTGGCCATTGAAAGAAACACAAATCAATGTAAGCCATTGGATTTCTGTTGTCCCATGGATTGAGATCCATGGATCCCAAAATATTACAAAAGGAGAGGACCCCTTGCTCTTCTAGGTTACAACAACAACGTCTCTCTCTCTCTCTCTCTCTCTCTCTCTCTTTCTCTCTACACACCAACTCTCTCTATCTCTCTCATGTGGCCGTCCACCATGGATGCCCTAGAGAGATTCTCCATTGGTGCAGCATCGTCATTATGCTGCCCGATGGTTTGCTTGTGGATCTCTGTCTACTTCGACGTGCCTTGGTCTTGAAAAGACGACATATCTCTTTTTGTCGAGATCAGGAGATTCGTGGCTTGTATCATCAACTTGGATTACGAGGAGCACATGTTTCATCAAGACGCTCGCAAGCGTCTCCTCCGTCAGATCGGACTTGAGACATGAGATCTCTTCGTTTAGAGACTCGTTCACAACTACGCTTCAAGAGGTAATCCTATTACTTATTTATGGTTTAGACGAAATGATCCGAGAAGTGTTCTCAGATCATGTGGTTTCGTCACATGAAAAAAATTTAAATTCCTACTGCCATCGAGCAACTAGTACGACTAGTAGCTCCCGATCGCATACGATATGATCCTCACGCTTCCGTGATGCGCTTAAGGATCTCATCATATCCTTCATGATGTCGAGGCGGGGCGCCACCGTGACGACAAAGGAGGCTGCGCCTGCGACGGTGATGTTGGGATGGCGGCGGACACGCTAGTGGCTAGAGCGGGAGTGCCTGGTGCCAATTATTTTTTTATTTTTTATTAATTTTATTTGTAAAGCATAAACAAACGATAATTTTTTATTATTTTAATTTTTTATTTGTAAATAGAATAAATAAAACCTTTTTATAATGATTATTTTTTATTTTTTTATTTTTATTTCCTGTAACACAAATGTTAGAAAAAATATTTTTTTTATTTATAAACAAATTGGAAGGTGAATGAGGATCCGGCGAAATGTGAGGAATCGAATCTGGTTCTCCGACCACCGTACATGGTCAGAGTTGATAGATCGTGGAAGATAGAAGATGAATGCGAAGAGATCAAGAAAATGAGATGAAAAATCGAGTTGGTTGCGGATCAATTCAAGATGGATTTCAAGATTACAATAAAAATGAGATGAAATTAAATTGCGACAAAATGAAACTACGAATAATCTAGATGAAAAATAAGAGAAAAATGTGGATCTCACCTTAGGAGCGGAAAACAACCGTGATCGCCTCGATGAAGGTTGACTCGTTGTCACCGGACGGCTCGGAGGCTAGGCACCTTTCTCGACGAGAAGACTCTCAGAGATCGGACTCATCTCACCAAATATTGATCCAGTTGGAATGAGGGAGAGAGAGCCATATAAATAGAAAATATAATGGAGATGAAATTTGAATTTTTGACTTTTTGGATAAAGAGACAAGAGAGATGAAGATTGAAATGAGATAAACATAAAGAGAGATAAAACTATTTATAAAATTAACTAATTTTTTTGAATTTTAGTCACTTTATTTATTTGAATAAAAATGTTATTTTTTATGGTGGTTAATTAAGAATAGCAACTATATACATATACTATATACATATATGACATTATATACATGGGTAAATGAGCAAATTGTTTGTTTTTTAATTTAATTTTGTAATTTTTTATTTTTATTTTTAAATAATTAGTAAAACATATTTACAAATATATATACAAATATAATATGTACAAAATACATGCGAAAATTGCATAAATCACCACATAAAACCAAATTTTTACTCGTAACTCTAAAAATTATGAAAATACAGCCATTTTAAAGATAATTTAATTTATAATCAAATGGAAGTGCGATTGGTTCAATTTTGAGTTCATATGGAGCCAGAATTGGTCTTTCAATTAGTGCTTAATAGCTTTTTCCAGGTGTGGTTGCTATTATTCTGTACATGGTTTAATTGTGCAATTATTTTTATTAATTAGAACACATTTTTATTTACAACTTTGATTTGGAAAGTTATTTGATTTGAGGTCAATTAATGTACAAATAAAGTAGTGTAGTATACAAATATACGCAACACACATTTTTTTTGGATTTTCTAATTGAAGACCCTATCTCCCCCTACATTATTCCTGACCGATTAGGTCAAGTCTTGACCTTCTCTCGGGGTTCAGGTCAGCCTGTATCTATTACATATATACAATATTCCTTTTTTTTATTTTCTCTATTTTTCCTTTATTTCTTTTTTTATTTATTTTAGGTTAAAATAACATACAAATATGCAATATTTACAAACATATGCAAGTTAGTAAGAATATGGAGTTAGTGTTATATATAGGCATTTTATGAGGGATTTTAAGCTAAAATAAATGAATAAAGATGACGAATAGTAGATTCATCATCCCCCTATGCTTTACCTTTGCTAGTCCCTTAACAAACACTTATTTGAAAGAATGAGTGAAGAAAAAGAAAAGGACAGGAAAAATAAAAAAGTAGGACAATATTGAGTATTAAACTTATCTTCATAAAATTGTAGTTTGGAGCTCTGTCGGACCTTTGGATTATTAGTGTGTCGGAACCTTAATGGGAGATGGATTTGAAACCTAACATCCTCTAAGTTCCATAGGACTCCTATTCAGGGCACCTCAACAGTCAGATCAGAACAATTCTACATACACAAATTCTTGTGACTATGAATCTTTACTTGTACGGTGTAAGTGAGATATAGCTCCCCATCTCAAAAGTAGCAATGAAACAACATCTCTCAACAAGGTAACTCTAGTTCCCCGATCTTGCAACTCTTTCCTCGAGGAGCGGAGATATTCCCTTATAAGTTCAAGTACAACCATCTCAAGAAGAGGGGATGGAGAAAAGAATAGAAGGTAACCAATGTAGATACCTATCCTTGGATGCATGACCAGTGTAGCCAAGTCATCCGTTGCAAGCTTACAAAAATTTGTCTTTGAAGCTCTTATTGTATTTTTTATTTTTTTATCCTTGTATATACACTCCGACAAGCATTTTACTTTTCAATCAGGCATGTCCACTTTTGAAGATTCTTCATTTTTCCATACTTTTTTTTGAAAGCATATACAAGGTGCAGCATGTACATAAGGAGTTTTTTCTCTTGAGCCAGTAAACTATCCCTCTTTTGAAGCATTATTGCAACCCCACAACTCATGTCTTTAGACCTCAACATTGTCAGACCAGGTTGAGACGCACTTTCTTCCCTAGAGGAAGACGAGAGGTCCTTCCTAGATGTACTACCCTCGTATGCTACCCCAAGCCAAAAGATTATGCCTCCTCTCTGCATCATCCATGAAGAGCTACGTGAGTGCTTTGTCCAAGATAAGACACGGTCTTAAAGAATCATGCATGTGTTGTTAAATACTCTACTTAGACTACTCAAGATGACATGTGAACATAGTCGTATGGATTCAAAGAATTAAGTCACTAGGACATGAAAAGTTTTAACTCCATTTCTTATATGGTTCCTATGGAATTAAGTGGATTAAGTCCCAACTAAGCTCCATTCTTCAATTTTATTCCAGACATAGTTTAAATGTCAATACTATCCTAAAAAATGCACTTGTAAATGCAAGAAAATATGTACAATGCAAAGAAAGCTTTTTTTTTTGAAAAAAAATATGCAATGTGAAAAGAACATTTTTTAAAAAACATTTTTATAATTTTGAACTTTTTATGGTTTTTTAAGAAAAATGAATATGTACAAGAAAGTTTTTTTTAAATTATGGAAGTTTTTTATAGATTTTTGGTTTTGTAGTTTTTTTTCAAAAAGGAAAAAGGGTTAGTAAAATATATGCAAGTATATACAAGTTTTTTTTGTTTTTGCTTTCTTCTTCTTTTTCTTCTTTTTTTCTTCTTCTTTTTTGTTTATTTGTTTTGTTTTTTTGCAGACGTGGATTTTACAAAAATATATACATCTCCCCTAAAATAATTATCTTAAAAGTACGAGTTATGTCTACAGTATATATACAATATATACAACACCCCTTATACTTAGCTCGATTTATGTCCTCATAGTGATCAAAGAGCGAAAAAGGAAGACATAACTCATGTTAAGTATAGAAAAGTGGAAAGACTCCTATGCTACAACGACTCAATGAAAGGATAAAAAAAGAGAAGTTGGTGAAACCCCCCTATACTTAGGATCAAGTAATCCTAAGTATAGTAGAGTGTACAAAAGGGGAAAACCGATGAAGAGAATGTACATACTCAAAAACAAAAAGACACGATATGAACAACATCACCCCCCTATACTTAGGGTAGAGTATCCTAAGTATAAGAAACAACAAGAGTGATGAACAAGACGACTATGAACAACACAAATCCTTCACCCCCTATACTTCAGATAAAGCACATTCTAAGTATAGCATATACACACGGAAAAGGGGTGAATGATAAAACGGAAGAAGAAAGAGTGAAACGAAAGGATATACAAGAGGAGTGGATGATCATGTATCATACACAGAAGATTGAATCAAAAGGTCATCATCTGATACCACAGATATCGAATCAACGACGGGTAGGAATGAATCATGATCTAGATATGGCTTCAGCAATTGTCCGTTCTCAACAAATGGTTGTGTGTCACATGACAACCCAGATGTGGCAATACTCCCATTGTCATGCACAACTCTTACGATGAACGGTCATGACCACTTGCTTTTCATTTTTCCTAGAAATAACTTCACCTTAGCACCAAATAACCAAACTTTCTGATCAAGGGAGAAAGTCTTTCTTTGAATGTGTTTATCATGCCAACGCTTGACTTTCTCCTTATACATAAATCAGTTATCATATGCAAAGTCTTGGAATTCTAGTAATTTGTTCAAATCCAACTTCATGTTCTTTCCTGCCTTCTCATAATCTAAATTGCATACACAAAGTGCGCATAAAGATTTGTGAATTAATTCCACTGGCATGTGGAAAGGCTTTCCATACACCAATATGTAGGGAGACATACCCAAAGGAGACTTGTACGCCATCCGATAAGCCCATAGAACTGCATCAAGCATCTGAGACCAGTTCTTCCTATTTGGACGTACAAGTTTGTTCACTATCATCTTGATCTCCCTATTTGAAATTTCTGCCAAGCCATTAGTCTGAGGGTGGTAAGGAGACACAACTCTGTGCTCAATGGCGTGCTCCTTCACAAGCTTCTTTACTTCTCTAATAATGAAATGGCTTCCCTCGTCGAAAATCAGTAGTTTGGGAATACCAAACCACGCAATAATATGGTCCTTGAGAAAGGAACACACTGTATGACGATCTGCGGCTCGAGTGGAGATAGCCTCCACCCATTGACTAACATAATCCACGACGAGCAGGATGTACTGAAATCCCTGACTGAAAGGAAATGAGCCCATGAAATATATGCCCCAAGCATAAAAAACATCAGAAATCTGTATATATCTTAGGGGCATGGTATGTTTGGAACCAACAGTTCCTCCCATTTTCTGACAATTTGTACAACCTCGAACATACTCTGTAGCATCCTTAAATAATGTGGGCCATCATAGGCCACTCTGTAAAACCTTTGCTATCGTGTGTTTCCCCGAATGATGCCCACCAAATTCTAGTTTGTGATAGTGCTCAAGTACAACGGTGTGTTTCTCCAGAGGAATGCACCTTCTCTAGATACAATCCGCACCGTCGCGAAATATGTTCGGATCCTCCCACTGGTAATAATGAATTTCTGACAGAATGTCTACCTTGTACTTCGACCAATCTTGTGGAACTTTCTTGGAGACAAGATAGTTCACAATATCAATATACCATGGGAGTGAGTCCACAAACAAAATGGCCTCATCTAGAAAGGTTTTGGAAATAGGAATCATGTTCTGCTCAAAGGTCTCTGTATCTGTGATACGGGAAAGGTGATCTGCCACAACATTTTTCACTCCATGTTTATCTCGAATCTATAAATCAAATTCCTAGAGAAGAAGGATCCATATGATAAGGCATGATTTGGCATCCTTCTTTGTCTGCAAGTATCATGTGGCAATTTGATCCGTGTACACAATAACATGTGAACCGATGAGGTAAGATTTGAACTTTTCTAGCCAAAACACAACTGCTAAAATCTCCTTTTCTGTAACTGTATAATTCCGATGTGCTTCATCCATAGTCTTGTTGGCATAATGTAAAGCAAATGGTGTCCTATCCTTTCTCTGTCCTAAAACAACTCCAACTGCGAAATCTGATGCATCCGTCATGATTTCAAAAGGAAGAGACCAATCAGGTGGCTATGATGACTTTCTCATCGACAACAAAATTAGTCTCCTTACACAGAAGCTGAGTGAAAGGTCTGGCAATTTTACTGAAGTCCTTTATGAATCTTCTATAGAATCCTACGTGTCCCAAAAATGACCTCAACTGCTTCAAATTATGCGGTGACTCTAACATGGAAATCACATCAATCTTAGCCGGGTCAACCTCCATATGTTTGTTTGTAGATGACATGGCCCAATACAATCCCATTAGTCACCATAAAGTGACTTTTCTCCAATGAGAGAACTAGGTTTACCTCACATTAACATTGAAGAACTCGGTCTAAATGATAAAGACATTGTCAAAACTATCCCCATAGACCGAGAAATTGTACATGAAGACTTCAAGAAAATTACCCACCATGTCGACAAAAACAGCTAACATACACCTTTGAAATGTAGCCGGGGCGTTACACAATCCAAAGGGCATCTGTCTAAAGGCATAGGTGCCAAACGGACAAGTGAAAGTAGTTTTCTCCTAATCCTCAGGAGCGATAGCAACTTGGTTGTATCCCGAGTACCCATCCAAGAAGCAAAAAAACTCTTTCCCTACCAACCTCTCAATAATCTGATCAATAAAGGGTAGTAGAAAGTGATCCTTCTTGGTAGCTGAGTTCAGGCGTCGGTAATCTACACAGACACGCCATGAAGTACGTACCCGAGTTAGAATATCCTCACCGCGGTCATTCTTTACAACTGAAATCCCAGATTTCTTCGGGACCACATGTAAAGGGTTGACCCACTTGGAATCCGAAATGTGATATATAACGCCAGCATCATACCATTTCTTGATCTCCTTCATGACAACCTCCCTAAGATTTGGATTTAGACAACGTTGACATTCACAGGTGGGTTTACAGTCATCCTCTAGTAGATATGATGTGAGCACAACGTTGGATTAATCCCACAGAGATCCGAGATATTCCATCCTATGGCCTTGCAGTTTCTCTTAAGAACCTCTAGCACGCGAGATTCTTGTTCAGCAATCAACTATGAGCTGAGGATGACCAGAAACATTTGGGGGGGGGACCGCAAGGAAGGTATATTTCAACATTGATGGTAAAACCTTAAGCTCAGGTGGGGTCTAAATTAGCTCTGCAATAACCTCTGCTACTGTACTGGTAGACGGTATGTGATCTGTGCTCTGTAAACTATCCACCTTAGCTACTGACGGCTCAACAAATAGAATATCTGATAGATATGTAATGAATGATCTCTGCTCGGAAAGGAAGGGCTCATCAAAATGTTCAATATTCTTATCAAATAACGGCTCTGGTTTTTCAACAATAATCTCAAAAAGATGCCTTTATCTGTGCATAACTCAGGTAATTCAACGAATGGCTCAAATATGTGTACCTTAGAACTCTACTCAAATTTCTCATCGTTAACTATCTCAATTGGACCACCAAGGGAACTCATGTCGACTGTGCTTTCCAGAGAGTCCTTTTGGGGAAGGAACTCATGGGTATCTTTAAAACCCATGAAAAGATCTGTCTCTCTGAATTCAACAAGAAAATCGTAGTCATCTGGCTCTGATATAACTTTCTCTGTATCATCTGTTGCTGGTGGCAATAATGGTCTAGGATCGGAGACCGTCTCAAGTTTCACCTTATCACTACGAGAGTGAAAGATGATCTCTCTAGTACCATAATCAACTACTACTTCAGCCGTTCGGAGGAACGGTCGACCTAGTATGATCGAGGTATGGAGTAACGGTGCAGGTGTATCCATATCCATGACAACAAAATCAACAGGGAATTTCATTCCCTGCACCATTACAATAACGTCCTCTAAAATGCCTTTTGGCCTCTTAATCGATCTATTAGTAAACTGAAGGATCATTCTGGTTGTTTTAAGAGGCCCTAACTTGAATTCAGTTAATAAGAAGGAAGGCATGATATTAATGGAGGAACCGTTATCGAGAAGAGTACGATCAAATTCTTGATCAAAGATATGGCAACGAATGTGAGGTGCTCCCTTGTCTTTCTTTTTAGGTGGAAGGTTACTGATGGCATGAACCGTGGCCATGGTCAAGATGTGTTTCTATGTTTCCTTTTGTTTGTTCTTCCTTGGTTGACGCTTTTGGGTACATGCCTCTTTCATTCCCTTCTTTACTGTAGGCATGTATTCCATGGCCTTAAGGAGTGGCATCTTTAAAAAAATGTTTTGTAAGATCTCAACCACTCCAGGATAAGATAGTGTTATTTTTAATTTTTGATTTTTTTAGCTTTGAGAGAAGAAGGAAATGGCACATAATCAGAATAAACATGCAAGCATTCTTTTCCTTTATTCAAAGTAGAATCCTCATGTACAAGAGGACAACCAAAATCAGTATGTATAGTGTTGTCCAAACTAGGTGATGGAAAAACATAATCTAAAATAGAACGGGATGCTGCTGCTGGTGAAGAGGAAGAATCTGCGACTAGTATATTCTCCCTTGCTGATGGTGATCTACATCTTCCTGATGAAGGTGGTGGTGAAGGCGGTGAAACTCCATACTCTGGTACTGCTATACTCGTCCTCTTGACTGCTGGTGAAGGAGATGATGTGGAAGATGATGCTCTCTTAGTGGTTTAATCTTCCAACTCCAACTGGTGTGTAGGTGGCTGCAAACTCCTACCGCTACTGAGATGAATGGTGTCAGATAAACATGTAAAATCAAGGGACATACCTGTCTCAGGGGTGGGTGGGCTTTGGCTATCTGCTCCTTGCATTTGAAATTGTTGCGGTTGGCTTCGACCTGTGTTAGAATCAGTGTCTTGATGGTGGTCAGGTCATTGATCCGTTGAGTCAGTTCATTCATGTTCTTCACAAGCAATGCAAGTTAATCCAATGTTGGATTGACTGAAAAGGGCCTCAGGTTGCTCATTAACTTGTTGTCGTTGAGACTGATAGTGCGGAGGCTGTTGGTAACAATACAGATTCTATTAATGAGGAGGAGGGGGGAAAGGATACTGTCCATAATATACAGTCTGCTGCTGGTTAGGCTGAGAAAAGTACATAGACTGCTATTGTGGTTGGCCTTGTCTCCAATTTTAGAACTGTGTTGGAGACTGAAAGTGAGGTTGGAACTTTAGGTGCTGGTATTACTGTTGTCTGCCTCCCTGAAGCTGGTGGGCGGGTCTCTGACCCTGTTGTGAACCCATCTGGCCTTGCCCTGACGGACGGGGATTGTTTTGCTCACGATCGAAACAGATACTATTCACCTCCTGAATGACAGGTGGGGGTGGAGAAGACTGCTTGGGAATGTAGGCTACTTCTTGCTGGTACAGAACTATCTGATGTACATGCTGCTGAGCTTGATCAGGTGTCTGCACGTAGTAGACATGCGGAACTGTAGATGGTCCTCTGCTACTCTGTTAGGTGGAAGAAGTCTACTCTCTAGTAGAGGTGCTGGCTGCTGCACTCGTACTGTGGACTGTACTGATTGTACTCACAAGAAGCTCCAGATGCTTTGTAATCTCATCCAGCTTATCCAGGTTTTTCGTCCTCTGCTCGATCACATGAAGCTTCTCAAGCTCCTTTGACCATTTCTCAATAATGTCTACTTTGGATATAGATGGTTTCCAATAATGGTCAGATCAGAACTGTCCACCCTATCCACTTCAAGTGATGCCATCATGTTGACATCCTTGTGGGGTATTGTAGGAGCAGTGATGAGGTGCTTCTGAAAAGCACATGAAGAAGAAAGAGCTGCTAAACTCTCCGCCATCTCCTCAAAAATCTGATACAGGACATCCTCATTCTTGTTGAAGTGGATGCCCCCACAAGCGGTATCTACCAGCTTTTTATTCTAAATGCTTAAACCCCCAAAGAAATTTCGTACAAGGATGGTATTTGGAATATCATGATGGGGGCATCTCTCTGTCAGATCTTTAAATCTTTCCCATGCCTCATGAATAGGCTCTTGGGGCATCTGGGAGAAATTAGCAATCAAGGATGGCATTTGGTTGAGGCGTCCGAGTGGATAATACTTGTTTGGAAATGCGGACCTCAACTCTTGTCAAGTAGTGACAACCTTCCCCAAGTGATTTAACCAGTATAAAGATTAGCCCATCAGACTGAAAGAAAAGGTAGTCATCTGCACTACCTCTAATGGGACATTTGGGTAGTGTACTGTTCCACAAATGCGATCAAACTACTGGAGTGTATATAAGGTTCTTCATTATTGTTTCCATAGAATATTTGGAGATGAGGTAAAATAGTAGGCTTAAGCTCAAAATGCCCATGAACCGTAGGGATTTATATCCAAGACTTTATCTGTCCTGCCCCTGGATTGTAAGCATCCTTTAGTGTAGGCTTAGTCCCAGGTTCTATGTGAGGTTCTTCTCCCTCATTCCCACCTCCAGGGCTTCTGTAATCCCCCTCTCTCCTGTCTTCTCTTTCTTATCTCATCTTGAGAATCATATCTCTCAGTGTGGCCTGAAAATTAGCATGCTCCGTTAACTGTGCTTGAATAGATTGAATGGAGGCTATCATGGTACTGTTGATATCGCTCTGCTCCGACATGGTTCCCTTCCCTTTGGTGAGATAATTTTTCCGGCTTCTGACTTTGAAAATGTATATGCCACTCGATTAGTGCTCAGAATTGATGGAGTCTTAGAAATTAATTCGAGATTAAAGCCAATCTCAAATAGTGGATTCATGGATGTTGTGAATTGTGAAGTGGGGAAAGAGGAATATTCGTGAAGTGACTCTCCCCGAATAGAAGGTGAACGGTTTGGAGCGTAGAATGAGTTCGCATAGTCCGAACGAGAAATACTTTGGTCTGACATCTTCGAAATCAATAGGCAGGATGCGAGAGCACGAAGGTCAATGCAAGAGTGAAAGTGAATGAAGGTGCAAACCGCGCAAAAGGATCTTTAGCACTAACAAGCAAACACAATCAAAACCCCCCAGTTCACCAACTCAACTCAATGTGAAGACCGTAAAGGTTCAGTCAATTATCTTGTCCATTTTAGAATTTAGTGATAATACAATATATCAGAGCAGTTAAAGCGAGATGTTAGGAACCCAATGCTCTCAGGAGAATGGCCTAATCCCAATGTTAGATCTTTCCCAGCCAGTATGATTTGCGAACCGTTTACCGGCTACCCGATCAATTCAATATGTTAAGGACGTCGGGAGCTGCTTTACCGTCTACCGGAGATATCCTCACTGGAGAACGACTAACCCAAGATAGTAGTCTTAAAAGATTTCGGGCGTGGCTCTATCCTAGTGTGTGGGTCGCTCTCTCGTTACATACAACCCAAATAATGAGGAGGTTACTCTCCCTAAAACAATGATTTTTCCTTGTTTTTATTTTAGAGTCGAGTTTTTTTAGCAATTTTGTATTTTAGGTAGTTGTCACATGGTTTAAGTATATTCAACGAATCATCTACCGAGTGTGAAGGATATGGTGAGATCTTCAAGCGCATCATGGAAGCGTGAGCATCGTATCGAATACGACGAAGAACGACTAGTCGTACTAGTTGTTCTATGCAGCGGAAATTAAAATTTTTTCATGCGAAGAAACCACATGACCCAAGAACACTTCTCGGATCATTTCGTCTAAATCACAAACAAGAAATAGGATTACCTCTTGAAGCGTGGTTGTGACAGAGTCTCATAACGAAGATACCTCATGTCTCAAGTCCGATCCGACGGAGGAGACGCTTGCGAGCGTATTTATGAAACACATGCTTCTCGCAAATCTATGTTGATGATCCAAGCAGCGGGTCTCCTGATCTCGACACAAAAGATCCGACGTATTCTTCACAAACGAGGCGCATCGAAGGAGACAGAGGTCTACGAGCTAACGATCGGGCAGCATAACGACGACGCTGCAGCGATGGAGAACCTCTCTAGGGCATCCATGGTGGATGGCCACATGAGAGGAAGAGAGAGTAGACGTGTTGAGAGAGAAAGAGATGGAGACTTATGTTCTCATTGTGTGTAAAGAAGAGCAAAGGGGTGCCTCTCCTTTTATAATATTTTGGGATCCATGGATCTCAATCCATGGACCACACAAATCCAATGGCTCTCATTGATTGTGTTTCTTTTAATGGCTAAGATTTGTGTTGGTAAAAACCAACAACAATTAATTTAATTTAGATTAAATATATATTGATAAATCAATATAAATCAATCCCAAATTAAATCAGTCAAGCATGGAGATTTATGGAATGAAGATTGCGTCTTTCCATAATATGGGATTTGGTGGCAATCTCATGTAATCTCATGAGACCTCATGAGACTACATTATTCCATTGAAATCTCCAAGATTTACAACAACACTTGTTGTAAATATTTCAACAATAATAATTCATAATTATTTTGTGAATATTCGCAATCTTGCCATTGGAAAATTGTGAATCACATTGACAACCCAAAATAAAATGTGAATTACATTTCAATTAATTGTCCAATGTGAATCCAATTCACATCAACATTTAATTAACAAATGTAAATTACAAATAGCTCACTCTTATAAATTACAAATCACATTTATAATATATATGTCTAATATGGATATTGCTATCCACATTATTCATATCCATGATATAAATCACATTTAATGATCTTTGATCTCTATTCTCGTGTGCCCAAATAATATGAATCACATTCAAATTATTCACATCTTTGATAATTAAAACATATTTAATTATCTTAGATAACTCTCCTTATAATATGAATCAAATTCATATTATTCATGGTCATTAAATCACATTTAATTATCAATTTTCTCAATGCTCGGATACACATATCAACAATGAAATTATCCTGAACTCTATCAAGGATAAGGATAGGGCGATTCTATTGTTCCATGTATAGTGACTTGGATATTGAGATCATATCTCAAATCTAGATCGTGAGCCTCCCATAGATGCTTGATTAAATAAAGACCGTAAATCTAATCTTCTCATTGCATCTGAATCACATTCAGATCAATGTCCAACAATTGGATCAAGATCAGATTACTTCTCTACTAAGAGGAGTCACTAAAATCTACACCCTTTTTCTTCACTCCCTATGAATGGAAGCATCATGGTTATACAATCGTTTATGATCACATCACCCTCAGGTATTCCCAATACCTGTACATCCTGCATACTGGAAGACTCAGAATAAACCCGAAGTATTGGATCAACTTTATATTGTCTACTTCATGGTTTTATCAGTAAGTTTCTCATTCGATCATTGGGAGTTGGTATCGATCATATGCTTTCCAAAAGCATATATAATACCTAGGTCTTGATCATATACTTTCCAAATATATATATCAAACCTATAAATTCAGTCAAGCATCCAAAGCGAGACGACCGTGCACGGAATTTGATTCTTCCCAATATGACAAGAGTGAGATACCTTCTGATTCAGTAAATGAACCTGTATGGTCCCTTTGAGAGATCGTATTACTCATATGCCCTTATATGCACACCAGCGTGCCAGTGTATAGACCTTGGTTAGGTCATCAACCTATTGGTCTGCCAAATGTACATACTTAGACATATAGTAACACATCTGTCTCCGGTCAAAGGATGCGTGACTATATCATGACAGCATACGATATAGGACTTTGGTTATCTAGATCTCGTTAAGTCAACTCTTTGAGCTAACTAATCTGACACCTCCGAATCTCTATTGTTGTGTAGAGGATCTGCATCAAGAGGTTGGTCAGATATCATCCTAACTGAGAAAGGACTGCCGTCTCCTACTCAGGCCGGAGATCATATCTTAACAATCATTTGACGGTGCATGATGAGTCCTCAATCTAACCCATTAGATATTCGTCCAAGCACCTGCCTCTATGATTCAATAGTTGAATCAACAGCTGTATGATTATTAAGATGGTCATGGTACATAACCCTAATTGTACTAAGGCATCTATTATGCAAATTATCTATTCTTCATTTTAAATCATGGAATGATATTCGCAATAACATTTATTGCATAATGGCTCGCGGTGGGCTCGCATGTCCAACAATCTCCCACTAGACCAAAGAGCCATTAATGGGCTAATCATTGAAACCCGCACTCATGTGACAATCATAGACTATCTAGAAAATAGCTAGGTATGCTGATTAGTCACTCTGTTCCTGCTAGACTATGGCAAGTCCTTTTACGGCACTTGCATATCCCCAGTAACAGTACTCGCATCTAATGCGAATGTTGCATCTTATGCAACCAATACTCAATCTTGTTGGTTATAGTGTCCTTGACACTATAGCCTAATAATTATCGTAACCAGTATTTCCATAATCCTTATCAAAATACTCGTATTCTTGGAGATCAGTATCTCTTAAGGTATCCACAGTTAAGACCTTTTAGTTCTCTATCTATAAAGTTTTAAGTTTTTGAAGATAAGACTATGAGATCACTATCTCAAAAAATCTTGTCCTCTATGAAGATATTGTTATTACTGCAATCTTTTCTCTCCATATTAGGATTAGTAATAGTTTACTACTCCCACTTCATGGCAGATATCTGACTTTTGTACACATCTAGCATATACTTAGCTTCTCGTAACTGATGCACAGGTGCAAGCAATTCTAGCATTCACTTACCCAACTCTTTGAGGTGTTATCCCTTTAGATAGGTCAGTACCATATCTTAAGGGATGGAAGCCTTTCGTGGATTTTTCCAGAAAATGGAATATGTCCAAGGTGTACCATTAATGTGACAATCCCAATATCCTCTTCTCTATGCTTCTGAATACCTTCAGAACTAAGATCCAAGAGATATCCTTGAGATCATATCTCAAGTTATGGAACTACTAGATTAGAAAACACTTATTATTATCCTTATATCATTTTAAATGATTAGGAGACCATCTACATTTAGCATGATGAACACAAAGGCACTCCCACTAAGTTTCACATGGCTCATCCCAATTCTATATGAAATCATAACATTTATAATTTCATAAAATCTTATGGTCCAACTTCAAGAAGCTTATTTGAGTCCATCGATGGATTCCTTAGCTTGCACACCTTGCTTTCCTCAACCATGAAGCCCTAGGTCTACTTCATGTGAATATACTCAGAGAAGTATTCATAGAGGAATGCAATCTTGACTTCTTTCTCTTGAAGATCCATTTACACCTTTATGGGTCTTACCCATATAGGAGGATCCTCGAGGGTCCATATACAACACTTGTATATGAAGTCTACTTTAGACTTTATTCCTAACATCCATCTTTCCATGTCATGATCTTCAGAAGCTTCATCACATGAAGTTCGATCATTGTCAGACTTAACTGATACATGGAGTACATCCTCAAACTCATTTGAAGAGGTATTAATGTTTCATCTTTAATTGTACTTTTAGTTTTCGATTTCAGGAGCCTCTTTATCATCTCAAGATTAAATGGGTTCCTTTACTTCATTTTCATCTTAATTCTCAAGAGACTCAACCTCTAAGAATCATATTCTTAGAGATGAGATATTTTAAGAATCTCAAGGTCATAAAGTAGGTATATAATACCATCCTTTATTTTCCTAATGAAGCAGTACTCTCAAGTGCTAGATTCCAACTTACATGAATGGAACCTTATTAAGGATATACATTGTAGTCTCTACTACACATATATACCTGGAAACTAAGGGATAATTATACTAAAACTCATCATTGATAAGATCATGTCACACATGATCCAATTGTATCTGCCTATAACTCTATTGAGTTAAGGTGTGTTAAGAGGATTGAGATAGAAATGCTATTCATATCTCCATAAGGTGTTCTTTGAATTATTCTAACAGGTACAAGCTACCTAGATTAGATCAAATTCATTTTATATTACTTCAAACTTTGGTTCTAAACTAAAATTATGAAATCTTTGAACATTTCAAAGGTTTCTTAGGTGAAGAGAAGAAAACTCATATCATACATAATCATCAATAGATATCACATATCCATAATGTTTACTATGATATAGATGATCAACATACATCAATATGTATGAGATCCTGAATACTTTGACATCTTACACCTTTCCCAAGGAAGGGTGTATTGGACATTTTTACTTTTGAATACAATATTCACAAGTATGTAAGATTTGAACCTTTAGACAATCTAAAGTTTCATCTCTCACTAGTCCATTGATCTCATCAACAGACATATGTCCAAAACTTGA
This sequence comes from Ottelia alismoides, assembly GCA_037367405.1. Taxonomy (NCBI): domain Eukaryota; kingdom Viridiplantae; phylum Streptophyta; class Magnoliopsida; order Alismatales; family Hydrocharitaceae; genus Ottelia; species Ottelia alismoides. The sequence goes on along the minus strand of JAZKJV010002460.1, from coordinate 571,916 downwards.
TGCCAGATCATTGTCAAATGATCTTCATCCTCCAATTGATATTATAAAGGTTTTAATTTTCAGTATTAGAAATCTTAATGAACCATTCATTAATTTTCTAATTTTGTGGAGTCCACTAGATGTTAGATTACTATCTGAAATTCCATCGTAACTCTTCATGATAGTTCTATCTCAGAATTCATGTTTATTTCCAACATTTAGAAACAAACAATGAGTGTATTTTTATATCTAGGTCATAGAGACATTCTCTAAGACTAAGGGCTCTTCCACTAAAATTAACAAGTCTATCAATACAACAGAGATTGTTGCAACATTTTCATCAATATCCATGTGGATAACTATAAACCTTAAGATCAAATTTCCCAGTCTTCTAAAACATATGCAACCTATTGCAAGTGTTGTTAGAAGATTGAGATACAATTATTAGACTTTATCTTATCAAATAAGTAAGTCAAAGTCAATGATTATATGTACATTATTCTGATGCTCTATCTAAGTCCTTCACTAAGGATCCTAGATAGTCCAGATAGTCATACTTTCAATACATCGACTCATTGAAGTATTGGCATTCATCCAACTATCTGGATGTCATATGGAAGTCACAGAAGTAGGTCAACTCTTTGACTTTCATTCTTACTCAGGTCCGACCCATGCTTCCACTGCGCTCCCTTCATCTATAAACAACCATTGCTTAAGACTAAGGATCTCTTACGTTAAATTGAAAAGAATTCAAGGTAAGAGCATTTCAACATTTTTACATGCTTCATTAAATTAATACAATATGAATATTATGAAGCTTCATGAATGACTAGAGTATAGACAGTAGAACGATTACACTCATCGTATCTACATCCATCTAAACTCTTGAAACATTGGTTTAGGTAGGTATTCAAACATTTTGAATACATCATCTCTTATAGAGCTACCATTCTGCATGATGCAGTGAACCATGTCATACATGATAAATGTCAAGAGCACATATGTATGCCAGAATATCTTCTTAGATTTTTATAAGGATAAACTGACAATTGCGATCATCATCGACATGCCACTTCCAAAGTACATCCGATGAGAGATCAAGATTACAATGACATACAAACCTTAGGGTTGTAGTCCTATTATCTATTTAATTGTCTTTCCTCATTATTATGAGGAAACTTACACATTGCAACCACATACATTATGTGTCCAACTGCAAGTACAATATCTGGATCATGAGTCCAATCCATGATATTTTACTGGTTATTATTGAGTATAACATTGAGTGGGTTTAATGGAGGATTATCTGAAATAAGAAATTTGCATAAGTGTACATATCTATATATTCATAATTTACTTTGATTTAGGAATTTTTATATCAAAGTTGTCTTGCCTTGTCAACACTGAAATTTCATTCCCTTAATCACTTTCAATGTAAGAGATATATTTGCCATTATATCTCAACAAGATCTGGGATCTCCTTCCTTATCTTTGTCACATCCCAATAATATGAGAACCTGTGACTCCGATAAAAATAAGCGGGAACACATTCCGCCTTGCAAGTCCAACTTGCATTTCCCAATTCGGTCTTTAACACCCGGGCCCACCACACTTAAGGTGATGTTGACCCGTCATTAATTAAACAAACCGTCAACAGGAATACAACTCACTATGTGCAATCCAATATCGCCCCAGTAATATGAGGACCCGATATTGGGGTCACTACGCATACGTCCTTACTCTTTCGAGAAGCGAAGAGCTCGATCCAAATGGCTTGTATGTAGGAGCTGTCACTTTGGACAGGCGTCTCCGACATACAATCTCTAGCGATGAAACCCTTCGCCTTGACGGGAGACCATGGATGTCACTTATGTGATCCTCCATATCATATTCAAATTCTAGTTAATCATTATTAATCATATTCATTATGATTAATTCATCCAAGGTAAATAACATCTCTATTCATAATAGAGTGTTTTAGTTTTATTTGGATTCCAATTAATCTCATCATATTAAATTAATGATCCAATTATTATCCAACAAACATTCATAATTGTTACTTGAATTATGGTATTATCTCAAATACGTATTATTTCGAATTTTAATAATTAGAAATACATCATGACTTCTTAAGAATTATACTAACCCTACCCGTTGTCATGTCCAGTACCGACGGGAGTGGGACAAACTGCAAAACAGTGCAACCTGCTACCCCAACGCTCCCTGACTAGACACCATTTCCACCTCGGGAAAGGATAATGCAAAATAGATCACTTTGTACTTGAGATGATCATCGGTTCTTCAACCGAAATTATACCATATAATGATAATAAAAACAATTTTGATTAACATTTTAATGAGATTTGCTAAACAAATCCCAAATCCTATTCAAGCAACATGTTTGTTGGAATGTAGATCATGGAGATCATGTAACCAATTAGTGATCTAGATCACATATAATCAAATATTGGTTAAGACAATGTCATTTATGGAAATAATTGTCATAAAATATTTTACAAATATTTATGGACAATTATTCTAGGAAATTAAACAATTTAATTTTACTAATTGATTAAATGACAATCACTAGTTTCTTGATTAGGAAAGTATTTCCAACAGTGATTCTCACTTACTAAAATACCATATCTCAATCAATTTAAATCCAAATTAAGCAAAATAAGTTTCTAAAGATTGCTAATTTAAGTTACAATAGAATATAACTGATTTGCATGCATTTCAAGGCATTTCAAATCTGCAAGTAACTCTTTAATTACGTTGAGATTCGCAGTCACCGAAACTGTGGATACATGTTCACTAAATTGAGCATAACTTGAGCAAACGGAATCGAAATCACGTAAACTCAGATCCTACGGTTTCCTTATTTAATGGAGAACAAAATCCAATTATTATTTTCGTGTTTAAACAATTTAAACAGTGCCTAAAAGAATATCAAAATAGAGACGCGAAAATGAAATGCAAGAAAACTTTCGCAAACACTAATGAACCCAAGTCCTCCTCGATTCTTGGATCGCATCCAAAACCTACCGACCTAAGGCTCTGATACCACTTGAAGGATATGGTGAGGTCCTCAAGCGCATCACAGAAGCGTAAGCATCGTATCAAATACGACGAAGAACGACTAGTCGTACTAGTTGTTCTATGCATCGGAAATTAAAATTTTTTCATGCGACGAAACCACATGATCCAAGAACAATTCTGGGATCATTTCGTCTAAATCACAAACAAGTAATAGGATTACCTCTTGAAGCATGGTTGTGATCGAGTCTCTAAACGAAGAGACCTCCTATCTCAAGTCCGATCCGACGAAGGAAACGCTTGCGAGCGTGTTGATGAAACACGTGCTTCTCGTAATCCATGTTGATGATCAAAGTGTCGGGTCTCTTGATCTCGACACACGAGATCCGACGTATTCTTCACGAGCGAGGTGCACCGAAGGAGATGGTGATCCACGAGCAAACGATCGGGCAGCATAACGACGACGTTGCGACGATGGAGAACCTCTCTAGGGCATCCATGGTGGACAACCACATGAGAGGGAGAGAGAGAGTAGACGTGTAGAGAGAGAGAGAGAGACTTATGTTCTCATTGTGTGTAAAGAAGAGCAAAGGGGTGCCTCTCCTTTTATAATATTTTGGGATCCATGGATCTCAATCCATGGACTACACAAATCCAATGGCTCTCATTGATTGTCTTTCTTTTAATGGCTAAGATTTGTGTTGGTAAAAATCAATAACAATTAATTTAATTTAGATTAAATATATATTGATAAATCAATATAAATCAATCCTAAATTATATCAATCAAGCACGGAGATTTATGGAATGAAGATTGCCTCTTTCCATAATATGGGATTTGATGGCAATCTCATGTGATCTCATGAGATTACATTATTCCATGAAAATATCCAAGATTTACAACAACACTTGTTGTAAATATTTCAACAATAGTATTTCATATTTATTTAGGAAGATTGCAATCTTGCCATTGGAAAATTATGAACCACATTCACAATCCAAAAAAAATGTGAATTACATTTTTCAATTAATTGTCCAATGTGAATCCAATTCACATCAACATTTAATAAACAAATGTAAATTACAAATAGTTCTCTCTTATAAATTATAAATAACATTTATAATATATATGACTAATATGGATATTGCTATCCACATTATTCATATCCATGATATACATCACATTTAATCATCTTGGATCTCTATTCTCGTGTGCCCAAATAATATGAATCGCATTCACATTATTCACATCTTTGATAATTAAATCACCTTTAATTATCTTATATAACTCTCCTTATAATATGAATCAAATTCATATTATGCATGATAATTAAATCACATTTAATTATCAATTTTCTCAATGCTCCGATACACATATCAACATTGAAATTATCCTGAACTCTTTCAAGGATAATGTGCTTTCTCCGCGGATATTTGGAGATAAGGACAGGGCGATTGTATTGTTCCACATATAGTGAGTTGGATATTGAGATCATATCTCAAATCCAGATCGCGGGCCTCCCATAGATGCTTGATTAAATCAAGATCGCAAATCTAATCTTCTCATTGCATCTAAATCACATTCAGATCAATTTTCAACATTTGGACCAAGATCAGGTTACTTCTCTACTGAGAGGAGTCAGTAAAATCTAGATCCGTTTCATCACTCCCTAGGAATGGAAGCGTCATGGTTATACAATCATTTATGATCACATCGCCCTCAGATATTCCCAATACATGTACATCATGTATACTCGAAGACTCAGAATAAACCTGAAGTATTGGATCAACTTTATATTGTCTACTTTATGGTTTATCAGTAAGTTTTAAATTCGATCATTGGGAGTTGGTATCGATCATATACTTTACAAAAGCATATATCATACCTAGATCTTGATCATATACTTTCAAAAAGTATATATCAAACCTACAAATTCAGTCAAGCTTCAAAAGCAAGACGACTGTGCACGGAATTTGATTCTTCCCAATATCTCATGAGTGAGCTCATGCCTTCCGGTTCAGTAAATGAACCTGTATGGTCCCTTTGAGAGATCATATTACTCATATGCCCTTATATGCACACCAGCGCGACGGTGTATAGACCTTGGTTAGGTCATCAACCTATTGGTCTGTCAAATGTACATACTTAGACATATAGTAACACATCTGTCTTCGGTCAGAGGATGTGTTCTTATATCATGACAGCATATGATATAGGACTTTGGTTATCTCGATCTCGTTAAGCCAACTCTTTGACCTAACTACTCTGACACCTCCGAATCTCTATTCCTATGCAGAGGACCTGCATCTAGAGGTCGGTCAGATATCATCCTAACTGAGAAAGGATTGCCATCTCCTACTCAGGCTGGATATCATCTCTTAACAATCATTTGACGGTGCTTGATGAGTCCTCAATCTAACCCATTAGATATTCATCCAAGCACCAGCCTCTATGATTCAATGGTTGAATCAACACTTATATGATTATTAAGATGGCCATGGTACATAACCCTAATTGTACTAAGGGACCTATTATGCAAATTATCTATTCTTCATTTTAGATCAGGGAATGATATTCGCAATAACATTTATTGCATAATGGCTCATCGTGGGCTCGCATGTCCAACAGAGTGTCCATTTCCTTTTTTAACTTATGCGTTGTGAAAATTAGGATGGACATCGGAAATTCCAATGTGCGATTAAAAACAATGATGCATGCAAGGGTTAGAGATGTGTACCTTATCGCCAACACTCTACATGCAAGTGATCCGCGTAGAATTTAAATACGGAAAAATAAACTAACCTATATGATGCAAGTGAACCGTATAGATGATAGATTCTATTAACGAGCAAGAACAAGTTAATTTGACTAGGTCCAAGTTACGCTCTACTCTATAGGCACATGAATTCTTGTTTAGGGTGTTTGGACCTAATTAATTACCTGGCTCAAGCAAATTAACTGATGCAATCAAGAGGTAGCTCACCAAATCCATGTGAAACAAAGAAAAATAAAGTCGATGAAAAAAAAACAGTGAGGTTCCGCAAGTGCACCGGCACTTAGCGAAATAGACCCCACAACAAATGAATGTTTGTTTTACAAAGTTCAAATGCTAGAAAAAATCCCTCTCTCTCTCTCTTTGTCTCCTTCAATTCTTCTTCTCCTCTTCTTACGCTATCATGTGGCTTGGTGAAGAATCAAGCCGCCTCCACGTCGTTTGGGTACTTCATCTCTCCTAAGATCGCCTCCTTTGCTCTGCGGGCCCTCACAAGAAAAAGAAAAGAGAATGTGTAAGAATCACAATTATTAAATATGAGGAAAAAAAGAAATGAATGCAGCGGAAATAAACAATGAAGTGAATGTCAACAATGTAAACAGATATTTACAACCAAGAATAGCAGGTCAAATGAGAAACCTAACTACCCTCGTCATGCATCCCCGGTAACAACGCCATTTTGTTGTCGCAAAATCTTCGAGGGTCGATAATTATTGGTAAATATGATAAATGTTGTTGCTATCCCAAAAAATTCCGTGACAAACAAACATTTTTTGTTATTGCTAGTTATTTACCTGTATAGTGGATAGGGTCGAACTCAGGGAGGCTACAATTCTCAAGGGTTATTCAATTAATCAACAAAAATCAATTAAAAGAATAAGGAAATCTCAAAGGCAAACTATCCTTGGTTTTTGTGGAATTTTTCTCTCGCTAATTTTTTTATTTTATATTCTTTTATTGTATGATTTTCAAATTTTTAGTGATTTTACTTTTGCAATTTTTATTTTTAAATCAAGAACAATATGCACTAAATAAGAAATATGCATACCCACTCTTTTTGCAATTTTCAATTGTATAAAAAATGACAAAAAAACAGAGAAAATATTTTTGTGTTTTAAAGATTTTGAAATGTTTTTGGAAATTTATGTAGAATTTTACAGAAGTTTTTGTACTTTTCTAAAAATCAAACAGTGGTAAAATGAGAAACAATGCACAACCTGGAGTAATTTGCAACTTAAAAATATTTTAAGTCCCAAAACTCCTAGCAATTATTTTTATGACAAACAATATGCAAATATCTACAAACAAAAAGTGAAATGATACTTTTTGGAATTTCGTAGAATTTTTTATTTTTATAAGATTTTTATTTGAGATCATGATGGACGCCTCCGATTTTGCCGTGGGGTCGTGCTGGGACAGAGGAGGGATGGAGTCCCATTTGCTATTCACTACGCTAGCCGTACATTGGATGCCGCGCAGCGGAACTATACTGTCACTGAGAAGGAGATGCTAGTCGTAGCTTTCGCCCTAGATAAGTTCAGATCTTACATCATTGGATCTAGAGTGACCATCTATATTGATCATACCGCCATCCGGTACCTCATGGCAAAGAAAGATGCCAAATCCAGATTGACCAGATGGATCCTTCTACTCCAAGAGTTTGATATAGAGATTGAGGATAAGCCTGGAGTCAAGAATGTTGTGACGTATCATCTCCCACCGTTCTTGCTCCCCCACATTCTTTCCTCTTATTCCATGATCCCTCTGCCTCCTATGTTGACTCCAACTACCTTTGCATCCCTTAATTCGCTCTTTGTTCCTACGACTGAGCCTCCCATCAAAACCCTTGTCGCTACTCACATTCGCCCCATCCGCCCTTCAGAGCGAGCTCAAGTCCAGAAGTTTGGTGACAATAAACAACCTTGGAGAAATAACCTCTAGGAAATATTCAAAACTTGCATACTTATGAATATTGTATTCAAAGTAAAATATACAATGCACACTTCTTTGAGAATGGTGTAAGATGTCAAGGTATTCGGGATCTCATACATATTGATGTATGTGGATCATCTATATCATAATAAACATTATGGATATGTGATATTTATTGATGATTATGTATCATATGAGATTTCTTCTGTTCAGCTAGGAAACTTTTGAAATGTTCAAAGATTTCACCCAATACCTTATGAGCGAGCTCATGTCTTCCGGTTCACATGTGAACTTGTATGATCCCTTTGAGAGATCGTATTACTCATATGTCCTTACATGCACACCAGCCCGCCGGTATGTAGACCTTGGTTAGGTCATCAACCTATTGGTCTGCCAAATGTACACACTCAGACATATAACAACACATCTGTCTTTAGTCAGAGGATGCATGCCTATGCTGTGACAGTATTCAACATAGGTCTTTGGTTATCTCGTTCTCGTTAAGTTAACCCATTGACTCAACAAATCTGATAACTCCGAATCACTATTCCCATGCAAAGGACATGCATCAAGAGGTTGGTCAGATATAAACCAAATGATAAAGGATTGTCATCTCGTACTCAGGTTGGAGATCATCACTTAACAATCATTTGATGATGCTTGATGAGTCCTCTATCTAACTCCTTAGATATTCATCCAAGCATCAGGATCTATGATTCAATCAATGAATCAACAGCTGCATGATTGTTAAGATGGCCATGGTACATAATTCTTATTGTACAGAGGAACCTTATAGTGCATTCATTCATTCAATCACAGAAAGGGAGTGAAAAATAATCAATAACTTTTATAGATAAATAATTTATTACAATAACATTTATTGTTGGAATGGTTCATCTTGGGCTCACATTGCTAATAATCTCCCACTAGCCCTCATAACCATTCAGGGACAATCCTTAAACCCATACTCATTACATGCTGGTCGTAAACCTTCTCTGTCAGAGGTTTGGTAAGAGGATCAGCAATGTTGTCGACAGAGGCCACTTTGGTGATGATGATGTCACCACACTTTTGAATCTCCCGAATGATGTGGTATTTCCTTTCCACGTGCTTACTCTTCTGATGCCATCTGGGTTCCTTTGCCCTGGCAATGTCTCCCGTGTTATCGCAGAGTAGTGGGATGGGAGTATCAGAGGAAACTACGCCAAGCTCCAGGATGAACTTGTGCAACCATACCGCCTCCTTTGCAGCATCCGATGCGGCAATGTACTCGGCTTCTGTGTAGTATCCTACTTCTTGCTTCTCCAGCTCACAGCACCACAGTTCAACAGGAATACAAACCTTGATGTCGACTTTCGATCATCAATATCCGATTGGAAGTCAAAATCTATATATCCCAAGACTTGGAGATCACCATCTCCATAGATCAAAATGTAATCTTGCGTCCATCTTAGATATTTGAATATGTTCTTTACTGCATTCTAGTATTTCTCTCCATAGCAGGATTGATAATGACTTACCACTCCCACTGCATGGTAGATATCTGGCCTTGTACACATCATGGCGTACATTAAGCTTCCTACAGCTTATGCATGGGGGCATCCAGCCATGGCTTTCTTTTCCTCAACAGTTTGAGGAGCCATCCCTTTAGACAGGTTGATACCATGTCTTAAGGGGAGGAAACCTTTCTTGAAACTATCCATACGGAATCGTTCAAGAATCTTCTTAATGTACCCATGTTGTGATAATCCCAATATCCTCTTTTCTCGGTTTCTGAACAACTTCAGACCTAAGATGTAAGAGGCTTCTCCAAGATCTTTCATCTCAAAGGTATGGGATAGCTAGATTTTCACACTTGTCACCATCCCTGTATCATTCCCAGTGATAAGGATGTCATCTACATAAAACACGATGAACATGATGGCGCTCCCACTAAGCTTCTTGTACACACAAGGTTCATTAGGATTCTGCACAAAATCATAACTCTTTATGGTTTCACCAAATCTGATGTTCCAGCTACGAGAAGCTTGCTTGAGCCCATAGATGGATTTCTTCAGCTTGCATACTTTGCCATCCTTAATTATGATGCCCTGGGGCTGCTCCATATAGATTCCTCCTCAATATATCCATTGAGGAAAGCCGTCTTGACGTCCATATGCCAGATGTTATAGTCAAGGTACACAGCTATAGATAGCGGTGTCCTGATGGATTTAAGCATAGCCACATGAGAGAACGTCTCATCGTAATCGATTCCTTCTCTCTGTGTGTAGCCCATGGATACGAGTTGTGCCTTGAAAGTCTCTACTTTCCCATCAGGTCGCCTCTTTCTCTTGAAGATCCATTTACACCCAATTGATTTTACCCCTTTAGGTGGATCCTCTAGGGTCCATACACCATCTTTTGCGTGGAGTCAATTTCTGACTTCATTGATAGCATCCATCTATCCATGTCATGATCCATGAGTGCTTCATCAAATAAAGAAGGATCATTGTCAATTTCACTTGACACATGGAATCCATATCTTTCAGGTGGTGCAACCACCCTTGATCTTCTTCGAAGATGTATGTGTGTCTCATCTTTATTTATCTCTTCACTTTCTGGTCCAGGAAGCTCAGAATCCTCAGGGGATTCAATGAGTTCCTCTACTTCATTTTTGTATTGACCTTTAAGGAACTCATCCTCCAGAAATTTCACATCTCTAGAGACAAAAATCTTTAGGGTCTCAGGGTCATAGAGCTGGTATCCAATACCATCTTTAACATACCCAATGAAGTAACACTCACGAGTGTGAGATTCTAGCTTACTTGCGTCCACGTTCTTCGCATGGACCAAGCAACCACAAACTCTCAAGTGATTAACACTAGGTTTGGTTTCATACCAGAGCTCATGAGGAGTCTTAGGCATATATTTGCTAGGAATCTTATTCATGATATATCTTGCAGTCTCTACTACATATCCCTAGAAACTAAGTGGTAAATGTGCTTTGCTCATCATTGAACGGACCATATCCATGATGGTCCTGTTGCATCTTTCAGCAACACCATTAAGTTGGGGAGTTCCAGGAGGAGTGAGATTGGAGACAATTTCATTCTCTTTAAGATATTCCTTGAATTCATCTGAGATGTACTCGCCACCTCGATCAGATTGAATTCGTTTAATCTTCCTATCGGTTTGGTTCTCAACCAAAGCCTTGAATTCTTTGAACTTTTCAAAGGTTTCAGATTTATGACGTAATAGGAAGATAAACCCTTATCGCGAATGGTCATCAATAAATGTCAAATAATATCGATATCCATTTCGAGTCGCGGTACTGAAGGAACCACATACATCGGTATGTATTAGGTTAATAATACCTTCATATATTATAACCTTGTTACGGAAAGGCATCCTAGTCATTTTACATCGAATACAATGTTCACAGGTAGGCAAGGATTGAACTTGTAGAAAATCTAAAGGTCCATCATTTATCAATCTGTTCATCCTATCAATAGACAAAATGACCAAGCCTTTGATGACAAATCATATTCGAATGATTTTTATTCTCTCTGGATCTTTTAGGGTTTTTATTAGTGGTTATAACATTCATGACATGTTCATCAATGCACAATTCATAGAGTCTAGCAGAAATCAAAATACCATCGCACCGCACACTTCCCTTCTACCCTAGACTTCTTCCCCTTGTTGAAAACAATCAGATGGAGCCTTTGGTGGTCGGAGAAGGTCGCTCCAGCCGATGCTCAAGTTTCGTAGCCGGACTTCCGTCGCGACGGGCCTCCCCCACCTTCCGCAGCGAGGTCGAGGTGAAGACCCAGTCCGACTTCACCCCCTGGAGCTAAGGATTCAGATAGGACCCTCAGGTACCCTCCAAATTGATCTTAGTTTTGTTTATTTCGATTCTTTCATCTGCCGCTCCACCAGCTTTGACCCGCCGGTCAGAGCATCATCAGCCTCCCTTATCCGTTCCGATCGACTCATCTGATCACTGTCACCCTTCCCTCGTAGCCTGGGAATCTTAGGCGTGGCTTGGATATCCAAGATTAGGCATGAGGTTCCTTCTATCACTTTGCCAGAACCTCTACCCCCATTCGTCGTCGCTTCACCCTAACCGGAGTATCCCTCTGAATTGAAGCTTTCCTCTACAGGTCATAGCGCGTGCAGATACGCCCCAAGTCACATCCGCCCCACCTCGCCAGAGCTCGCCCAGGTCGCGTACCCATTCCTGGAGATCCGACCGTCGGCGAGTCAATCGGACCCGTCCACACAACGCGGAGGAACCATACGAGTCGACCACCATTGTCCGATCATCCATCAGAATGTCGTATCACCATCGGTTCTCCGGTGAACTTCGCCTAGGCAGAGTTCATCCAGCATCCTCCTCAGCCGTTGGATCACACCCCTTCTCCAGATCGCATCACAGTCGTTCAGTTCCTGTCTTTGTCAGGTCGTTATATCTGACAACTAATGGCCTTTGTATGCTCACGTTCACACCCTCAGGACAGCCGTTGGATTCCCCAGACATCAGTGCCAGAGCGGCACATTGCCATCCAGTTACAGCGCGACACCTGTCCCCCCCCCCCACCCACGCGCGACTCACAAGTGACCGGGTAATTTGCTCTACTTCCCCTACAGTTATTTACCTTTAATATTTAGTCTGTAAAATAAAAAGTACACAATAGGGTATTTGCACTTTTGATCCTGTAGTTTTAGACATTCTTATTTTAGTCCTTATCGTGTGGTTACACGTGCTTCGTCACGTGCTTTGTGGGTTATTTGCATATATTGCCCTGATTTTAGTATATGTTATTGAATGAACTTTTAGTTTCAGTATTTGCATCCATACCCCTGTGTGCGTTGATTTCGGACATGCGTGTGAATTTGTGTGACAATTGCAGATATGCCTTTGAGATTTTTATGTGTGTTATCGTGTAGCCCCTTGAACGTGTTTTCTTTGCAAACTAGTCCCTATGCACTGTTTGCTTTATTTTAGTTTGAATAAATAGCAAATATGGTCCAAAAATCACGAAATTTTGACACAGGACTCCTGCCATGGTGTAGAAATTTACGTGAATTTTTGGTTGCATTTTGTTTCCATTTAGTTTTTTAAAATTGAAAAACCTTAAAAATTGCTACTGTTTGCCTTTAAAAATCCACTAAAAATATTTAAAACCCTTGAAAAATCCAAAAATATTCTTTTTGTTTGTTTTGAGTTATTTTCGTTTCAGTTCAATTTTTGGCACATTTGCATTTATAAAAGCCATAAAATTGAAAACCATTAAAAACCTTATAAAAATCATTAAAAATTCCTAAAAAATCAAAAAAATATGTTTTCTTCTTCTGTAGTTAGCTCTTAGTTTGTAGTTTCACATAAAATTGTTGCTTGAATTTTATAGTCATTTTAAGTATTTTTAATTTTCCTTCAGATTCGGGTTGTACAATGTTTGGCATTTTTTCCCTTGTTCCATTTTTAGAAAATTAACTAAAAATCAAAAAAATTCAAGAAAATTAACAAAAACATCTGAATATTTCAAAAACCCGAAAATATTTTTATTTGCATTTTTTGAGCATTTTTAGGCTTTAAATAATTGTTTGTTTGTGAGTTTTTGAGTGTTTTTATATGTTTTCTTAATTTTAAAAATTACAAAAAAATTGAAAACCCTAAAATCCACCAAAATTATTTGCTTTTTGTATTCCCGACTACTTCGTAGCCCACGCATACCGTACTCCTTGTGTTCGACCCTGGTAGCTATACGTGGCAAAATAAATTAGCGAGACCGCTATTTGTGCTTGATTGCTTGATTTTCGTGTTTGGTGGACTTTGTTTTCTTGATTGACTTAGCCTCACGGTTCGGGTCGCAATGACCATATTCATACCTTAACTCGAGTAGCTGAGGCATGTCATCAGATGGTCATGCCTGAATTCTGGCACGACCTTCACATCTCAATGTTAGGTTAATAGATAAAGCAACTGGTCGGATTTTGGACTAGTCATTCCTCCTTTCATACAAGTAGTATGCCATGGGCTGGTAGTTGAATATATGATCTAACCGTCTCCTCTCTCTTCTAATGTCTCCCCATGCCTATACTTCCATAGGAATTGGATGCATGTGCGAACCTGAAAGAATCTTCCCCTGATTTCATAGATATAGCAGCCCACTGAGACTGAGATATATGATTCTTCCATTTCTCTATTGAAAGGCATGTCTCCCTTGTATATTGAGATTGGGGATATTGAGGGTCTCAGAGACTAGGTCATCTATCATGGCCTTGTCTACATCTCTATGATTGATGGGATCTTTGATCTCTGACTAGCACTTGAGCTCTATGTATCAGTTGACTAGTCTCAGTCCTCCTCCGACCAAAGAAATTTCAAATTCTTTTTGGAGCTCTTGATCCATCATGGGAAGGTGATGGGTCCATAACCTTCCTAACCAAAGAGCAAGTCCCTTTTTCGCTAGATGGATTATTTTCTACGAGGATCAAGTCAGTAGGAAATGCTGGAAGAGTACAACTAGATGATCTAAGGACACCATGTCTCCTGCATGGGTGCTTACTAGGTCGATGTGGAGAGAGGATGATCTCGCAATGTCCCTTGTATTCTCTTCATCCCTACAATAAAAGCAGGACCTCTTCCTATGTATATAGCTCTCTATCGAAGCTGCAGGTTAGTGCTTGCTTGCTTGATCTACAGAAGATGAGGACTCCATGCAAGAATACCTATCTATCTTTGTCCTTGGCTACCCTAGACTTAGCTCTATCTTCTTGCTGACATCTCCGCTCTAACTATCACTCCCATAGCCATTATTAATGGTCATACCCAATTTGTTGTGTGGGCATGGTCATCCCTTTGGGATAGGTGGGTCGGGTCTTCGCTCTCCTGTATCATTGGGAGTGGGAACTATGTAGACATTATTGTACAGTATACTGTAATTTTCTTATTTTTTTAATGGCTCTTCCAATCCTTTTTTGTATTGAGTGTGTGACCCTTTCAAATCCCGCTTATTTCCTTTTCTTATAGTCCTATGACAAGTGATGAGGAGCAAAAAAACCATTTGAAAATTACTTTGTGGAATGTCATGTTCGATAGCTAGTTTAACGATAGAAAACCCTACAAAAATTATTTGCGAGTTTCACTCAGATTGAAACTGGAGATGATATTATATACACTGGAAAAGGGAGAGGAGATCGATAACCTTGCCTACCATCATTCATATATTGAGCAATGGAACCCCTCCTTTCCTCCTCTAGACCACCTCAAATGGCATGAGCCACATATGGGGAGAATTGCATGTACGATTTGGAGGGGGATCTAGTCGGTCAGCACACACCCGACTATAGAGACTAAGAAATTAACAGAGCGCAAAACTTATCTTCAAGATTTGCCTTATTTTTATCGTTTAGAGGGCGATCGTGGAGTCATTATGGGAGGTGTTGACCAGCAGCAAAGAAGATATGACTAACTAATATTTTATATATGATGATGACAACAGCATGTTGTAGAAGGATATCTAAGGTGGAGCCAATGACCCACAAAGATGAACATACCTACAACTACATCCTCGAGCAGCAATCAAATAGGGTTGTGAATGTGAGATGCCAGCGAAATGATCGGTCGAATGGAGGATGGAGCTGCTTATCACTAGTACAAATGCTCACACCCATTCTTCTACTACATCTTTCCATGTTGTGAAAGACACCTCCGATGACTCAGAGGCCAACTCAAGAAGATGTGGGAAGGATTGAAGCATAAAATAATGCCCTTTTTTATGTCTGGTTTATTTACCTTTATATTAAGATGACCCATGATTATATTATATAATAGAGTAAGATTTAAGATCTAAAATCAATAATGATATTAATAATAGTTTTTTGTAAAAATATAAAGAAATAGTTCAGATTTGAGATCAGTCAATGGCTTCGTTTGTTCCACAACCAGACCTAACTTTTGCCCGTTCATTTGAAAGTTGCATTCCTCATGTGCATTAATCGACATCTTTGACCTTCCCCAAGGAGCAAGAAAGAAATAGGGCATAATCGGAAAAACAATGATTTCATATAATAGAGTATGGGAAATAGAAGGATTATTCCCTCTGCTCACCAAAGCTAGGAACGAGCCTCTGAACATTAGTTATTAGTTAAGGCGTAGAACCTGAGTCATACGTAAAATTGACGTCCATATATATATAGGAAGCTAGAAAGCGTGAAAGCAATCATCTTTTTCTGAAAAATCGCTACCGTGGGAAGATGAGCTCCTAAAAAGATCGTCTGCATTATATACTTCTTCTTGACAGCATGAGGTTTTGAATCTCTTTCATTTGCTTTGATGGTTTAGTGATAAAGGAAGTCTAATCGCTGGAAGTAGTTTTGATCGAGTGTGTACTATCTTCTATTCCATTATCAATTGTACACAATTATGCATCGCTATTCCAAAAGGTTTGCAATCACTTATTTAAACTACTAGAATCAAATCCCTTCCTTTTTTGGGGAGAAATGAGGAAAGCATTGGCAAGGTTGATGTCCATAAATGGGACATCGGAGGGGAAATGAGAGCATAGATTTATCAACCTTTTGCGAGATGTGAAATTATTGATGAGGGTGAAGATGTTGTGGAATGATATTGTCCCCACTAGATAAGCTCTCTCTGGTCCAATTCAGAGATCAGTGTTTCATATCTGAGCAAAAGCTTGCTAGCTTGACAATTTTCTTTCTTTTTGATTGGAAAAAGGCGAAGCGAAATGCTTGTTTCTGGTTGGATACATAGTGCCTAGGATACCTTGATAATCATTCCTAGAGAATGGTACTCTAAAAGCATGTCAATATTAATTATGTGTTATATAATAGGAATCATACAGCTTGGAGACAAGTTATGAGTAGGTATCACCTCTTGTTTAGGCGATCACAACCGCAAACAATAGTGGATGAACAAATTAATAATGGTATTTGCATACTTGTTCTAGCCTTTTCTCATACTCATCGAAGGAAGCATAGAGAATCATTTCGACTCTGACAAACTGCATTCCTCAATGCATCTCCTTCTTCTTATGTTATGGTGATTGGCCCATGTTCAGAGTGTGGGAATCTCAATAGATGAGGTAGTCCACTCTTTATCCAATATATAGTAGAAGAAAAAAACTTGTATTTTCAGAAGAGGTAAACGCTGGTAAGAGAAGCATGAAGCCGGGTTCAATGTACAATTGCAGGGATTCCAACCTTCGACATTGCTCGAAGCCCACTAGCAGTTTTTCCCTCTTGCTACAATCTTCTCTCCTCCCGAAGAGACTTTTCTTTGATATTCTTCTTGCCCCCCCCCCAGCCTATATATCTAGTAATACTGAGTAACTAGATTACTTTATTAGTTTCTTAGATGTATTGTGTCTCCTAGCACCAAGATCGCTCCTAAAAGGCATGGGCAAGGGGAATGTTTGGCATTGTTGATCTTTGAGGTTTCCTATACCATCTTCTTAAATATACGAATAGAATTACTTTTATATTTTGTATGGCCCTTGTTGGCTTTCCCTTGATCTTCTCTTTCGCTTCTAAATAATGTTTCATCTCTCTCATGCCTTTTCATATCTCATTGCATTTCTTAGGCCATTCTGACCTTGTTGGCTGATAGTTAGTCTCACTCGTGCAAACATTACAACGTTGTATCCTCTACCCCCATATCCCCAAGAGTTCATCGAGTTCGAGACCTCAATTCATAGCTTAAGGCTCCATGTATATCTTGTTAGCCATGTGATCTCGAGGTGAACCATTCTTATAATAAGTCTTATTATAATATATGATTTATCAATACAAGTTATTGATTATTTCACTCCTTTTCTGAGATTGAATGAATGAATGCACTATAAGGTCCCTCTGACAATTAGGGTTATGTATTGTGGTCTTCTTGATAATCATACAGTTGTTGATTCATTAATTGAATCATAGAGGCTGGTGCTTGGATGGATATCTAAGGAGTTAGATAGAGGACTCATCAAGCATTGTCAAATGGTTATTAAGAGATGATATCCAGCCTGAGTAGGAGATGACAATCCTTTCTCATTAAGGTTGATATCTGACCGACCACTTGATGCAGATCCTCTGAATGGGAATAGTGATTCGGAGATGTCAGATTAGATAGGTCAAAGGGTTGACTTAATGAGATCGAGATAATCTAAGTCCTACGTTGAATACTATCATAACATAGGCACACACATCCTCTGACCAGAGATAGATGTGTTACTATATATCTGAGTGTGTACATTTGGCAGACCAATAGGTTGATGACCTAACCAAGGTCTATATGCTGGTGAGCTAGTGTGCATGTAAGGGCATATGAGTAATACCATGTCTCAAAGGGATCATACAGGTTCATTTGTGAACCGGAAGGCATGAGCTCACTCATGAGGTATTGGGACCGATCAAATTCCATGCATGGTCTCATTCTTTGGAATCATGACAAGAATTTGAAGGTATGATATATGCGTTGGGAAAGCATATGATCGATACCGATTCCCAATGACCAAGATTGAGAAACTTAGTGATCAAATCCTGAAGGTGACAGTATAAAACTAATCTATATCTTCATATTGATCATAGGTCTTCCAGTATGCAGGATGTATAGGTGTTAGGAATACTTGAGGGTGATGTAATTGTAAACGATTGTATAACCATGACGCTTCCATTCTGAGGGAGTGATGAAACAGGTTTGGATTTTAGTGACTCCTCTCAGTAGAGAAGTGATATGATCTTAGTCCAAGTGTTGGACATTGATCTGAATGAGATTCAGATGCAATGAGAAGATTAGATTTGCGGTCTTGATTTAATCAAGCATCTATGAGAGGTTTGTGAGATCTGGATTTGAGATGTGATCTCAACATCCAAGTCACTACACGTGGAACAATACAATCGTCATGTCCTTATCTCCAAGTATCTGCGGAGAAAGCGCATTATTATTGAAAGAGTTCAAGAATAATTTCATAGTTGAATTATACCTAAGCATTGTGAAATGGATAAATAAATGTGATTTAATTATCTTGACTATTGTGAGATTGATTCACATTATTGGGATGAATGTGAATGATGATCTAATATAATTAAATGCGATTTAATTATTATGGAAAAGAATAATGTGGATAGCAATATCCAATTATTCTTACTATATTATAAATGTGATTTATAATGTACTAGAGAGAGCTTATTATGATTTATATTTGTTGATTTATTATTGGTGTGAATTGGATTCACATTGGATAATTAATTGAAAATGTAAATTACATTTTCTTTTGGGTTGTGAATGTGATTCAAAAATTTCCAATGGCAAGATTGCAATATTCTCAAAGTAATTATGAATTATTTTTGTAGAATAATTTACAACAAAAGTTGTTGTAAAAATCTTGGAGATTTTCATAGATTAGTGCAATCTCATGAGATTGCATGAGATTGCCTCCACCATGAGATATGGTGGTCAGCTACCATCTCCTATATGGAAATTGGTAGCCGTCCCACCAATCACCGTGGTGTGATGTAATCTCCATGCATAAATCTCCATGTTTGCTTGATTTAATTTAGGATTGAATTGTATTTTGATTTATGGAATATATTTAATCTAAGTTAAAATTAATTGTTGTTGTGTTTTACCAACAACATCTTGACCATTAAAAGAAGCACAAATCAATCTGATCCATTGATTTTGTGTGTCCCATGGATTGTGATCCATGGACTCCCAAAATCCTATATATAGAGAGGCACCCCATGTTCTCTAGGGTTAATAAGAAATTGCAACAAGCTCTCTCCTCTTCTCATCCATTCACACCCTCTTCCTCTCTCCCATTGGTGGTCGTCCACCTTAATAGAAGAAGAGATCTTCATCGTTGCTTCACCGTTGTGCTGCCGCTTCGACGACTCTCGGTTCTCCGTCTTCTTTGGTATGCTTCTCTAACGAAGAAGACGCTTGATCTTGTGCGATGAGATCAGGAGTTCACACGCTTGGATTCAACATCTTGGATTGCGAGGATCACGCGGTTCATCCCCGCGCTCGAAGCGTCTCCTCAAAGATCAGACTTGAGACAAAAGGTCTCTTTTCGTAGAGAATAGATCACAACAACACTACAAGAGGTATTCATGTATACTTGATGTGGTTTAGATGAAACGGTTCAATAAGTGTTCTTCGATCATGTGGTTTTATCACATAAAAATTTTAAATTCTGTTGCATAGAACAACTAGTGCGGCTAGTCATTCTTCATCGTATATGATGTGATGCTACGCTTCCGTGATGTTCTTGAGGATTATTACATATCTTTCAAGTGGTATTAGAGTCAGGTTGGAGGTTTTGGATACGATCCATTAACCTAGGAAGACTTGGGTTCATTAGGGTTGTGAAAGTTTTTTGTCGCATTTCAATTTTCGCATCTTTGTTTAGTGAGTAAATTTGGCCCTGTTTAAAATTTTTAAACATGAAATATTCGTATTTTGTTCCCATTAAATAACGAAACCGTAAGATCTGAGTTTACGTAATTTGGATTCTGTATGCTCGAAATATTGATTATTTGAATGAACATGTATCCACAGTTTCAGGGACTACGAATCTTAACATAATTAATGAGTTAATTACTATTTTGAAATACCTTTAAATGTGTGCTAATCACTTAGATTCTGTTTTAAATCAAATTAGAAAAGTTTGGAGACTTATTTTGCATAATTTGGATTTAAATTGATTAAGATATGTTAATTTTAGTAAGTAGGGATCACTGCTAAAATTACATTCATAATCAAGAATCATGTGATTGTCAATTAGTGAGATTAATTGTTAATTTCCTGAAATAATTATGAGAAATATTTATTGATAATTATTTCCTTAATTGACATGACCTCAACCAATAATTGATTAGATGATATCTAGATCACAATTGGTTGCACAATCACAAACAAACTTGCTTGAATAGGATCGGGAATTTGTTTAGAAAATTTTCTTATAATAAAAATGATTTTGATTATTATTATATGGTATAATTTTCGTTGAAAAACCGATGAACATCTCAAGTACACAATAATCAATTTGGTATTATCCTTTCCTGAGGTGGATATGGTGTCTAGTCCGGGAGCGTTGGGCTAGCAAGTTACACCGTATGCGGTCTGTCCCACTCCCGTCAGTACTAGCCATGACAACGGGTAGGGACTCGATAATGCCGGAGAAATAAAGGTGTATTTTTCTAATTATTAAGATTCAAATTATACATACTTTGAGATTATACCTTCTACTCAAGTAATAATCAAGTTTGTTGATTAAGATTGGATTGATATTTAATTTAATATGATTGAATTGATCATATCCAATTGAGACACTCTATTATGAATAGATGTGTATTTCCCTTGGAAGAATTAATTGTGTGAATGTGATTCATGATAATTAATTGTTGAATTTGAATAAGAGGTGGAGGATCACATAAGTGGCATCCATGGTCTCCCGTCAAGGCGAAGAGTTCTGTCGCCAGGGATTGTATGTAGGAGATGCATGTCCGAAGTGACAGCTCACGTATACAAGCGCATCTGTATCGGGATCTTTGCTTCTCTATAGAGTAAGGTCGTATGCGTAGTGACCCCAATATCGAGTCCTTATATTATTGGGGCGATAGTGGATTGCGCATAGCGAGTACTAATCTTGTTGACGGTTGGTTCAATTAACGATGGGTCAACATCACCTTAGGGGTGGTGGGCCCGGGCATTAAAGACCGAATTGGGAAATGCAAATTGGACTTGCAAGGTAGAATGTGTTCCCGCTTCTCTTTATCTGAGTTACAAGTTCTCATATTATTGGGATGTGACAAAGATAAAGAGGAGATCCCAGTTCTTACTAGAGATATAACGGTAAGTATATCTCTTGCTTTGAAAGTAAATAAGGAAATGAACTTTCAAAGTTGAAAATGCAAGACTATTTTTTTTAAATTCCTTAATCAAATGTCTTAAAAAATGAATATATAATTATTTATATGTTGTAATAGTGCATTCTTAATTTCAGAAAATGAAGTTCATGAATCCTCTGAGCAGGCTCATGGAGGTCAATCAATTGACCGGACCAAATTATTCGAATTGGATCCGAAATTTGGATCTTGTCCTCTCTGTTGAGCGCATTTTGTATGTGCTAACTAAGGACAAGCTTGCAAACCCAAAGACTCCGGAAGATATTTCATTTAATGAAAAATATGATGAAGATCATAACTTGGCAATATGTTATATTCTTGGCTCATTATCCAATGTGCTTTAGAAGCAGCGTGTGGAAATGAACCATTGCTAAGAGATCATGTTGAATCTGAAAGAAATGTTCAGTGATGTGAATCGCACACAGCATTATAATGTAACGAAAGAGCTTATTCGCTGCAAGATGCAGGAAGGGACCTCTGTCAGAGAACATGTACTCAAAATGTTTGGGTGCCTCTCTGAATTGGAAACTCTGGGAGCCTTCATGGATTCTGACATGCAGGTTGATTTCATTCTGTTGTCGCTCCTTGAGTCTTTCAACAACTTTGTTGTCACGTTCCACATAGGCAAAGTTGATTTTACTAATACTGGGTTTTTGGCTGCATTAAAATCTTTTGAAGATGTAATGAGGAAGGATGGCCCCTCTACCAGTGCAATGGTTGCATAGGTGAAAGGAAAGCGCGGTCAGAAGCATGGTTCTCGGAAAGGCCCGGCCCAGAAGGTGTTGGCTCATCTTCCAATGCATACACTTTAAGAAAACGGACGTTTGTCACCACTGCAGGAAGTCGGGGCACTGGAGGCGTAATTGTCCGGAATACCTGAAATCGGTTGACAAAGTAAAGCCCTAGCAGTTATGAAATCTACTTTCATCATTGAAACTAGTTTTCTCGTTAGACGAGAAGGAAGTTGGGTAGTTGATTCTGGTGCTTCTGTTAATGTATGCAATTTGTTGCATCTATTTCAGGAAACTAGGAATCTAGAAGAAGGGGAGATAATCATCCAGAGGGGATCTGATGCAAGTGTTGCAGCAATTGCTATCGAAACCTGCCTACTATCATTATCTAGTGGGAAAGTCCTTTTACTTAAAGAATGTCTTTATGTACCTGAAGTCAGAATGAATTTTTTATCTGTATCTAAACTTGTTAGAAGTGGATATTCATTCCTTTTCTGTAATAAATTAGTCATAAATCATTATGATAAATATATTGCGGATGGTATTTTGACTTCTGGTGGACTCTATAAATTGTGCATTGATGAACGTGTCACGAATGTTACTACCACTAATAATAATAATAACCCTAAAATATCTTGGGAGGATGGAAATCATTCAAATATGATTTGGCATCAAAGGTTTGGTCATTTATCTGTTGATAGGATCAATAGATTGATAAAGGACGGACCTTTAGACTTTTACAGGTTCAATCTTTGCCTACCTATGAACATTGTATTCGAGGTAAAATGATCAGAATCCTTTCTGTAACAAGATTACAAGATGCGAAAATATTCTTAACCTAGTACATATCGATGTATGTGGTTTCTTCAGTATCGCGACTCGAAATGATATCGATATTATTTGACATTTATTGATGACCATTCGCAATACGGGTTTATCTTTCTACTACATCATAAATATGAAACCTTTGAAAAGTTCAAAGAGTTCAAGGCTTTGGTTGAGAACCAAACCGATAGGATTCGATCTGACCGAGGTGGAGAGTACCACTCAGATCAATTCAAGGAATACCTTAAAGAGAATTGAATTGTCTCAGATCTCACTCCTCCTGGAACCCCCCAACTTAATGATGTTGCTGAAAGAAGCAACAAGAACATCATGGACATGGTCCAATCAATGATGAGCAACGTACATTTACCTCTTAGTTTGTGGGGATATGCAGTAGAGACTGCGATATATATCTTGAATAAGATTCCTAGCAAATCTGTACCTAACACTCCTCACGAGCTCTGGTATGAAACCAAACCTAGTGTGAAACACTTGAAAATTTGGGGTTGCTTGGTCTACGCGAAGGACGTGAATGCAAGTAAGTTGTAATCTTGCTCTCGCGAGTGTTACTTCATTGGGTATGTTAAAGATGGTATTGGATACCAGCTTTATGACCCTGAGACCCAAAAGGTTTTCGTCTCTAGGGATGTGAAATTTTTTGGACGATGATTTCCTTAAATGTCAAGACAATAGTGAAGTAGAGGAACTCATTGAATTCCCTGAGGATTCTGAGCTTCCTAAACCAGAAACTGAAGAAATAAATAAAGATGAAACACCCATACCTATTCGAAGGAATTCGAGGGTGGTTGCACAACCTGAAAGGTATGGATTCCATGTGTCATGTGAAACTAACAATGATCCTTCTTCATTTGATGAAGCACTAGCGGATCATGACATAGTTAGATGGATGCTAGCAATGAAGTCAGAAATTGACTCCATGCATAAGAATGGTGTATGGACCCTAGAGGATCCACCTAAAGGGGTAAAACCCATTGGGTGTAAATGGATCTTCAAAAGAAAAAGGGGACCTTATGGGAAAGTAGAGACTTTCAAAGCACGGATCGTGGCCAAGGGTTACACATAGAGAGAAAGCATCTACTACGATGAGACATTCTCCCCTGTGGCTATGCTTAAGTCCATCAGGACACTGCTTCTATAGCTGCATTTCTTGACTATGACATCTGGCAGATGGACGTCAAGATGGCCTTCCTCAATGGATACCTCAAGGAGGATATCTATATGGAGCAGCCCCAGGGCTTCATAGTTGAGGATGGCAAATTATGCAAGCTGAAGAAATCCATCTATGCGATCAAACAAGCTTCTCGTAGCTTGAACATCAGATTTGACAAAACCATAAAGAGTTACGATTTTATGCAGAATCTTGATGAACCTTGTATGTACAAGAAGCTTAGTGGGAGCGTCATTGTGTTCATTGTGCTTTACGTAGATGACATCCTTATCATTGGGAATGATACAGGGATGATGACCAGTGTGAAAGTTTGCCTATCTCATACCTTCGAGATGAAAGATCTTGGAGAAGCCTCTTACATCTTAGGCCTGAAATTGTTCAGAAATCGAGAAAAGAGGATATTGGAATTATCAAAATATGGGTACATTAAGAAAATTCTTGAACATTTCCGTATGGATAACTCCAAGAAAGGATTCCTTCCTTAAGACATGGTATCCATCTGTTTAAAGGGATGGCTCCTCAAAGTGTTGAGGAAAAGAAGGCCATGACTGGATGCCCCTATGCATCAGCTCTAGGAAGCTTAATGTATGCCATGATGTGTACTAGCCAGACATCTGCCATGCAGTGGGAGTGGTAAGTCGTTACCAATCCTGTTATGGAGAGTAACACTGGAATGCAGTAAAGAACATTTTTCTAAGACGGACGCAAGATTACATCTTGGTCTATGGAGATGGTGATCTCCAAGTCTTGGGATATACAGATTCAGACTTCCAGTCAGATATTGATGATCAAAAGTCGACATCAGGGTTTGTATTCTTATTGAACGGTGGTGTTGTAAGCTGGAGAAGCATGAAGCAGTACATTACAACAGATTCAACAACAGAAGCTGAATATATTGCCGCATTAGATGCTGCAAAGGAGGCGGTGTGATGGCGCAAGTTCATCCCAGAGCTTGGCATAGTTTCCTCTGATACTCCCATCTCGTTACTCTGCAATAACACGGGAGCCATTTCCCAAGTGAAGGAACCCTGATGGCATCAAAAGAGCAAGCACATGGAAAGTAAATACCACATCATTCGGGAGGTTCAAAAGCGTGGTGATATCATCATCACAAAGGTGGCCTCTATCGACAATGTTGTTGATCCTCTTACCAAACCTCTAACACAGAAGGTTTTCGACCAGCATGTAATGAGTATGGGTTTAAGGAGTGTCCCTGGATGGTTATGAGGGCAAGTGGGAGATTGTTAGCCATGTGAGCCCAAGGTGAACCATTCTTATAATAAATATTATTCTAATATATGATTTATCAATAAAAATTATTGATTGTTTCACTCCCTTTTTGAGATTGAATGAATGAATGCACTATAAGGTCCATCTGTACAATTAGGGTTATGTACCGTGACCGTTTTGATAATCATACAGCTGTTGATTCATTAATTGAATCATAGAGGCCAGTGTTTGGATGAATTATCTAAGGAGTTAGATAGAGGACTCATCAAGCACCGTCAATTAGTTATTAAGAGATGATCTCCAGCCTGAGTAGGAGATATCAATCCTTTCTCGTTAAGGATTATATTTTATCGACCTCTTGATGCATGTCTTCTATATGAGAATAGTGATTCGAAGGTGTCAGATTAGTTAGGTCATATGGTTGACTTAACAAGATCGAGATAATCCAAGTCCAATGTTGAATATTGTCACAACATAGGCACACATCCTCTGACCAGAGACACATGTGTTACTATATGTCTGAGTGTGTACATTTGGCAGACCAAATGTTGACGACCTAACCAAGGTCTATATACCAGCGAGCTGGTGTGCATGTAAGGGCATATGAGTAATACGATCTCTTAAAGGGATCATACATGTTCACTTGTGAACCGGAAGACATGAGCTCACTCATGAGGTATTGGGACCGATCAAATTCCATGCATGGTCGTCATGCTTTGGAAGCATGACAAGAATTTGAAGGTATGATATATGATTTGGGAAAGCATATGATCGATACCGATTCCCA
Source organism: Ottelia alismoides (assembly GCA_037367405.1). NCBI lineage: Eukaryota > Viridiplantae > Streptophyta > Magnoliopsida > Alismatales > Hydrocharitaceae > Ottelia > Ottelia alismoides. The sequence continues at coordinate 545,535 of JAZKJV010002460.1, read as the reverse complement.
ATGACCAAGATTGAGAAACTTGGTGATGAAACCCTGAAGATGACAGTGTAAAATTGATCCACATCTTCAGATTGATCATAGGTCTTCCAGTATGCAGGATGTACTAGTGTTAGGAATACATGAGGGTGATGTGATCATAAACGATTGTATAGCCATGACGTTTCCATTCTGAGGGAGTGATGAAATAGGTTTGGATTGTAGTAACTCCTCTCAGTAGAGAAGTGATCTTATCTTGGTCCAAGTGTTGGACATTGATCTGAATGAGATTCAGATGCAATGAGAAGATTAGATTTGCGGTTTTGATTTAATCAAGCATCTATAAGAGGTTCGTGAGATCTTGATTTGAGATGTGATCTCAACATCCAAGTCACTATACGTGAAACAATACAATCACCTTGTCCTTATCTCCAAGTATCTGCGGAGAAAGCGCATTATTCTTGAAAGAGTTCAAGAATAATTCTATAGTTGAATTATATCTAAGCATTGAGAAATAGATAATTAAATGTGATTTAATTATCTTGAATAATGTGAATTTGATTCACATTATTGGGATGAATGTGAATGATGATCTAATATAATTAAATGTGATTTAATTATTATGGATGGGAATAATGTGGATAGCAATATCCAATTATTCATAATATATTATAAATGTGAATTATAATGTATTAGAGAGAGAGCTTATTATGATTATTATTTGTTGATTAATTATTGGTGTGAATTGGATTAACATTGGATAATTAATTGAAAATGTAAATTACATTTTATTTTGGGTTGTGAATGTGATTCACAATTTTCCAATGGCAAGATTGCAATATTCTCAAAATAATTATGAAATATTTTTGTAGAATAATTTACAACAAAAGTTGTAAAAATCTTGGAGATTTTCATGGATTAATGCAATCTCATGAGATTGCATGAGATTTCCTCCACCATGAGATACGGCTACCATCTCCTATATGGAAATTGGTAGCCGTCCCACCATTCACCATGGTGTGATGTAATCTCCAGGCATAAATCTCCATGTTTGCTTGATTTAATTTAGGATTGAATTATATTTTAATTTATCAAATATATTTAATCTAAATTAAAGTTAATTGTTGTTGTGTTTTTACCAACAACATCTTGACCATTGAAAGAAGCACAAATCATTCTCATCCATTGATTTTTTGTGTCCCATGGATTGTGATCCATGGACTCCCAAAACCCTATATAGAGAGAAAGGCACCCCATTCTCTCTAGGGTTAATAAGAAATTGCAACAAGCTCTCTCCTCTTCTCATCCATTCACGCCCTCTCTTCCTCTCTCCCATTGGTGGTTGTCCAACTTAAGAGAAGAAGAGAGCTTCGTCGTTGCTTCACCGTTGTGCACTCTGTCTTCTTTGATGTGCTTTGCTCACGAAGAAGACGTTTGATCTCGTGCGATGAGATCAGGAGTTCCCACGTTTGGATTCAACATCTTGGATTGCGAGGATCATGCGGTTAATCCCCGCGCTCGCAAGTGTCTCCTCCAAAGAGCGGACTTGAGACAGGAGTTATCTTTTCGTAGAGACTAGATCACAACCATGCTACAAGAGGTATTCCTATATACTTGATGCAGTTTAGATCAAACGATTCAAGAAGCATTCTTGGATCATGTGATTTCATCAGATAAAAAATTTTAAATTCCACTACATAGAACAACTAGTGTGACTAGTCGTTCTTCGTCGTATATGATACGATGCTAACGCTTCTGTGATGCGCTTGAGGATTATTCCATATCCTTCATATGTACGGACCAATGTCATGCATTTGTTTTATTCTTTGTTTTGTTTTGAGCAGGAGAAGAGTGTTGCTTTGATAAAGTCAAGATAGAGACTAGATGTGATCGGGTTTATTACTCTTGAGCCACCCACTAGAGTAGCCTGCAAGCAATTCCAACATCCTCCATCTAGCTCCAAACTCTAGGAAAAGATGACTCCCAAACTCATTATAAGACTTCATCATACTTGTTTATATAGGTTTTAGTGCAGGATGACATTAATCTTGCGGTCTCTAAAGTCTCTTCTCCTTATAATGGGATGTATGGATCTTTAATTTAATCTGCGTCGAATTCTGCCCCAACCCTCACCTCATGTTGTCCCCCTTTCCCTCCCTAGTGACGCTCTACTCCCATTCTACTCTCCTTCTCATGCTTCTCAGACTCGAAGTTACTATAAGTGTACATACGCATCTAATAAGCTCATATCTACTTCTCTCGACAACTAGTAAGATTAAGGTCTCCATAATCATTACTTGATATCGATCTCTTGCTTGCCTATCTCCCACTAAGAACCATTCATAGGTAAGTATCCTATTCGAATAATTTTCAAATTCTACAACTCCTACTCTTTGGAATACAGTAATGCCTACCGAAAACTGCTTTTCATGTTCAACCATTAGGCTGCAACCAAAAACAAGCGTTGATAGGTTTTTTGTTGAAGAGCTTATGAAGACCATCGATTGAGGAAGTTGTCGAAAGAAACGTGCTATTGACCACGCATTGGGAAGTCTGATCTCGAATGCATCAAAACTAGCATCAAACTTAGTAGGGAAAGTATGAACAGATCAATCTTCCCCTCCTTGGGTCTACTTTTCTAATGATTGTCGACCAACTCCCATCGAGAAGGAGCCTTCTAGTATCACCTAGACTACATATTTAGCATGGAAGCTTTTTTCACAATAAGACATAGACGATTATCCCTACCCTTGAGGTCCCTCTAGTTTATGCCCATCCCTAGTCAGAGTTACTTTTTATCTCTCCATTGTAGCCTTGCCCAGCATTCACACAATTGTGTCCACACCCCCTGACACGAGGAATTCAATTACCTATAACAAACACTCTCTCTATACACATCTATGAGCACCCCTTCCTACATATCCATACAAGACCCGAATAGGCAGGTCAAGGTTCTACGAGGTACCCACTACTTAGAGTATCCTCCCACACAAAAAAGTTGGGTGGTCTAGTGGTTCGACTAGAAGTGATATTCTTACACACAATACTACCCCTCTTCTTGAAAGCTTCACAGGTCCCATTTGACGACGATGGAGGACCGTCTATAGGGGATTTGCTGGATAAGGTCCTTACCATGGAAAAGTTTGGTATAGGCGAATAAGAGATGTTCAGCTCCCCACAACATAGATATTAGCATGATTTTGAAAAAATGCAGAATAGTAGAAGATCTGTCTTGAAAAATGCCAGTATCATTAAAAAGTCACAAAGTAGAACTATTATAATATACTCTTTCCCATGCCTTGAATACCAGACCAACCCACTAAAAGGTAAATAGAGATTAAAAAATGTGGTCAATATCATGAAAATATATTGTCTATACCAATGTAGAAATGAATGTTTTCATAAGAAAGCTCAATAACATGTAATCTATTTTCCATAAGTTTTGAAATTTGGTCATAGAAGGATCGAATTGTATCCAAAGAACAAGTAATATAAAAAAGTGATAAGAGAGGTGCACTAACCAATTAATCGTATTAGTTGTATTATGGAATCTGGAATAAAAATAATACATATAAGAAGACCACTTATATCGAAATAGAAATGTTTGGACATAGAGTAGAACATTGAAGAGTTTTGTTGACAACAATTAAAAGTTATGATGCTGAATTCCCTTCCAATAGGGATCTATTAGTGTAAGTCAGCTTCTAATAAAAAGTTTCCATTGATCCTCTACGATGAATAAGAAGAGGTTATGATAGAGGCGGTGAACATACGTGAAGAAAGGTGTTTTTTTTGGGGGGGGTAGAGAAAAAGAGTAATTACAGGACAGTGCACATGAAGAATGTCTTATCCGTTGGCGATTACTACTCATGCATAATTAGATAATAGTCATCGTGAGGAAATAATCTTCCAATGGTAGAGGAAACAACTGCTTATGGAGATAAAAATGCAGTTGATAAGACTTAAATGAAATCTAACCATCACAAGGGAAGCTCTTATTCACACGAAGGGAAAAGGTAAGCTGTGGTTGGCAATCCCTTGTTGACTGGGAACTAGGATCACCTAACCTAATAAGCTAGCATAAAGTATGGTTTGGGTTTACCCTTTTTTCTCCCATTGGCTCTCTTTAAGGAGATTAGATAGCATGCTATTGATTCTCCAAGTGATCGAAATTTACTTGCTACTAATAGGAAGCACAAATGGAATTGTTGGTTTCTTTTCCACACCAATTCCTTTCAGGATAGGAAGCATATGTGGAGCCATATACACATACAAAGAAAATCAAACTTCGAGTGTCATCCATTTTGGGAGCTTATTCAATATGAGGTGGTGAATTATAGCGAGTCTCTCTTGAGCTAGGGGCAATTTATGTCAGACTTCCCTAGATAAAGTTCCTTGAATAGCATTTTCTAGATGAACAAGAGTGAATAAAAATTGATCATGTAACAGATCTGCTGCAACAGGAAGATTACCTTTATTTTTCAAATGATATATCATCATGAGTCAAGTACCCATTCCAAATGGAATTCTGATCAAATGATGAGCAGCAACCCAATACATCCCGTAGTAACAAAAAGGTATAGTTATGGGGTATATCAAGATTTAGTATTTGATTCATATTTCATCGACCAATCTTTCTTAATTCAAATCTTTTGTTGAAAAAAATGCTTTTGTAATTCTTTACATGAGGACTCAGAAAATGATGGGTCATTGCCTACACAGGCAAATTGTTGATAAAACTCCAAAATAACATATTTTATCCAAAGAAGTCAGAGGACAGTCAGAGCTTATCCACCCTGACATTATCGTAGTGTTTGATTTGTAGTGTTGAATTAGATGTTTAATCTAAAGTTATAAAGCTGGAAACTTTGTAAACAATCGAGATATCCACATAAATATCTTAAGCTTATAATGTAGCAGTTGATTGTCTCGACTAATCGGAAATCTTAGGTTTCCACATAAACATCATATGTTGTGTGCTTGATTATGCGTTGATTGTGTTATGCTCAAATATATTATGTAAAAGATTTGATGCTGTCATAGATATGATATCCGCCCTCTCTCCCAGTGGTATGTCATTCCCCTAGGAACTCACACGTGTGAATGGAGTTTTATGTGATTTGGTTGTGGAACCTTAATATGCAACTTACATATTAACCTATCTAACAAACAATCATCACAATACAAATTAAATGGCCGTCCATCCGATTATCAAAATAACAGTAGCGATACATTAAGAAAAATAACATAATAAAAAATTAGGTCCAAGATACAATACATTTAGAATAAAGAAAGTGAAAATTTAACTATGTTTATTTATAAACTCCTTGTGATTGGAGATGTCAGTGGTCGGATGAACAATGGGTGCACAAGCCTCCACGTCCCAACTATATGTAGAGTAAGAGGAAACTAATGTGGGCAGTGATCGTGGTGATGGAGAGGAAGGCCAATGGAGGAAAGTAGTACAAGGCGGGAGTCGAGGAGGAGGAAGGGGCAGCGTGGAGCACACGGGAAGGGGCGGTAGAGGAGGATGAAGAGGAGGGGCGGCACTGGAAGACAATAAAATAATAGGAATGGAGCTTGGGATGCTAAATCCAAGCCCTACTACTAAATGCATCCTCCCTTACTATGTTTTTCCTTTCATGCATTCAATGTTGTTATTTCAAGTGTTTTCTCTTCCTCGATTTTATCTTTAATTTCTTCTTATTTCATGTTTTCTAAGTGGCATTTGTCTTCTTGTGTGAAGTAGATGCAAGTATTCTCCTTCCTCTTCCAACTCTTGATGGCGAACCTCTCATTTGGTTCATGTAAAAGGCTCATCTTCGATCCACTCCCCATTGACATTCAATATCTCCACGACGCTCTCGGTCCCATCCCCATGGCAGCCAAAATTCTCGGCCAATGGCTCTTTTTAATGCTATCTAGTATAGTATACGTTGTTTGTAGACCTTGAACTTGGTTTAATTCATATCTTGGTAGTTGCTTTTCTTTTTTGTTGCACTTTAGTCTTCTTGGACTCTTTATTTCATTGACATGCTTTCTACTTTGTCTTTTTTTAGGTGTTCACCGCCAGATAGTGCCTCGGTGCACATACTTCATACATGCTAGCTTCTGCAACTGCAGTTGTCATAGTTGCCATTATGACCTCGATATATAAATATTTCCATACATACGTGCATGCGCAAATACACATACATAAATAAAAAAGACATATTACTAATGCAATATGCCTCCCAGTGCCCACACTAACATACTACACATGGTTTACAAACTTGATTGTGTTTTTTTATCGTTGCATTCATTTGATCAATTTTCACGCACATGACAATAATATTTTAGCACTTTACACTTAGCAGATTGGGTATATCATCATTCATTTGCTACTTTGTTATCTAGTACAATCGCTCGTTAGAAATTACTAGTTACGCTTTCGGCTAGCTCGTGACATGTGAAGCATACATACTAAAATGGACTATTTATAGACTTTTTTTTCGCTTCCTTGCATCGAACCATTCGCAGTAGTTATTCTCATGGAATTGTTTATATTATGTGGGGGGGGGGGGGGGGGGGGGGGGGGGGGGGGCAAGTGTCCTTTTCTTTCTAAATTGTCATTTGTTCTGTATGGATCATCAGCAATCAGCATCGACATAGACGTAATATACGTTGCAAATGTCTGGATTATCATCCCAAGATATCTGAAAGGTTTCCTGCTAGAAGAGCAAAAGGGGTTTACATGACAAACACCAGCAGAAACACGCAAGTCAAACCTAATTTCAACCTTATGCAAGTGCAAGGAACAGACATTAAGATATTCAAGCGACAAAGCAACTGATCAGAAGGATCCTCGATTCTAAAATCCCATCATGCATCTTTTGACATTTACACTGGGATTCGAAAGTTCATGGCATAAACAAGATACCATCTCCCGTTTATACACTGTGTACATATGGATGTGGGAGATCAACATAAGAATATACGCAGGATTACCTCACTGTGATAGTAAGGTGGTTATCCATGAATTTTGCACCAGCCACCTTCCCTTGCAGCCCGGAGGGTAGGCGTATAACACGTCTCTGATCACCTGCCTCAACCAGCAACTCAGCTCCCCCCCTAAACTGCAGATGATAAAAGTCGAAAACCGTGTCACCGATTTCAATTACAATAAAAAAATAATTAGAAACCACAATTTCAAGATAGAGAAACAGATGAGCATTTGTGCATTAGACAGCAAACAAGCAAATCGCCATGCATGCACGCACTCCAAGAGGGTGCAACAATTGGTTCGGGCTTCGTTAACCTATTTACAATGTTTACACTTCCAGAGCTTAAAAGGAAAAGGTCATCAGGCTAGTCGACTAATCGAGAATGGCCAAGAACTAAAAAAACATCTATTTGTTAGGTATCATCCTAACTTTTGGCCGTGTCATCTTCATCATTTATGTGGTACTACCATATCCATGGTGTAGCCAACTAGCTACAAGCCTACAACCATAACTTTTTTACCTTGATGCAGGGATTGAATTTTGCAATAATGATTTTTTTAGTATTAGAGTTACTTTACGACCATGATTCTTAAAGGGATTGGAATTTTAATCCTAATAAAATTTGAATTGCATGTTATATGTAGTCCTTGCAGGAATAGGCAAGGTTAAGGAAAGTGATATGCGTATGCGTTCGGGCAGGTCACCGAATAGCGATTAAGCGGTATGCGGGGGCATATGCGGTTCTACGCGGTTTCCTGATTTTTTATTTAAAAATAAATAAATATGTACAAATTTGACTACAACTGGATTAAACTTATGTATAATTGTGGTCCAACATAAGATAAAAGATTACTTTCATTTATCTATCAATCAAATATCAATACTTCGATAGAACAGTTAGCAAACATAATAATTAACATCAATCACCAAAATATGTAAGAGTCTGAAAGAAAATTGAAATTCAAAACAAATAACATTAGCAAAAGTACTAATTAAGATAGCATAAGAAAAATGAAATTTTTAAGCAACTATGAGGTATAGAGTACAAATCAATTCTAATCAAGTCATCATCAAATTCCACTGTGATATTGTCTTCATCTTCACTTTCCTCCTCAGATGGGAGTTCTTCATTCAAACTCGACAATAAATACTTGTATTTCTCAAATTAAAAATCAACAATGCGAAAATCTAACATTCCATCAAATATGGTAAAAAAATATTCAATAGGTTACATTGGCACGACCGGTAGTCGAAGGAATCTCGCACGACCCTGGGAGGCAGAGGAGGCGCAGTTAAAAGCAGGCGGCACAGCTGTAAGCAGGCAGAGGAGTCGTAGTTGGGAGGAGGAGGTGGTGGAGCAGGGAGGGGGCGGAGGAGGTAGAGGAGTTGGGAGGAGGAGGTGGTGCTGGGAGGGGCGGAGGAGGTAGAGAAGTTGGGAGGACTAGGCTGAGCTGGGAGGAGGCAGAGGAGCCGGGAGGAGGAGGCGTTAGAGCTACAACTAGAAGGTGGAAGCGGTGCCGCGGTGGAGCTGGAAGGAGGAGGAAGATCTTGGAGGAAGCGGAGGAGGTAGAGGAGTTAGGAGGAGACGAAGATGGGGGAGGCGGAGGAGCTGGGAGGAGGTGGCGATGGAGGCGTAGTAGGGAGGAGGAGAGGTGGAACCGTGGAGGCGTGGGCTCGCGCAGGGGATTAGGATATCGGGGTTTCGAGGGATAGGGGGTAAGGGTAACCAAGTATCAGGGGTAACCGGGTATGGGAGCTATGGGTAACAGGGTATTAGGGGTTACGGGTAATCAAATCTAATGATCCGAATCCAACCACACGCCAGACCACGAAGCGGGGGCACGGTTCGCTTGCGGCCGCACAGCCTACATATGCGAGCCGCATATTTGCAATAGCCACATAATGATGGGATTCAAGAATGTGGTACACTTAATGTTCCGCACACGCATATGCGGCCGCATATGGGGCCGCTTCAACCAATTTCGTGAACATTGGGAATAAGACTATGGATTTTTACTTGAGATATATATAGAGGGGGAAGGGGAATTGCCTCCTCACCACAATGCACGAGCAAGATAAAGTAGAGGAAGAAAGAACGAGGGAATGAAGAGAGGTGTATTCAATCTTCTTCTTAGTGAATTTTCTTCTCCGGTGGTCGCGAGAGCTGACTGACCATCATCAAATATTTTGTCTTCTTCTTTACATGTTTTCGTGGTGGTGATTGATTGGGCATCAGCATCCAGTCTGTATCCACGACAATTGATATCAAAGCAGAGGAGATACTGGTTCGTTTCGCTTCTGGGATTATATTCATTCATCAAGAGGAATAAGTGCATATAATTCATATGAATTATACACATCTAGTACGTCGATTTCCATTATCCCTATTCCAAAAACATTAAATCCATTGAAATTCTGTTTCTTAGATGAAGGTCATAGGAACATTAGGAATGGACTGAATTTGAAACATGACATGTTCATGTAGACTGACCCCCATACACTAAGTCTCATGCCTAGATGTTGCACAAAAAAACAAAGACTCTTTTGTAGCTAGTTGGCTACACCATGGGCATAGCCAAGACAAACATACAGACACACAAATACGTATAAATAATGCACACAATAAACAGTTGGTCACGCCATGGGAGTAGCCTCATTATTTACACACACAAACATGCACACACGGTTCTCTCTCTCATGACACACAAGCACACACACTCCTACATATACATACATTTATGTCATACGTGCATTCATGACACATGCACGCACGCACATGCAAATAGGCACACACGTGGTCGTGCACACACAAACATACGTACCCACACATGTACAAACAAAAACACGCACACATATGCATGCACATGCACATCCACACATGCGGGCACTCATACATGCACTCACAAATGCTAACACATGCTTACACACCCACACACTTGCAAACCTATATTTATTATGTTAATATAAAATATATATCAATAATTATAATCATTCATATATTTATAAATGTATGGTCATAATTGACAAGATAAAAGTACTAATTGAATTACAATCAAACAATGCTCATCTTACTTTTAAAGAAAATTTTGATAACAAAAAAGACTAAATTTCTCCCCATTGTCATACGACTAGTTGGTTAACTCAATTCAGTTACCCCACCGAATAGCATAATCGGATGGACTAATCGGTCTAGTTGGTCAACTATTGCAACATAGCTCCCACATTACATCTTACACTAAAGGCAGCCCACCAAAAGGAAGGACAATTCCATATGGACACTAAAAAGCATTTGCAAGCCCCCACAAAACCTGGAATGGTTAATTCACACTCCAAGAGCAACATCTCTTAAAAACTATAAAAAAAGGCTAAAATGTGTTCCTTGCCCATTTTGATAAAATCTCACAAAAAAAGGTTTAATTGAAAGCTTCAGAGGAGAATTCTAAACAAAGCATAACATAACAAAGCAAGATCAAAGATGATCTTTGGCAAGAAGTTGGGGATGCTAGGTTGCCCCTTGATAGCCCAAAGGTGCTCCATGTAGGCAAGCAAGTCGGCAAACTATGGGGGCTAAGGAGATGTTCAAAAGTGCCTGACCATGACATGTCTCCAAAACTATATCTAAGTGCCGCAAGTACATACAAGAGAATAGCTATGACATGTCTCACATGCACCCTTTATCGTAGAGTAGTATCGATAGAGTCTGCATTCTGCTTCGTATAAGTCGTATCAATCGTAGTTGTGGGATCTTGGTTGCCTTTCTGACAAGATAATATCTTTAGGAGAGAATCCCACATCCATTTTTCAAGGGCATGATGCATCATCTTATCGGTGGTTGGAGAATAAGAGAGACTAGATCCGAGACTTTGTCAACGTAATGTCACGCTTACAGGACACAAGTTTGTCTTTCTCCAGAGGGATATGCTCCTTATTATGTCCTTCAATCAAGTTGAGGATACTTTGCAAGAGGATTAAATGATCCTAACATCGAACCATATGCACATAACCCATGGATCACAACACGAAGAAACATTACATATGTAATATATAGCCCAATCAGAAGATAATCAATCAATCACAAAAGGGTGTAGCATTTTCACAAGGAAATAACTTAATGGATTGTAGATGAGTATGTTAAGAGTTGAAAAACAATGCACTACAATCCTTTTGTTGATACATGATATGCCTTGCATCCTAACCATATGTCTTGTTGAACCCACTTAAAGAATCATTTTATGCACCCTCCACAAAAAAGACAGGAGAAGCCCACTACTGCACCATACGCTGCCAGTACGGGGTCTCACTGCCTGGTCAGTGAGCATGGGCGAAAGAGGGGTAGAGGGGAGCAAGTGCACCACACTCCCCTTGTGGGGGAAGCATGGAAGGCTGTATCGATATCAATATCGTTTCGATATCGCATCGATACGATATTTCGACGATATATCGACGATATATCGCCGAAATATCGCCCATATCGACGAGCCTTTATGAAGAAAATGCCTGGAAATCGGGATATATCGCCATATCGGTGCCCATATCGGTCCATGTCGATATCGATATATCACCGATATATCGGCGATATATCGCGATATTTCCTTCCATGGGGAGAAGTGCCCCCGTCCCGAAACAATTTTTGGGTTGGGTAATAATTTGGATCCGTCTGTCCATGGGATACGTATATATTGGATGTGCTATATAAACTCCATAGGGTTATGGTTATCAGTATCATCTATATTCTCCTTTTCTCCACATATAGCGAAATAATCGGCATCGCCCAAAGATGTAGCACGGTTACAGATGAATCTTGTAAATATGTGTGCATGTGGTTTGCTTGTACGTGTCTTTGTGTTTTCTTCCAAAAGAGACAATGGTTTGCAACGTCTGATAATTATCACAAAATTAGTCGACTAACATGAGGCATCTGAATATCATATAAATCGACTAAAATTGAAATAGTAAAAATATGTAATTAAAGAGAAAAAGACTGGTCGACTTGAACATCTTCTGAGTTAGCTGGACAATACTTGAATCAACTAAACGAGAACTCAAAGTTGTAGCTAGGAATCTGAAAAAGTTGCAGTTTTGTCCTTACTAGAAGTACAATAAAATATGATTTTATGGATTAAAGTGTATATAGAACATTTATACAACTCCTCCCAGTACTTGAAATATGTCCTCATAGTGACAAAGAATCAATAATGAAGGCATAACTTGTGCTGAGAATAGCCGAATCAAAGAATGAAGAAAATAGAAGTTGTTCATCCCCCTATACTTAGATCAAGTAATCCCAAGTATAGGATAAAGTCAGAAAACAAAATGAATGAGGGCAAAGAGGAGAAAGGAATGAGAGATCATTTACTCGACTTGTCCCTCCTATACTTAGGATGAAGTATACTAAGTCTGTAGTGAAGGATACGAGGAATCCTAAAGCGCATAACGGAAGCGTGTTGATCGCATCTCATGCGATCGGGGCGACTAGTCGTACTAGTCGCAAGATGCAGCGGAATTTAAAATTTTTAAATCAATCGATGAAGCCACATGATCACAAGAACATTTCTAGGATCGTTTCATCAAACCACAAAGTATTAGAAATACCTCTTGAAGCGTGGTTGTGATCACGAGATCTCTAAAGCAAGAGATCCTCCTGACTCAAGTTCGATCTACGAAGATGGCACTTGCGGGTACGATGATGAGACGCGTTCCTCCCGCAATCCTCGATGAAGATCCAAGCCTTGAATCTCCTGATTTCATCCAATGAAATCCGTCGATGGAGATCCACGAGCAATCGAAGCGACAACACAACGGCGTGGAGACGATTGCTTGTTCCCTCAGAGCACAAGGTGGGCGGCCACCTTAGAGAGAGAAAGAGAGAGGATGAGAATGAGAGAGAGAGAGAGAGTAGGTGTGTACTCTTAATGTTGTATATTGAAGAGGCTAGGGTTGCCCTCCTTTTACATTAGTTTGGAAGTCCATGGATCACAATCCATGGCATATACAAAATCAATGGTTAGATTGATATGTATATTAAATCAATGGCCATGATAATTGTTGTTCAAAAACAACATATTAATTTATATTAAATTAAATATATGTTGCATTATCATCAACATAATTTAATTCAATAAAATTAATTATCACAAAATAATAAAATAATTATTAAAAAATGGATAATTGCCCGCCTAAAATCATAGGACGTCACCCATGACTAATTCATGGGTGACGCCACCTCATTTGGTGGCCAATTATCCCATTTTTTATTTTATCTTATTATCTCTCATTTATTTGCAATATTATCCACTAAATTAATTAGTGTATATTTATTGCAAAATTATCCACTAAATTAATTCTCAATTAATTAGTGAATATTTCAATCATGCCATTGAAAATATATGAATCATATTCACAGCCCAAACTAAATTGTAAATTACATTTCCAATTAATTGATTAATGTCAATCCAATTCACATTAACAATTAACAAATGCTATTTACAAAGGTGCTCTCTCTCTAATATATTATAAATCACATTTATAATATATATACGCAGATATCATGGATAGCACTATCCACAATCTGTAATCATTGATAATCAAATCCCATTTAATTATCTTGGATAATCAGTGTTGTAAAAGTCGCCCGACTGGCTCGACTAGTAGGTCCGACTACTCTAGTCAGTGGGGTGGCCGACCGAGTACCGAGTAATTCCGACTAGGTTCACTAGTCGACAAATTTTTGCTTTGGAGATACCATATTTTTTTATGTTTTGATGTTTTATAAGCAAACTTATTATAATATGCTTAATATTTTACTTAAATTCAATTACTTCTTTTATTTTATTATGATAGTATACAAATGTACAAAATCTATGTAAATATATGTATAAAAATGAGTTATATATTTAAAATAATCATAAAATTCAAAGCCGATTAAAGTCCGACTAAATCCGACTAGTCGTCCGACTGTTGATTAATCCTTAGTCAGTGACCCAGCCGACCGAGTACCGACTACTGACTTTTGCAACCTTGTGGATAATCATTCTCATAATATGAATCCCATTCATATTATTCTCAATAATTAAATCTCATTTAATTATCAACATCTTGTAGATTGGATACATAATTCATCAAATGAATTATTCTTGAACTCCTTCAAGAATAATGTGCTTTCTCCGCAGATACTTGGAGATAAGGACAGGGCGATTGTATTGTTCCACGTATAGTGACTTGGATGTTGAGATCTTATCTCAAATCCAGATCTTACGTACCTCCCACAGATGCTTGATTAAATCAAGACCGCAAATCTAATCTCCTCATTGCATCTGAATCTCATTCAGATCAATCTCCAACACTTAGACCAAGGTCAGATTGCTTCTCAACTAAGAGGAGTCACTAAAATCCAGACCTGTTTCATCACTCACTCGGAATGGAAGCGTCATAATTATACAATCGTTTATGATCACATCACCCTCAGGTATTCCCAATACCTATACATCCTGCATACTGGAAAACATATGATCAACCTAAAGATTAAGATCAATTTTAGATTGTTTTCTTCAGGGTTTGATCACCACGTTTCTCAATCTTGGTCATTGGGAATCGGTATCGATCATATGCTTTCCCAAAGCATATATCATACCTTCAAATTCTTCTCATGCTTCCAAAGCACGACGACCATGCATGGAATTGGATCGGTCCCAATACCACATGAGTGAGCTCATGTCTTCCGGTTCATAAGTGAACCTGTATGATCCCTTTGAGAGATCGTATTACTCATATGCCCTTACATGCACACCAGTGTGCCGGTGTATAGACCTTGGTTAGGTCATCAACCTATTGGTATGCCAAATGTACACACTCAGACATATAGTAATACATCTGTCTCCGGTCAGAGGATGTGTGCCTATGCTCTGACAGTATTCAACATAGGACTTAGGTTATCTCGATCTCATTAAGTCAACCCTTTGACCTAACTAATCTAACACCTCTGAATCACTATTCCCATGCAGAGGACCTGCATCAAGAGGTCGGTCAGATATCAGCCTATAAGAGAAAGGATTGGCATCTCCTACTCATGCTGGAGATCATCTCTTAATAATCATTTCACGGTGCTTGATGAGTCCTCTATCTAACTCTTTAGATATCCATCCAAACACTAGCCTCTATGATTCATTTAATGAATCAACCGCTATATGATCATCAAGATGTCCATGGTTCATAACCCTAATTGTACAGAGGGACCTTATAGTGCATTCATTCATTTAATTTCAGAAAGGGAGTGAAACATCAATAACTTTTATTGATAAACAAATATATTACAATAGCATTTATTGTAAGAATGGTTCGCCCGGGGCTCGCATGTCCAACAAGTAGAAGAAATCAATAGTTGAGGGGCATGTGAGAGATCGAATTATATACTAAATAAAACATGAGATATGACGGGATCGATATCACTCCCCCTATATTTGAGGTTAAGTGCACCCCAAGTATAAGCAACAAACATGAGTGATAAATAGAACATAAATGAGAAACTCAGGTAATTCACCTATACTTAGGATCTAGTCATCTTAAGTGTAACCACAAAAGTTAAACGAGGTGGAAACCATGGTGTTTGACTTGATAAATAAAAAAAGTAAACAAAGTAAAGGAAAATAAGAATGTACAAGGAAGTGTTCGGCCCCGAGATAAGATGTTAAAATGAAAAGAGTGGTCAGAATGTTTTTACACAAATAAGATGAAGACAACACCAATGAGAATGGTTCATGATCAAAATAAGGCTTCAAGCATTGAACATTGACTCAAAAGGTTGCATTAGATGGCAACTCGAATATTCCATTGACATGCACATTTCGCCATATATATGGACTCCTCCATGTACTCTGCAACTTTCTTGGAAATATCTTTAACCTTGAATTAATAGCCAAACTTTCTCTTTAGGCTCAAACTGCTAGTTGTTGATGTTTGCATTGTGCCACCACTTGATCTTATCCATATAAGTCTCACTACTTGAGAAAGTTGAATCTTTTAGCTCCTCCATCTCTGCTAATTCCACTTTTCGATGCTCTACCGACTGCTCTAGATTCAAGATCATCTCTTTCACGAGAATCACGACCCACAATGATCAATGCTTAAACTTCACAAGTAAATGGCAAGACTTCTTATAAACAAGTCTAAACAGATGCACCCACTAGAGTCTTGAAAGATGTTATATAAGACCAGAGAACTGAGTCTAACAACTAAGAATGGACCTTCTTGTTTAGTCTTCGGATAATCTTTTGCAATGTGGTTTTGATCTAATTATACACTTTGGCCCAAGCCATTCGTTTGAGGGTGATATGGAGTATCTACTCAATAGTTGATGTCGTACTCCTTTGCAAGTGCTTTCACCTCTGAATTGGTAAAGTCACTACCTTCATAGAAATTAGTACTCAAGGCACTCTGAACCGTGAAATGACTTTTTTCTCGAGAACACAAAAACAGTTCGTTTATATGTGACTCGGGCGAGAATAGTCTTCACCCATCATCTACTAACATAATTAACCGCCAACAAAATATATTTGAATCCCTAAATAACATAAAATGGGCCTATAAAGTTGATTTCCCATGCATGAAACACCTTACAAAATTGCATGGGTATCATATCTCTACGCCCACATGTTAGTCTAATGTTGGTCAATAGACTCGATATACTTCGTCACGAATGAAATTGCATCTTTAAAAAGTATTGGCCACCACAAACCAGAATGTAATACATTATATACTATTATTTTCCTATAATAGTGGACCCCTACCTCCAACTTGTGCACTAAGTTAGGATACTCATGCATTCCTCTTGAGAATCACACCGATGCCAGATACTATTCGCTCCTCATGGTAAAGGATTGGATCTTTCCAATTCTATGACTTGGATTTTCACAAGTCTCAAGTTTCCTCTTGGGCCAACCTGTGGAGAGAGATGGAAGAATGCAATAAGTTATATATTCATGAGGTCCTGGGGTTCTCTTATATAGACGAGAAACATGTTGGACGAATTACATAATGTAGACAAAAAAAGAGAATACATAAAAAGGATAGAAGATAACTAATATCTTAACACTCCTCCTCAAGCTGGAGTATAAATATCAATCAAGCTCAGCTTAGACCTGCATCTTTGGAATGGCCATCTAGCTAGAGCCTTGGTGAACACCTCTGTTGTCTATTCGTCTGAGCTGACATGAGAGGTAGAAATGAAACCCTTCCGAATAATGTCTCGAGTGTAGTGATGTCTACCTCGATATGATTGGTCTTGTCATGGAAAGATGGGTTGTTGGCAATGAAAAGCGCAGCCTAGTTGTCGCAATAGAGGCGCATGGGAAGAGTTACCTCAATAGCTAGGTCAGTTAAAATGGACCTGACCCACATCATCTATGTACTCCCTTGTGTTATAGCTCTGTACTATGATCTTGCACTAGATCAGGCGACCATCGTCTGCATCTTAATCTTCCATGATACCAAAGAGCTCCCTATGAACACTACATGAAATTTATTTTAATAAATCTCTCTCAGATAACACAACCCCCATTCTCTTCAAATTTTCTTAAAGAAAGGTGTCCCAAAGGGTTTAGTCAGAATGTCCTCAACTTACGTATCTGTGGAAATATATTCCATACATTTCTCCTTTTAGAACATTTTCATGAAGAAAATGGCGTCTAAAATCAATATGCTTCGATGTAGAATGATTAACAAGGTTCTTAGCTAGATTGATAGAGCTAGTGTTATCACAGAGAATATGATTTTGGCTAAAGGAAAAAACCAAATTTTGAAAGAGTGTCTTCATCCAAAGTAATGAGAAACATGCTAGAGAAATAGATATATAATCCGCTTCAGTAGTTGAGAGTGTTACACAAGTTTACTTTTTAGAAAATTTGAGATAAAAAGGCATTCTCCATGAATTGGTAGGTGTCACTCATACTTTTTCTGTCACTGTGACTACAATCATAATCTGCATCAATATATACAAATAATTCCATGCAATACATCTTAAGATAAAACAAGCCTAAATCTTGCTAAAACAAGATAATGAAAAATTCTGTTTACATCTTTTAGATGACTTTCTTTAGGTGCCGACTGAAAACGTGTAACTAAACAAGTGCTAATAAGCACATCAGGTCCAGGGTCCAATTACCATATCCATAGGTTTAGTCCTATGTCATTTGTGAGTGGGAATTGGTCATACTGGTAGAGTTATATAAGAAGCTCCACACCACATGTAGCAGTTGAGAGAGATCAATATAGTCATCAGCCCTTTGAGGCGGTTCTCGTTTTGCTTCATCTCGCTCCTCATGGAGTAGAGTTTCACGTTAAATCTCAGTGTCATTTTGTGTCATATTTCTTTATCTCTGATATGCTTCTGCATTCATCGTTTTCTACATGATATCAGAGTGGGCCCAATTTTTGTGATTTGTTCTTGATATTATTCTTATGTTCATTTGGAGATCATTCAAGTAAATTCTAGGGTTTCAAAACCCTAATTCACATGTGAGTTTTGAATATCGCCAATAATAACCTTAACTCTGCACCATGCTCACGAGTAGGGATGAGCATTGGGTTGGGTCGGCCCGGTCCAGCCCGAAGCCCAGCCCAAAAAGCCTGGCCCGGCCCGAGCTTAGGCCTAATTTTTAGGACCAAAATTTTTTTGGGCCGGGCTCGAGCTTGGCTTGGCCCTGCCCGACCTGGCCCACGGGCCCGACCCGAAGAGGGCCCAAACCCTTCTCATATCCTACACGTATGGAAACTCTCACCTGTCATGCACACTCTGTTCATGTATCCTATCTTCATACATTGTTTATCAATCAAGAAAGTCAGGTGTGGGGCATATGAGTAGATGATCATTGTATTTCATTTCAGAATTAATTTTTCTTAATAAGTCTGTCTTAGATTCTGGTTGTTATTCTTGATTTTTTTAGTGTTTATTTTTCCATTAGAATATTTTCTATTATTGAACCTTTACCCAATACAAGCATTATGCCCATATTTCTAACATGTAGTGCCTGGTGCACCTGTTGTTGTTACTATGTAAACTTGGTTCAGTCTTTCAATTTCTATAACGAGAGACGTTTATGGTATAAAACATTGAGTGGACTTGTATAAAATGAGAAATCATCTCCGGTAGAATTGAGTTTTAGTTGTTTCACAAGTATTATGGCATATGTTTTAAACAATTTTAGCTCGTCTAACTTGAATTGAGATTGATTTTAAACACAAACTCAAAGTTAATAATATAATGGGTTAAGATGGGCCAACCTGGCCCACGCCCGGCCTATAAGAATTGGGCCGGGCTTGGGCTTGGGCCGAACCAAATAAAATTTTGTGGGCCTAGGCCCGGCCCAAGGCCGGAAGTTTTTAAGTGGGCTTGGGCCTGGGCCCTTCAGGGCCCGACCCATGCTCATCCCTACTCAGGAGTGCACGATGTGCACCCATCTCTAAAGCTGTAGCAGCATCTCAACAGTGTCCTCTCCGCAATCAGTGCCTCTCCTGAAGAAGAAGAAGAGAAGGTTCCTCCGTCGGGGAACCCTAGAAGCGCAAGGGTTGGATCTTCATCCATCCCTTAATTTTCGAAGAGGAAGATTAGATGTCGCAAGAAGAGAAAAATCCACGTCGACAAATCTCTTGAGATCCAGATGCAAGTCAATGTTGCCTTCTTGTATATGTAAGCCACGATCATCTCCGAGTAACTCCTAGCTACGCTCGATCACACCACTTAGGGCCCCCAAGTGATGCCATCTCCTCCACATAATACCTATTCCAAGCTCCCATCTCTCTGTGCAAGCCCTCTCATCAAGCGGCGCAACCATCCTACCAGGCAACGACATCATGAAGCCTCATATTTAGGCAACTACAGGAGGTGTCGCTCCTCCAAGTTGCACCTCCATGTGACACCTTCCATCTATGTTGATCCCTGACAATTGCAATAACATGTCACGCATAGCAACCTTCCACGGAGGTGGTGATAACTCCGATCTCCATTTAGGCGATGGCAGCAAGGGTTCCCACATGCAAGATCACCATCTCCTAGCCACAATCTAGTCAACGATCCAGTTCCAAGCGACGGTGCTCCCATGGTTGGGTTCTATGTGAACCATGGCCTCAAATTTCAGTGAAATTCTGTCGAATTTCTGTCGAACATCGATATCCTGTCGAAATCGATATTCGACCGAAATGGCCGAAATGACCAAAATATGGGGGCTCTAATACAAAAATGACCGAAATTTCGGTCCAATTTTGACCAAAATTCGACAGAAATTCCGTTTCGGTCAATCACTGAAATGCTGACCGAAACCAACATTTAGGGCCTTGATGTGAACCCTAGCCTTCGTGAAAGGGAAGAGTCCTGATACCCCCTTTCCTTTATTCTGTTATGTATCGATATGCGCGGGCCACATCAAAAAAAGGGAAATTAAAAGAGGGAGAGAAAGACAGGCTAAAAAAAGAAGAGAAGTTTAGGACCAAAGTGGGTTGTAGGTTTAAAACAGAAAAAGAAAAGAATGGGAGAGAGCGTTCTCCGACGAGGAGACTCAGTTTCAAACTTCATTCTCCAATTATCATGAACTCCAGTACTAGATCCTTTCGAGATTCTCATGATAGATGTTGAAAACAAAGAAATGCAGAAGCAGAATCAGAAACAAAAAACATAAACATTTTGTTTTACGTGGAATCCTACTTCAAGAGGAGCGGAATGGAACCACGAGAAAAGGTCTCAAAGGGTTGGATATTCTATTAGAATTCCTCAAAGAGTACAGGTGCACAAGGCTCCTTATATAGCCCCACAAACAGACTTTCTCTCTCAAATAGTATATGTGGGACCAAACATGAGTGGAGGTAATTAGATCTTGGAGAGATCCAATTACCCATCTGTTAGATATTCCAGCACTCCCCCTTAAGCTAGAGCTGAGAAAGTTGCATCTTGCAACAAAAGAAAATATACAACATATCATCATTCTATAATCTGAGAGAGACGGGGATAACACCCCACTCAGACGGGGATAGAGATACCTCATTTGAAGTAGTCGTCACCGATAGAAGACCTCGCTCGAGGATGGGTCTGGGACAATCTGGTCACCTAGAAAGAACATTAGTCGTGCATGTAATAGTCGTTGTAAAGGAAGAAAGTCAAGTACGGAGTAGTCAGTGTTCATGAATGCGCTCTGAGCGGCCGCATATGCGTGTGCGGACCCATATACGTGCTGCATACGTGAATCATTGCACTATGCGCCCCAAGCGCATGAGCGGACCACATATGCGGGCTATACGACCGCATAGGCGGTCCGTTCGGCCACTCAAGACATTAGCCTTCATTATCGGATCCCCATAGGTCCGGCTGTCAATTTATGCGGGCGGGTACTCGATCGACTTAGGTTTTCCTTCCGACTCCTCCATACCTCGAGAGCCTCCGCCCCCAACCAGCGCCTCTACCTCCTCCCGACTCCCCCGCCTCCTCCGCCTTCTCCGGCTCCTCCAATCTCTTTCGCCTCCTCACAGCTCCTCCTCTTCACAGCTCCCCTGCACTCTCCTACTTCGCCGCCTCCTCACAGCTCCTCCGCCTCCTCATAGCAACTCCGCCTCCGCTGGCTCCTTCGCCTCCTCCCAGCTATTTCGCCGCAATGCCGCTCCTCTACCGCATCAGCCTACCAGGCTACGATCAGTGCCTCCACGGCATCCCACTCTGTCGTTAGTTCACTGTGCAAAGGTTCAAGGTTTGCATTTTCGTTTTTTTTCAATAATTTCGATTTTGTTATTTTATTTTTAATACAGCAAGTGTATTAAACATTATTCATAGGTCTAATAATGCTTTAGGTCAAACATTATTTTTAATCTTCAAAGTTTGCATTATTCACTGCTTTAGGTCATCACAAGACTAATAATGCTTGTGTATAAAAAAAGAAAAAGAGGACTTCCAAAATAGGACAACCAAATCAACTATATCGCCGCAACATGATGTCTACACCAGTCATGTGGGCACATCTCTCCTACCCTTACCTTTCTGGAACAATAAATAGATGGTGTTGGTTGAGGGTGCTTGCCTCTTTCTGTAAATCTCTATTACTATCACTATGAGTACTCTTTTCGTCAACCAAAGTAGGATCATGATCTTTATTAGTGTCATGATATTCCAAATGCAACAATTACCACGCAGGATAGTTAGTTCCATTTCTCCGCCCTTCAGTGAGTACTTGAAAAAGATCGTATGGAAGTAATGGAGTGTTAAGACTTGATACACATATGCATCCGTCCGTGATAGTTGACATCTAATAAGCATTACGAATCTATTAGAAGTTTTCTTGTTGAGCTAAGGAGGCACAGATCAATAACAAATATTGACAAAAGTGAGCACCGGAAATATATTGAGGTGTGCTTTAGGTCATCACTTTCACAAATACTTCATGCGTATAATTCACTGATCATTTTGTGACAACACAATCCATTTTTTGGGTCGACAAACTTTATAGAACAATAAGGATAGTATGCAATGCATATTACACTTTTTTGTTCATGCATAATTCTTTAAACAATTGTTTGTTTAAAAGGCTAAAACTCTTATTTGTATATGCATATTAAACTTTTTTTGTTGATATTTTTATCTTATAATTACGATAGAATGCCAGGCAACTATGGCCTTTAGACTACCATCTGACAGCGGTTCTTCTCCTACGTCTGGAACTGAAAGTGAGCCTCCTATTCAGAGAAGTGATACTTCATAGTTTTTTGTTCCTCCTGGTTCTAATGATCTGGATGGAAGTATGCTTTTCTAGAGAATCCGAGTAGCCCGAGCATGGTTACTTGTCGATTGTGTCGGAAGGTTGTGAAAGGAGGGATCAATGGCATGAAGCAACATTTGGCTCACATTAAAGGCAATATATCATCTTGTCCCAAGGTGTCTCCTAAGGTGAAGAAAGAAATTATGGACAACATGGAAGGAATTAAAGTGAAAAGGAATGAGAAGACCTCGAGGATGAAAGAAATTCAAGGGCAAGTCCCCATCAAGATTAATCAACCTTGGTTGATGAAGAGTGGGATGGGAAAAGGTTGCGAACTTCACCAGAAGATGTACCAGCGAAGACTCTCCGCCAATCCTCAATCAAAGATACATTTGCCAAGGAGGAACGTGCATGTGTGAATACATTTGTGGCAAAGTACTTCTATGACAATGGCATTGCTTTTTATGTTGTCAAAAGTGACTCATTTCTTTGAATGTGCGAAGCAATTGGACATTATGGGTGGTTGTACAAGCCTCCAACGTACTATGAGCTAACAAAAACTCTTTTAAAGGAACAAGTTAAGGAAACAAAAGAGTTCTTGCAAACGCATCGTGATAGTTGGAAGACTTCTGGGTGTTCCATTATGACAGATACATGGACTGAAGGGAGAGGAAGGAGCATATTGAATATTTGTGTCAACTGCGTGCTTGGAACTAGTTTTCTGAATTCTATTGACTCGTCTGCAGATTCCCATACCGCAGAGTACATTGCTTCCTTAGTGGATAAGTCCATTGAGGAAGTTGGCCGGACAATGTAGTCCAAGTAGTGACAGACAATGCATCTGCTAATATGGCTGCTGGCAGAATTTTAAGAACAAAGTACCCACAGATATTCTGGAGTTCTTGTGCAGCACATTGCATCGATCTCATGCTACAAGAGATCGGTAAAGAATCGAAAGTGAAAACTGTCATCACAAAGGCAAGGACATTGATTGTCGTCATATACAGTCATGCAAAAACATTGAGCTTGATGAGACAATTTGCGCAAAAGGGCAAGATGGTGAGGCCATGAACAATAAGATTTGCTACCACATATCTCACTTTGCAATCTGTGATGGAGAAGAAGGATAAGTTGAGACTTATGTTTTCTTCTGATGAATGGAGAGCTAGTAAATGGTACAAGACCAAGAAGGGAGAAATGGCTTCAGCCAAAGTTTTGAGTCCTTCATTTTGGACTCAAGTGTCATTGGCATTGAAGGTCTTTTCTCCATTATTACATGTTTTGCGGATTGTTGATGGAGATAGGAGGCCGGCTATGGGGTTTGTATACGGTGAGTTGCAAGATGCTATAAAAGATATCATGAGCATTTTCAAAGATGTTGAAGCATCTTACAAACATTTTGTTGATGCCATGACTCAAAGGCAAAAGGAAGACTGGATAATCCCCTCCACATTGTTGCATATTATTTGAATCCCTATTTTTTTTATAGGGACAATGCTCAAATACGGAGGGAAGGCCTTGCTCTGAAGGGATTCTTGGATTGTATGGATATTTTCTATCCTGATTTAGAGATCCAAGATATCATCATCAGGAAGGAATTGTCTTTATATGAAGGGGCAAAAGGATCGTTTGGCAAACCTTTGGCTATCAGACAAAGGTTAATCCTTGATGATGATTTCAATCCAGGTATAATTTCCCACTAGAATTAATAGACTTATATGTTTAAAGATTATTAACTATATTTTCTTGAAAATAGCCCGTTGGTGGGAATTACATGGCATGAAAACGCCGCAATTGAAGGAAATGGCAATGAAAGTTTTAAGATTGACAGCTTCTTCCTCGGGCTGTGAAAGGAATTGGAGCACTTTTGAGGCGGTAAAGTTAAAAAATTGGTACCATACATCTCACATATTACACATCATTAATGGGGTGGTTAATGATATATTTATGGTGATTTTGTAGATCCATACGAAGAAAAGGAACAAGATTGAATTCAAGCGAATAAATGATTTAGTGTATGTCAGATTCAACGCCAAGTTGAGGGATCGCCATATGAAAAACGAAATGATCCATTTGCCACAAATGATAGAACCCATTTGCGAGATTGGATTGGTGAATAAGATGAAGGAGATGATGAAGTTTTCCAAGGATTGGGGCTGACGTGGAACTTAGTGGCTGATGCAACTGGCGCTGAAGATTAGGTTCAACACAGAAGAAGCCAAAGGCATGCTACTAGTTCAACCTCATTGCCAAGTTTGAATGAGGAAGAACTCCTGTCCGATGAAGTGAAGATGAAGATGAAGACAATGTCGCAGTGGAATTTGATAATGACTAGATTAGAATTGCTTTGTACTTAGTAGAATATTGTCGCTTGAATATTTCTTTTTTCTTATGTTATCTTAATTAGTACTTTTGCTAATGTTGTTTGTTTTGAATTTCAGTTTTCTTTCAGATACTTGCATATTTTGGTGATTGTTGTTAATTATCATGTGTGCTAACTTTTTATTGAAGACTTGAAGTATTGACCTCTATATGAAAGTTATTTTTCTTATATGTTCTGTTGGACCACAATTATACATAAATTTAGTTCTGTTGTAGTCACTTTTGTATATACTTATTTATTTTTAAATAAAAAATGGAAACCGCGTAGAACCGCTTATACCCCCGCATACCGCTTAAGCGCTATTCAGTGACATGTCCGAATGCATACGCATACTTCTTTCCTAAACCTTGGGAGTAGTAGTCGAGGATAGAGAGACCCCGATGACGTAGTCGATGCTCGGTGAAGACCGATGATAGTAGTAATAGTCTGGAGTGTCGATCTGACAATCGTGGACGGCCAGTAGAGTAGATACATCTCAAGAAGAAGAATATATGCTCTATCTAACTCCGTATTTTTCCCACACTTGATAGAATAAGAGCATGGATCATCAAGTTAGGAGAAACTAAAACAAAACATGCATTTTTTCTCCTTTTTGTGAGCTTTTCTTTTTTGCACAAATCATTCTCTTTTTTTGTTGTTTCTTTTTTCTCGGCTATTCTCTTTTTTCATACGGCTCCTTTTTATACATGTCTTTTTTTTCAAAAATTGTCCGCTTTTTTGCAATCAAGCATTTTCTCTCTCGGTCACTTTTTTTAATTAAGTATCATCAACCATAGCCTTAAATTTCTATGAATTTCGATCGAAATTCGGTCGATATTCGGTTTTGTGTCAGTACCAATATCGAAACCATATATAGTATCGCTTTCCAGGATTTCGACCGAAATTTCAGCCGAAATTTGGTCCTTTCGGTTCATCTCGGTCCATTTCGACTGAAATTGTTCAAAGATTTCTCAGATTTCGATGGAAATGACTGAAATGTCGGTTCATTTCGACTGAAATTGTTCTCGGTCATTATATGCCATGCCTAGGTCACTAATTAATATTCGTAAGGCATTATTTGGCCACTAAATGAAATTTATAGGTCATTGTTTCAACCACCATTGTAATATAGGCCACCACCATTATAATAAAATAAGGTCATTAGGGGTCCTCTTTAAACCCTAAAAATATAAAGTATGTGTTCTCATTTCACCTCACAAGTCATAAGTTCACAACCCAACTTAAATCTTGAAGAGCTAAGTTTTCAAATTACAAGCAATGTTAGTTTTTTACCATCTTTTTACATAATACATCTTTTTTCAACATACTTGGAGATGCCAAATATGGTTTTTTCATCTTTGAATGCTAACTTCAAAATCTTCAGAGTTCATAATCTTTATAACCATCTTGTTATCTTTGCCTAGGCCATCTTGGAGAGCCAAATATGACTTTTATCATTTGACTGCTAACTTCAAATAACTATCCTCTTATCTTTGCATTAAAAATTATCAGTTTCTTATGCATCTCATGACTAACATGCTAAGAAACCAACATTATTCCAATTGTTTCTGACCATAGGTGCAAATGCCATGCATGTTGAATAAAAAGGCGAAACAAGTATTGAGAGTGTTACAAGGGGGTATTTACAAAGAAAGAATTATTCTTCCTACTACAATCCTGGAGGCTATCTAATCAGCATAGAAATTTATATTAGCAGGGAGTACCTTATCATTTAACCCGAGGTCATAATCTAGACACAAACTATTAGTAATTATCTAGCAGTTCAATGCATTTAGCTAGAATGAATCCATTCAACTAAGGTCGAGCTCCATCCTTTCCACCAAAAAAGGAATCAGAAAGAGTACATGGATTCACCAAGAAATTCGTGGTTCGGTTGAATCTCATTTTTATCTCAAATAAGAATGTAGTACTAGTAACTTAGTGGTTAGTATTAGGAAGTGTAGACATATTATGTGATTGATGTATCATGTGATCTTGTAAACTTGTATTATGACATTTACTATTTCATTTTTAAAATTATCTATGCATTCTCTTAGTAAAAGTATTATTGTTCTTTTGAGAATTGACAGAAAAATTGAATGCCAAAATTTAAATTTATGTACTGAAATTTCACTCTAGACGATCATCAATATGGTGACCGAAACTGTTATTTAAGGCATTGATCATTATAACATCTTGTTATAAGTAAAAAACTTGCAATCTGTCTCCTTTATTGTTTAAACAAAATTTGAAAAAATGAGTTTTCAAGTCATTCCCCCAATTTCCGACCATTTCACCGAAATTCCACCAAAATTCCACTGAAATTCCTTTTTCGAACTTACCAAAATGAAATCGAAATCCAACATTTGAGGCCTTAGCATCAACCCATATTGGATCCAGATAAGTTGGTGCCTCCCTTTTTGTGAATATAAGGTCCATCGACTTAAATCAAATATCCTCCTTTTTATGCAATAGTGGCCCAATTGGGGTCATAATCCCCTTTGTTTTCTTTCCTTCTCAACCCTTTTTTCCTTCTCTACATCCTAGGCCCCCAAAAAATCACCTTTTCATTTTTTTAAAGCAGTTAACTGACCCCCTTTTAGTTCTTCAAAGGCAACACCTAGGGCTCCGAAAAGGGGAACCCATCTCGATGCCACCTGGAGAGGAGGGAGGATCTTGTCGCCACCTGTGAATAGCAGAGGAGCCACAGCCGCACATGTCACCTGGGAAAGGAGTTGCAACGTAGATGTGAGCACATGGGAGCTGTCGCCTGTAGGGTACATAGGGAATGCTCATGAGTCGAGATCCCTTGACGGGGTATCAATTGGCCTTCAGGGGATGCTAACTTTCTTAGTTATGTAAGGTATTTGTGGCACTTAATTGGTGATGAGGGCCCTCGCAAGGAGCCGTGCTGGAGGTGTCTCCTGATTAGAAATGAGGGCACCACGGATCCTGTAGAGATGGCGCACCGCGTAGGAGACATGATCCTCTTTTAGGGTTGGGCTTGGAAATGAGAATAGCCTTGGTCTGCTGCCTATGAGTAGGGTTCAAGAGAGAACACATCATATTCTTTTTCATCTTGTGTCGCCAGGGCGTGGAGAGGTGACCCCATAACAGGGGTTCTCTTTGATGTGATATGGAGGGTCGGATCTGGGGTTGGAGTTGCCAGAGATAGAGGTGGTTGTGATATGCACGCAAGACGATTATGTACACCACCTCTTTTTTTCTTCAAGCAAATCTATGGTTACAGAAACCCAGAATTTTTTCTGGAACTGGTTGATGACAATCTCAGATTCAAAATGAACATTTTTTTCTGAACAACTCACCAATTAGATTCAGATTGAACAAACTTTGAAGAACATGGACACTACTTGAATAAATAGTGAAGCCTTTTCCCACTATAAGTAGGGTTGACGACATGGATTCTTGTTCAAATCCATGTTGAAAGATTCGACTATTTTTTTACGTTGGTTGTCAACTAACTAACGCAACCCCCACAAGGGGGGATTTGAACCCATGGTCTTTTGGATGGTAGGCACCCTGCACTACCACCAGACCGTTTAAGTGGGTGCAGGACACTACTTGAATTCTGAAAAAAAAATCGAACATCTCAAACAACCTCAGAATTGAAGACATGAAGCCCATGCATCTAGGGCTTCTTCTTAAACAGATCATGAAAAAAACTTATTCCCTAGAATCGACTACTATGATACCATGTTGAAAATAAAGAAATAAGAAAGCGGAATCAAAAATAAGAAAAATGAACATATTATTTTGCATGGAATCCTACTCTGAGAGGAGCGAGATGAAACCACGATAGAAGGCCTCAAAGGGCTGGTATTCTATTAGAATTTCTTAATGAGTACAGAGGATGTGGAGCTTCTTACGTAGCCCCATAAACAGACCAAGCCCCTCAAATAGTAGATGTAGGACTAAACACGTGTGGGGGTAATTAGATCTTGGAGAAATCCAATTAACCATCTATTACATGCTCCAACAAGAGAGAACCCACTTTGAGATCCATATGAGAGAAACCCTTCTTTAGAGATCTACATATAGATAATTAGCATTGTTTGCTTTGCTCTTCAGAGAGATGGAGCAGTTGTTGGTCAATGTCCTCTAACGAGTAGACTCATTCAGTATGTTCTCAAATGAGGAGACTCGGATCGCACTCTAGTCCTTCAATTCCTACTTACCACCACAACATGAGCAGCAATGTCCTCAGCAGGCAGCCAACAAAGTATGAGTCGAGTTGATATTGTCCATAGTGTCTTGTATTGTGTAAGAGAGCATTTTCTTCTACTCGTCTAAGCAGAGTATTGCATGCTCAAGCTTGAGGAGGAGTGTTAGAGTATGCATCATAGATGGGTAATTGGATCCCTCCATGGTCCAATTACCACATCTATAGGTTTAGTCCCACATCGTCTGTGAGTGGGACTTAGTTTTACTGGTGGGACTATATAAGAAGTCACACACCACCTGTAACAGTTGAGAGAGATCAATATAGACATCAATCATTTGAGGCGGTTCTCCCGTAGTTTCATCGTGCTCCTCATGGAGTAGGGTTCCACGTTAAATATCAGTGTATGTTTCATATTTCTTTATTTCCGATACGCTTCCACATTCATTATTTTCTACAATAGAGAATAGATCCGATCATACCTTTGTAAAGTTTCTAGTAGACTAGCTTTCCTGATTCGTTAAGGCCAAGTGTGTCGCTAGAGCAATCGGTGTCGATTGGAACAAAATCATGAATCCATTGCAAAAGTAATCAGTCAGCTGAAAAGCAAATGAGTTGACTGATTTCATCTGGAGAGTTGAGTATGAAGTAGAGATGGATGCTATGCATATGCATGAAGTTACAATATATCTCTCATAAAATAAAATTCAAAAATTCCTGAACTTATTAATCTCCATCATCTCCTGGTCTTCTTTTCAACTTTGTCATCTTCATCGTATCTTCATGAAATTTTATTGTTGATGTGGTTCTATTGCTTTTTATGATCCCTTGAATCTTTGGATGTAGCATGATCTTTCATCGTTTTTATTAGCTCAAACTTCATTGTTGCATTTTGTCAATGCATCCTTTTTTTTTGAAACCAAAAAAAGGGGGAGACACTCAGTGTTGTTCACTCCAATATATTAAAGAAGTAAAAAAGAGTGTCAAATGTACAAAACGCCGAAGGGCGTTACAAAGGGGCAAGAAAGCCCTTAACCAGTATGAGGAAACACAAAAAAGACGAGCTGCCACTCCAGTCGTCCACCATCCTTGCAGCGCGAATGAGCACGTTCTCCTTGTAAAAGCGTTGATCCGAGAATATGGCCTCATTCCGTCCAAGCCAAATCGACCATAATCTTGCCACCGGAGTCAGAAGACGCCTTCTATCAGTATGTCTGTTAATGAATAGCGAGTCATTGAAGGCCACCATGTCAGTAGTTCGCACCCAAGCCACAATCGGATCCTCCCACGACCCACGAACCAAAGGGCACTCGAAAAAAACGTGCTTAGGGGATTCCACATCCGAGTCACACAGCACACAAATATCAGACACAGAAGGCAACAATCTGGAACAGCGATCCCTCGTCAGAAGCCTCTTCTTGCGGACGAGCCATAAGAATATAGCAATGCGCAATGGTAAACCAAGCCTCCATAGAAAGCAGCAGTCCCTCACCAAAGAGTCAGAGCGAACGGGCGGCACGAAAGCAAGCACACAATATGCCTTGCGCGTCGAGAAGCCGTCGTCCCTCCATATCCAATGATCCCTACCCTCGCAAGGCCCATCAGCACCCTTGAGCACGTCCAGCAAGGATAGAAAGTCAGCTAGCCTTTGATCCGAGAAATTCGCCCCAAAGCGAGGGCACCAACAACTGCTCGCCCAGCAGGAAGCAACCGAGACATCCTTGTCCTCGGCCAGCGCAAATAACCTCGGGAAACGAGTGCAAAAAGGATCTCCCCCCATCCAGCCATCCTTCCAGAATAAGAACGTATTCTCAAGAAAGTCTCCTGCACACCACGCCAAAAGGGAGTGCGAGCACCCACCACACCCAGCCTTACCTCCCCAGCCCAATCCCCCCCCCATGGAGCTCCTGCAGAACATCAATAAAGTAATTTCCACCCCTACCCCAAACCCTGCTCGCCCACTTGAGAAAGAAGGCCTCATTAATAATCTTCAACAGCCTAATTCCCAAACCCCCCTCCATCTTCCCCTTAGTCACCTCCTCCCACACCACAAGGTGAAGCCCCCTCCCCGACGTACCCGACTTTCCCCACAAAAACCTTCTCATACAGGATTCGAGCCTCCTACGGATCCCAGTCGGCAACCGGCGATTCGACAAAAAGTGCATCGGGATAGCAGCAAGTACCAAGTTGATAAGGATCAGCCTCCCTCCCTTTGAAAGGAGCACCGTGCGCCAGCTCGCCAACCGCATCTCCACCTTCTCAACGACCAAACACCAGTCCCTAAGTCTGGGCCTCCCCACCACCAAAGGGAGACCAAGGTAGTCAGTCGGCAACTCGCCCGGAGAAGACCCCAGGATCCTAGCACAATCAATCGCCAAATCCATCGTCATTCCAAAGGGAATAACCTTCGACTTGGACCCATTAATAAGCAGCCCTGACACCTCGCTAAACAGATCAAGTGTCATCGACATGCCAGCAACCTCAACAGCACCTCCTTCCATGAAGCATAAGGTGTCATCAGCAAATTGAATCAGTGGCAAAGACACGTTTCCCTTGGAAAAGCCCTTCGAGAGTCCAGCATCAACAATCCGATCAACCATACGAGGCAGGACATCCGCAGCAATAACAAAGAGGAGGGGGACCAGCGAGCAGCCCTGGCGTAACCCCCTTCTCGGCTGGAAGAACCCCCCCTCCAAGCCTCCATTAACAAAAACCGAGAATGACACGGTGGTCACACAACGCCGCATCCAAGAGATCCAAATCTCCGGAAACCCCCGCCTTCTGAGGACCGACCAAAGGAAGCTCCAATCAATACTATCATAAGCTTTGGCAAAATCAATCTTCCAAAGCACCCCCTGCCTCCCCGATAACCTCCAACCGGCCACCAACTCCGAAGCGACCGCAACACAATCGGCAATCTGTCTCCCCCGAATAAAAGCGGACTGGATTGGAGAAACAATCGAATCATGAACACGAGCAAGCCTCCGAGCCAGCACCTTGGCCACAATTAAGTAGATGGTGTTCGACATTGATATGGGGCGGAAGTCCCCAATATCCTCGGCCGCATTATTGTTGGGGATCAGAAGCAAGATGGCCCTGTTAAGACGATCGAAGCCTGAGTTTCCCGAGCAAAATTCGGCAACAACCTCAAAGACTTCCTCGCCCACCAACTCCCAGAAATCACGAAAGAAAGATACAGAGAAGCCGTCAGGACCCGGGGATCCATCGTCATTTAACTCCCACACTGCCGCTTTAGTCTCCTCCAAAGAAATAGGTCGAATAAGCATAGCACAGTCCTCCTCCGAGACCTGCGGCACCCCCAGTCCCAGCCATCTCCAGGGCCTCAGAGAGCGCCTCGTCATGAACCCCTTGAAATATTCCACAATAGCACGCCCCATCGCTCTGTCCCCAACAAACGTCGACCCCTCCACGGAGATAGAGCGCAAGAAATTGTTACGCTTTCTTCCACTAGCCACATGGTGAAAGAATGCCGTGTTAGCATCGCCATCACTGAGCCACTTCAACCTCAATCGCTGACGCCATTCGGTAGATCTCTTCTTGTCCTCCTCCGCCACACTTTTCTGCGCACGGGACCGCACACAAAACTCGTCAGGCGTCAGATCCCTTTCGTTCTCCACCGAATCGAGCCTAGCAATAACAGCCTCGGACCTGACCGCCACTCTCGTCGCCCTAGACTCCTTCTTGAACAGCGCCAACCTCTTACGAAGAGACTCAAGCTTCCGACTCAATCTAAAAGCCGCAGACCCCTCAAAGCACGAAAGAGCCCAATGCTCGGCCACAATGTCTTTGAATCGCGCCTCCTGGACCCAGCACCTCTTGTATCTAAAGAGGCCTCTCAGCAAAGGGGCCTCCCCGGAGTCCCAAATAATTGGCGAGTGATCCGAGAAATCCCTGGGCCTTGAGGAAACCGAGCAAGAGGGAAACAACTCCATCATCCTTCCAAAAGCCAAAAAACGATCAATCCGAGATCGAGAGCTGCTGCTCCGCCAGGTGTACGCAATATCAGATGCAACCAAATTCTCCAAAGTCAAGGAGTCCACTAGCTCAGCAAACAAGGAAGACCCCGGGTCCCGGCCCCCCCTCGAACGGGGACGATCAGAAGAGTGGAGCGTCACATTGAAGTCACCCCCAATAATACAAGGGAGCCCCATAAAAGCATTGCTCGCCGCACGCAAGTCCTCCCAAAGCTCGCTCCTTTTAACGTGGCAGCAAGGGCCATAAATGCACGAAAAGGCAATCGGAGAGGCCGTCGCACCCCTCACAAGTACCACCGAAACCATATGCCTTCCCAGAATAGAAGAGTTGAAGGAGAAGGCCGCCGACTTCCACGCAATGAACAAACCCCCCGCCACCCCAACCGCATCCAGAGTTCTAAGATCATCCACCACACCTGCACCAAAGGAACGCCACAGAGCATCATCAATCCCCCTTAATTTCGATTCCTGAATCAATGCAATATCACAACCCATTCAGTAAGTCTAGACGCCAACGCCCTTCTCTTATCAAGCTCCCCTAGCCCTCTCACATTCCAGGAGAGAACCTTCATTAAGAAAGATGGCGACGCTCCCCAGCTTGCGAAAGGCCAGCCGCCTCCGCCACAACATCTCTCAAAGTAGCACAAGAATGCACCGGCGAGAACCCCGCCCGGGTCCTGCTCCTCCTTCGATATCTTTTCCCCGCCCTCCTATCGGCACGTCTCCCCAAGTCGCAGTCACCGTCCGCGGCCAAAGAACCCTCCACAGAGCTCGGAAAGGCGACGAGAGGCGAAACTCCTTCAGCTGGCAAGGAAGACTCCAGAGAGGTCCCGGAGGTAGAGCCCACCACCAGATCCGAGCCATTATCCAAGAAAAAAGCCCGCGACCCGAGTACGATGGGAATGTTAAAAGGAATTTGAGACACACCCGATACAGGACCCACCTCTATGAAGGGGGCTTCGAACCTCGGAGTCGGATCCGAATCCGCGGAAGAAGAGGAAGCTCCCACGCCGGGCCACGATTTGCCTGCGGTGGAGCTTTTCGGGCCCGTGGCCGGATCTGCCTGCGGTGGAGCTTTGCGGGTCGCGGGACTTTGGATCTTTGTCAATGCATCCTTATCATGCTTCACATATCCAAAAACAAAGTAATACAAAACAAAGTACTTTTATCATCATTAAAATATTCATGTGTGTGTTCATGTTCCAGCATTGCACCTACAAGTCAGTTCATCCCATCAAACTTGATTATGAGAGCGTAAAAAGAAGAGGGTCTTCATTTCTCTAAGAGTGGTTTGAGGCTAATTAAATGAATCCAATTATTATAAGTCATAGTGCTGAAAAGGGTCCGAATAATCATTAGATTGTCACAAGGAATAGATTCAACACAAAAACCGAGTAGAAAAAAATGATAGAATCTTTGGAGGATAAGCTTACGCACACTGGCGATGCACACTCTTGCATTCTTGTGTGAAATCATTTTTTGAAAAGGAAAAGGGTGCGATCCCAAGGCAAGGCACACCCAAAGCAACTTTATTAGAGATAAAAGATACGTGTCAACAAGAATAAGCGTAACAACAAAACACTTGTAACACAGGGATTCGTAGCTAAAAGACGCGTAACAGAGAAGCCTAGGGAAGCCATAAAGGTGTGTGAGAAGACTTATCAATTTGTGCACACATTCGATTGATTGTGTGCACTTCCTTATTGATAGAGCGAAGTCTTTATGTTGGAGTATATGTGTTCTGCGTCACTTATGGTGTAGATGGGTAAATGGATCACTCCAGGGTCCATTTACCACATCAGTTGTTCAGTCCCACATCGACCATATATGGGATGTGGAGACTCAGTAAGGGCTATATACAAAGCCACTCACCCTCATGTATCAGTGAGAAAGTGCAATAGACACACCAGTCCTTTAAGGCATTCTCTCGTGGTTTCATCCCGCTCCTTAGGGAGTAGGGTTCCACATTAAAATCAGGTGTTCTTCATATTCTCATATTATTAGTTCTGATACGCTTCCGCATTATTATTTTCTAACATGGTATCAGAGCGGGTCGATTTTCGAGGATTTTACTTTTTATTCGAGATTTGGTTCTTGATTATTGTTGAAGATATGCTCATGAAGATTAGATGTTCATGACTATGGTTCGTCCAAAGGTTCATCTCAAGAAACCTAGATATGGTTTCCAAGCAACGTCAAGTTGCCCTTCCTCTTGGCGGCGCGCTAATCTCCAGCCCATAAGCTAGGGATTTTGGGGTTCTTTCACCAGGCACCTCCCTCTCATGGCTCTTCCGAATCCGATCAGACAGAAGGAGGCAGCGCAACTCCATATCGAGGCCCAGGCAATGCCTATCCTCTTCTTTCGCGCAGGCGGCGCGAGATCCAGCACCTTCATGTAGAGGTTCTCGAATCGGTCTAAAAGGCGGAAGCCACCTTCAGACAGTAGACGGTGATGGTTGCCACCTCCAAGTCTCGCCTTCCTCCTCCTCGCAGGCAAGCGTCGCCCTCTTACTCGTAACTAGGCGGTTTACACTACCCTTCTCCAGGCGGAATCGTTCCTCCGCTCCACACGATGCTCCAAGCGGAGCCATCCCCATGAGGCCACCTTTTCCCGACCCGTGGCAACCCAGGCGGCGCCGCCCTCTCCTCCCTTGCGAGGCAAGGCTTCTAGTAGACGGAAACCTTAGGGAATAGGGTTCCACGTTAAAATCAGGTGTTCTTCATATTCTCATATTATTAGTTCTGATACGCTTCCGCGTTATTATTTTCTAACATGGTATCAGAGCGGGTCGATTCTCGAGGATTTTATTTTTTATTCGAGATTTGGTTCTTGATTATTGTTGAAGATGTGTTCATGAAGATTAGATGTTCATGATTATGGTTCGTCCAAAGGTTCATCTCAGCAAACCTAGATATGGTTTCCAAGCAACGTCAGGTCGCCCTTCCTCCTCTTGGTGGAGCGCTCATCTCCAGCCCATAAGCCTACGGATTTTGGGGTTGTTTCATCAAGCACCTCCCTCTCATGGCTCCTCCAAATCCGATCAGATAGAAGGAGGCAGCGTAACTCCGTATTGAGGCCCAGGCAATGCCTATCCTCTTCTTTCGCGTAGGCGGCGCGAGATCCAACACCTCCATGCAGAGGTTCTCGAATCGGTCTAAGAGGCGGCAGCCACCTTCAGACAGTAGATGGTGATAGCCACCACCTCCAAGTCTCGCCTTCCTCCTCGCAGGCAGGTGTCGTCCTCCTACTCGTAACTAGGAGGCTCGCACTACCCTTCTCCACGCGGAATCGCTCCTCCGCTCCACACGATGCTCCAAGCGGAGCCATCCCCATGAGGCCACCTTTTTCCGACCCGTGGCAACCCAGGCGGCGCCGCCCTCTCCTCCCTTGCGAGGCAAGGCTTCTAGTAGACGGAAGCTCCTCCTCCCGAAGTCGCATCTCCCCCACTGCGCAGCTCTTCTCCAACACGCAGGAGGCGCACACTCCAACGGCGGCATCTTCAAGAGGATAAGCCCCTCCGCCTTCCTCCAGGCAGCGGCAGCACTACGATGGCACAATTGGGGAAGAGGGGGAGAGGGCACGATCACGACGATCATGCATGAGGAAGAAGATCAAGCATGGAGGTAACCATGGCTACAACATGTAATGTAGCAAAGAGAGAGGCCCGCAATGATACATGTTAATGACTGGTTTAGGGTGGAGTCAGAGTTACGGCCCGATGGACAACCGATCTTCAAAAATTGCAGACCTATGTAAAAGATTCACGGATCTCCATGCAAGACTCGTGAATTTCCACTAACAGGTGGTGATAAGATAACAATAGATGATATCTTCTTGTTCTTTCCCTCATCCACAACTAGTTCACAGAATCACCAAATCATGAGCATGTTTTGAATGCCATGCTTCGATACTCCTTGATGCATATGGAAGAAGTTTGATACTCGAAGATGAAGAGGAAGCAGGGGGAGGGATAAGGAGATAGAGGGAACAAGAGAGAGAAGTGTTGAGGGAGAGGAAGGATTGAGAGGGAGAGGGAGAGTGGAAGAGATGAAGATATTAGAGAAAGAGAGATGGAAGGGTCAGAGGAAGCTGGAAAAGATGAGGAAAAGAGAGAAGGAAGAGATGGGAGAGAGATAGGAGAATGTGAGACAGCTTCTTTCACTCAAAATATAATTTTGGCTTTTTTGTTGTCTCATTTCATTAACCAAATGCTCATTTTTTACATGGATTATATAGCACAGTATAAAATACCGCATAATTCTATAATATTTTAAAGGGTTTTTATCATTTGTTGTGAACCCCCAAAGATCCGGGTACCCGTTAATCACACATTCGCACTATTATATTCACATGAGATCGCATTAAATTACAGAAAAACAAGGAAATTTTTCACGCTGCAATAATTTCATCTGGCATTCACATCAACATTTATAACCACAAGCTCGTAGAACAATTGTCACCAAAATCTCATTATATTAACTTCCATATATTCTACAACATGTACAAAGTCTGACAATACATACAATATCCCAAAAATCTGACTGAAGAGAAAGAAAAATAATACATTATAAATCGAACAAAAACTGACACAAAATAAACCATACCGTCGGGTATAAACTCTATCTCCCAGAACCATGTATAGCTACTGAACTGCTACTGCACAGCAGGCTGTTTGCCTGCCAAGCATGTTAGGAAAGAAGAGGCGTCAGCGGGCGCTGGTACCTCCCTAAAACTTATAAAATAACAGGCATTTATTATTTTCAAAAGAAAGCAAGTAGAAAGGCGAGAACAACTCAAATTAAAGTTTAATTCTACTTGCAAATGTAAAAGGTTTCCAATTCCTAGTAAGCACATCTCATGATCAGCCCTTATCCCAACATTTCCTACATAAGCATATATCTATGGTAACTCATTGATCATAAGTAAGTATATTTTTTTCATATTACTGAGAGATCATATTCATAGATTTTGATGATGGGAAAGATGAGATAAGAAGATATAATGATTTATTAAATTCTTAAGTCTA
Source organism: Ottelia alismoides (assembly GCA_037367405.1). Lineage (NCBI taxonomy): Eukaryota > Viridiplantae > Streptophyta > Magnoliopsida > Alismatales > Hydrocharitaceae > Ottelia > Ottelia alismoides. The sequence goes on along the minus strand of JAZKJV010002460.1, from coordinate 507,287 downwards.
GTGGATAGTCTGTGGTCTTGGTTCGTGTGAAACCTCGCACTATGACTCTAAGACTTGGGGAAAGTCTTAGGGTTGGGATGCCTCCGTAGGCATGCGGTATAGTATAATGCATCCTAACTAAGTTCCCAATACGTCCACTAGCTTATTAAGATTTCGAATTCAGATTATAGTCACTTTTATTTACTCAACTTAAACTGTGATCTTTATAGGGATTTCAAAACTGATTATAGTCACTTCTAATCATCTCAATTTTAATTGTGATTTCCTCCAAACCTTGACTGTAACTCTCTCTCTGATGTAACTCTCGATGATGTAGATATAGATGTAGATATGGATGATCTGGATGTAGAATCGCCAAGTCTGTTGGCGAAAGAAAAACTCAAGCGGTGAAGAAGCCAACAAAAGGGCTCTTCCGTCTCGCCCCCTAATTGGAAGGACGGTCCAATAGAGGGATAGGTCTACTCCCAAACTACGCCACTGAGACGGGTGAGAGGGACTTCCCGGAAAAGTCACTCTAGAGAAACAGTCCGACCGGTAACAGGCAACCGAGCTCGTACGTAAAACTGAAAACCAAGGATCCCCCGCCTGGGTATCCTAAACAGAGGGTCAGCGTAACTGGTCTAAAGTCGGGATCCCAACGAGGCGTAAAAACACTGCGAGCTCGCGTAAAAACCGAAAGAGGACTGGGATCCTAGACCCGCGCACTTGGCGGCCGCTGCCCAATCTGGGCTTCCTTTCCTCCGCCAGTTGAGAGTCACCGCGCTCTCGCACGGTCAGGTCTAAAGATTATCATGACCGGCATATATATATATATATATATATATACACATATATATATATATTTCCAATCACAAGTATCGAAGCATATTGACACATGGTGAATTACAGTATTGAAGTATATTGTTGTCATGGCAACTGTAATAGGAAATGGATAAGATTGCTATACCCAACAATGAGTTGATGATAAACTAATTGTATATTACTTAGAAAGGTCTTACCTAAATCGAAGAAGGCTTAGCGAAGATGGAAGAGACCAATTATTAGATTTTACTCTTATACCACAATATACACCATCGTACGACCATAATCAAATTTTAGTAATATATGAGCCTCTGATGACAGAAGCGGCACTACGTATTTAATATTCTTCTGAAGCCATGAAATTAGGACTCTTCTGTTTCAGTTGTAGAAAATAATCTTATTCATTGCATAAAAAGTATATTAATGGAACAAAAACAGGAATCCCTACCAATACCTACTTAAGGTATCACACAAGTTGAATTTGGGAAATGATATTTCCTATTCCAGATTATATATTTAAACTGTTTGTACAAAGGATGCCAACCTTTCTGTATTAATACTTGTGGTAACATGCCTTATCCTTCTACTGCATCCATATAGCAGAAATTCACTAATGTGTCAGTCACATGGTCGACATAGCAAACACTCAACTATGTTTCTCATTTCCCTTTCCAAGATATGAACTTTGGTCTCATACTTATAGAGACAAAGTATTGAAATCCATTGATAAGAACCTGCAGATCTAATGACATCATATCTCCTATACAGTTTTATACTATTAACAAAGATGTCACATACTATTCAAATTTGTCATTCTACTATTCCCTGTGTCGGCCCTAACTTGTTGGTTTATATTATTTTTGGAATAAATGTAAACGGCCCAAGCAAACTGCTGGAATTATGCTAAGATGCGGTATTATCTATGAATTTAGACAATAACATTCTAGTAGTTTATATTGTTTAAGATTAACGTCTTGAATGCTCCATCTCAATCTGCCAGATCCAATCCTATATAACGAATAATACACACTAAACACTCTAAAGCAATTTAAATTTTCAATCTAAATATTGTATTTGTAGATTTTATTTTATGAGACAATTGAGCATTACAATATTTTACAGCATTCTGGAAGCATTCTGGATTACAGTCTTTAAAGATATCAGAATACATATATAAAGGAAATATATTAAGAACATGATTTAAATTATTTTGAAGCCTCTTCAAGAAGGCACGTACATGTTTTTTTTACAGAATAAACATCAGACTGAAATTTCAAAGGAATTACAATTTAAATTTTTATTTCCTTAATCCAAGTCCCATAATATTTATCACAAGTCATAAGTTCTTTTCGTATTTCAAGTGTTGACTTCATTCTGGATGAACTGAAACTCAATGAGCGTCTCCTATGTTATACCTCACAAGCCATGTGATCCCATGAAGAATATGATAAAATATAATTTTTATATAGTCAGCATTTTATGATTAGTTGATGGTACACATTATATCATACCCATCATTTAGTATTTAGTGTCCTGTATGATCAATCCCTCAACGTAATCTCTATTATTTCTTTAAGTAATTCGGCAAAACTTTTCATATAGCATTTCAAGACTAAGGACCTTGATAATAAAATGAGCATTTATAACTATCATTTCATGAAATTCAAATGGTAAGATATCCACTAAATCCAAAACTCCAGCATGGTCTTGTTCTGTTACAATGAAATTTCTAAAAAGAACAGTAGGTATATAACGTTCTCTTTGTATCAATTATGCATATAATTTAACTAAAAGGGGTCAAAATATATAAAGATCATATGCATGTCAGCACTAATAGGTGTTATTGATCATACCAAAAGAGATTTGCATGCAAGAGATTTTGCATTTTATTCTTAAATCGAACTCATATCTATCATTAAAAATTCATATAAACAGAATTGTGATCTGGATTTCATAAATGGCAAGTATGCAGTACACCTCTCTTAGCAAACAAAAGAAAGATGCATGGAAGCAACTAAGGGAATATGGATTTTATCATGCATGGCAGCAAAGAGGGGTGTAGGATTGTACCCAATTTAGATTGCTCCAGATTTTTTTTTCTTTTGAAGAAGATGAACAGCAGCAACAGTTCTAGAGGAAGGGCTACTGCTGGAGGAGATTTGAAGGAGATTAGCACCTCTAGCAGACTTCACAGGTTTATGAGGAATGCTGGAGAAGGAAGAACAGCAGTAGTGACTCCTCTGGCCAGCCGTGATTCCCGCATCGAGAGGCTCCAGAAGGGCTGGAAGAGGTTTGGACGGGCGTAAAACTCTAACGGCTGGGAATGTAGGAAGAATTTGGGTATTATGGTGGTATTTATAAGGGAAAGGAGGGCTTAGCAATATGCCAAATGTCATGGAAATACAAGCCAAGTGTTGTGTAATCAAAGAGCCAAATGGGCTGAGGAAGAAGGGCCCAAAAAAAACGGCTGGAATGTGTTATTATATATATATATATATATATATTTCCAGAATGTGTGTACTGTAACAGAATTTAAATATATATATATTAAATTCAAAAATCTCTTTATTTGACATACTTAAAATCTACCTTACGCGCACATCGGGCCTCGAATTTTGACGCGAAATATCTCAATTTGATCGTCTCAAAATGACGATCAAAATGAGTATAATATTGATATACTTCCGATCGAGTTTGAATACCCGAAATTTTCGGATACGGTTTTTGTTTAAGATTAAATATTGTGAATTTAAAATATCAAACGACCTCCGATTGACGAACGGTCGATTCCGTTGGTCTTGTATCGTCGAATCGGTTCTAATGACGGACTCGGTTCATTTTGTGGTTTCTGAATTTGCGTAGCGGCTTTTTCACGGCGAGCAATACGAAACGACCGATTTTTGGTCGATTTCGCCCGAACGACTTTTGATTCACACTCAATTAGTCGATATAAGTCATCCAATACCGATCGACAACTTTATTGGGTTAAACGGACCCTAATCGGGTCGAGTTCGGGTTTGGCGGATTCCGGATGTTACATTTGTGCTCGTCTTAACTTCTGCAATATCAATTACACCCCTCCCTTTTTCAGAATATCAATTGTGCCCATGACTACCTGCATCGTTATCACGTGTGTCCTTCTGTCAGATTGATCATCAAAGAGTTGAACTAAACCAAGGTTTATTCAACTCATGACATAGTTAAGAGGGGCATAATGGTCAAAACCAAACCCTCCCCCTCCTCTGCCCATAGCCCATCAAACCCTTCCACATTTTCCTCATTGTCCATGTTGGTTATCAACATGAGGAATAGCTGCCACACTTCGATGCCATTCTTCCGTACCCTGGGTACCTTCATGATATGCTCAGATGGATGGTGATGATCGATTTCATGGTGGTTGCGTGCAGCTACTCCCTTCTTCTAAATTTCGGCCAAGCGCGAGGGGACGATGACAGTGCTTCGGCATCCATGGGTGGCTCGCTTCCTCCAGTCGAGGACCAAAAAATATCGAATGGTGCTCGAGCTGGGTGGCTTGAACCCGGATGCTGGCACAGAGCTTAATGCTATGAAAGGAGAACAAGTTGTGAGAGAGAAGGGTAATATTCCGACCATCGATTGTGGTCAGTGGTGGTAGACAGAGAAAAGGTGAGGTCAGAGGAACGAGATTGATTCGAATCGGAGTGGAATTAAAGTGATTTGAGACCCGTGATATGCGGAACTAAGGTGGGGGTAGATGAACAGGGGAATGGTTGTTCAACACAAACTAAAGGAGAAAAAAAGATTGATTTACCTAGGATTGAAGACTGTAATGGAGAACGAATGGAGCCCGAGTCCTTCGTTGGATCTGCTCTCAGCTCTCCTGACAAAGGATGGAATTGTTGTGGCTCTACAATGCATGTTGAGGCTGGCCATGGACCCGATGTGGAGTTTTTAACACTCGACTCCATCAATAAGATGGTGATTCTTCTGGAATAGGTCCTTAAGAAGAAGCATGAGTAACTAGATATGAGGAATCGACTCGAATTTAAGGAACTAAAAGCCGATTCATATCATGAGCATTGGATCCCTTAAGCATCAACACTTAGGGATGAGCATGGGCTGGACCCCTATAGGGCACAAGCCTACGCCCATCAATTTTTTTGGGCTTTGGGTCAGGCCTAGGCTCATTATTTTTGGTTTTTGGTGGCTCAAGCCCAAGCCCAGCCCAATTATTATGGGATAAGCCTGGGTTGAGCTGGGCCCATGAAATGTGGGATATGAGTTGGTCATGGGTCAGCCCAATTTTATGGGCCCAGGCCATGTCAGTCCTTGTGTTTGTACAATTTCCATTCCTACAAACCCACTTGATTGATGGTTTTGATAGTATATTTCATTATAAGTTGTGGTCTTATAAGTTTTTTATCTCTTTATTGTAGGATAATCCTTGTCTTTTCCATGAATTTGGTCACAACATATGTAGGTATCCAGTGTTCGAAAATGTGGTCCATGCGGCTACATATGTGACGAGTCGCTAAATACGTGGTTTAATTCTGCGCCGTTGGATGAGCTCCGGGGAGGAGCATCCAACGGTGCCTGCTCCTTTCTCCTCAGCCGCAGGTTGGCGGCGATCTTCGAACTCCGACGAAGCTACCGTAGCTCCGCCTCTCTTGTGCAAACCTGATAGACATCCCCGGAACCTCCTGAGCAATCGTCGATGGAGCTGGAGGTCCGGGCGAGCTGCAGCACGGCCTGGAGGAGGTTGTCGGTGCTCGACCGCCGTGGACGGAGTTGGCGAAGGTTGCTCCGATGATGGGTACAATCGTTGAATTGGAAGTACCTGCAGTGTTAGTTCCCATAGCCGAAGCATGCAGACTCGTGGAGAGTGCGAGGTGGAGTGGGATGGAGGCCATGTACAGTGGAGAACGTGGCGGCCCAGTGTGCTCCTCCGCCTTGAAGGGCAGAGCAATGGTCGAAGGTGGTCTGAGGTCGCGAGGGAAAGAAGGGGTGATCGGCGGGTGGAGCAAAGATGAGGGGTGCGAAGTGAAGCTAAGTCAAGGATCAATGGAGGGTGATGAGGTGTGTAGCGGTCTAATTAATTGCGAGAAACTAATGAAAAATACAAGAGGAGGTCAGAGATACGTACCTGGGCAATGGCGGAGCGATGGCTTGGGTGTGGGGTTCGAAATGAACCCCGGGTCTTCGTTGGACCGCCTCAGCCGGGTGGGGCATCTCAAGCGGAGGCTGAGCTCCGCGACGCGGCCATGAAAGGCGGCGGGTCTAACCGGAGGCTGATCGTCATCTTTGTACCTCGATCGGACCTCCCCCTGTCACGGGGAGGAGAGGGTTGGTGCCGAGGCCCCTCGTAGAGGTGGACAGTGTGACAGTGGCCGGAGGAGGGATATTTGAAGGTGGAGAGGTCGGGGTACAGGTGATGGGGTCGTGGGTTTCGTAGGTTTATGCTAACCGGAGGAGATGAGGGAAGATGTGGCTAGGTGTTGCGCGAGGAAGAGGGTAGATCAGGCTAAGTCGTGGGGAGATTAGCGAGGGGAGGAGATGGTTGAGAAGGTGGTAGAAAATGAAAGGGGGTGATGGGTTGGCGAGGTGGAGAACGTGGGAGATAGGAGAGCTGAAGGTAGGGGATGATCTCTATGCCGTTGGATCTTGAGATCCAACGGCTGAGAGACGGGTGCTAACGAGCGGCCGGATTTAGATCGGGTCGATCCAATCGAAAGGCGTCGAGTGGTATCACGTGTCTTATGCTTAGGCGGGCGGTAGCGGATGGTGAGGATGAGTTTGTGAATGGTGATCGGATGGTTGATAACGGGAGCGGAAAGAACGGTGGAGATGAAGAGGTCTGGAGGTAATCGTGCGGTGCGTGAGTCACCACGTGGCACAATGGGAGAACGACGCTAACGAACGGCTATGATGAGATCCTTAGCTTGATCGAAGGGTTGACATTGGGTGCGGGAAGCATGGCTGGGATTTAGGCCCCCAGACCTCCATCTAACGACTGATGGACCAGGGCATGTGGCACGAAGAGATGCGGCCATGTGGCTCAACCAGAAAGAGCCACGTGGCCCAATCAGATTATTAAGATGAAGAAAGTGATTTATGAGGGAGTAGATGGTCGAATTTGGAAAAACTCAAAACATGAAAGTTGTAGATCTCGATGAGATCTACAAGTTTCATGTTGACCAAAAAAGGAGAAGAGATGAAACAAAGGTCGAAAATCTTTTTGAGGGCGTTTTTAAGGGTAAAAACAGCACGAATTTCAGTTTTGTTATTTTTTGTATTTTTAATTTATTCAATGACTGTGATAATTACAAGGATTTTTCTCGTTTCTATTGACACTTAGTCTAAGATAGGGGTTAATTTCAGTGAATTAGAAGTATGAAACATGGTTTCATCAATATGCGTGCGTGGCTACCCTTCCGAACAGCATATGTCATATGTGTCAATATGAGGTTAAAGTCTATACGCGATCCGAGTAATCTGCAAACGCGATGGCATGTTAAATAGGATTAATACCTAACATTTTCCATCATCTCTGATTATACATCTTAAGAAACTATACTTTTTGAAGATTTATACATCATGATTTTTTTATTTAATCATTTAGTATTAGGCTTTATCCATTGACTTATAAATTTTGGTGATCTATGTTACCAATATCAATAATGTACTTGCATGTCTTATGCATAAATTAAATAATCATCACCGATTTTTCAAATGAACAATTATTTCTTTTATAATTTATTGTATTCATATCATTCAATTTAATGGATTGTGTAGCTAGCTTCTGTCTTATCCAACATTCATTTTTAATCAAATAAATCGTGTAATTTAACATTTTGTCAACTATTTTTTATTTTAATTATTTAAATTAAAATAACACAAATTGCATAATCCACATATACTTCTGCATATCCGCTTACCCACTTCAAACCGCCTAACCGAACAAATACCGCATACCGACTTTCTGAACCTTGTTGATATCTAATGGAAAGAGTTTCATAGATTACTACATTGATGGTCTAAAGTTATAAACTGTGTTACATTACTAGATTGATGGTCTTCTTGGATGTTTACTTAACTAAGAAAACAATTCTCTCTTACATGAAAAAGTTGAGTTAGCATTACCATAGAGTGATGGAAATTTATAGCATTAGAGTTACAACCTACTATAAACCTAATATAATATATAATCATTGCACCAAACATCTCCAATACTGAGGAAAGAAAAAGGAAATGACTGAAAAAATAAAAAAAATGAACTCTTGGCTATGGTTGCTCCACACGGAGAATAAGAAGAGAGAGGCGGCGATCAGGTGAAGGCGGATGCGGCTCCACACGACAGAAGCAGCCAGTTGTGGGTGGCGAGGCGGTGTGGGCGGCCGAGGTTGGCGATTAGAGGGTGAGAATGTTGGACATGCGAGCCCACGGCGAGCCATTATGCAATAAATATTATTGCATATATCATTCCCTGATCTGAAATGAAGAATGAATAATTTGCATAATAGGTCCCTTAGTACATGTAGGGTTATGTACCATGGCCATCTTAATAATCATACAGTTGTTGATTCAACTATTGAATCATAGAGGCTGGTGCTTATATTAAAATCTAAAGGGTTAGATTGAGGACTCATCAAGCACCGTCAAATGATTATTAAGAGATGATCTCCAGCCTGAGTAGGAGATGGCAATCCTTATCTCTGAAGGCTGATATCTGACCGACCTCTTGATGCAGGTCCTCTGCATAGGAATAGAGATTCGGAGGTGTCAGATTAATTAGGTCAAAGAGTTGACTTAACGAGATCGAGATAACCAAAGTCCTATATCGTATGCTGTCATGATATAGGCACGCATCCTCTAACCGGAGACATATGTGTTACTATATGTCTGAGTATGTACATTTGGCAGACCAATAGGTTGAGGACCTAACCAATGTCTATACACCGGCGCGCTAGTGTGCATATAAGGGCATATGAGTAATACGATCTCTCAAAGGAATCATATAGGTTCAGTTACTGAACCGGAAGGCATGAGCTCACTCATGAGATATTGGGAAGAATCAAATTCCATGCGCATGGTCGTCTCGCTCTGGAAGCTTTACTGAATTTGTAGGTTTGATATATACTTTTGGAAAGTATATGATCAAGACCTAGGTATGATATACGCTTCTGGAAAGTGTATGATTGATACCAACTCCCAATGATCGAATGAGAAACTTACTGATAAAACCATGAAGTAGACAGTATAAAGTTGATCCAATACTTCGGGTTTAATCTGAGTCTTTCAGTATGCAGGATGTACAGGTATTAGGAATACCTGAGGGTGATGTGATCATAAACAATTGTATAACCATGATGCTTCCATTCCTAGGGAGTGATGAAACGGGTTAGGATTTTAGTCACTCCTCTCAGTAGAGAAGTGATCTGTCTTGGTCCAAGTGTTGGACATTGATCTGAACGTGATTCAGATACAATGAGAAGATAAGATTTACGGTCTTGATTTAATCAAGCATCTATGGGAGGCCCGCGATCTGGATTTGAGATATGATCTCAATATCCATGTCACTATACGTGGAACAATACAATCGCCCTGTCCTTATCTCCAAGTATCTGCGGAGAGATTGCATTATTCTTGAAGGGTTCGAGAATAATTCCATAAGATCTAAGCAATGAAGAAGTGATGATTAAATGTGATTTAATCATATTGATGTGTGAAGAAATTATCCAACGTAATTAAATGTGATTTCATTATTATGGATAAGAATAATGTGGATAGAAATATTCAATTATTCATGATATATTACAAATATGATTTATAATATATTAGAGAGAGCTAATTATAATTTATATGTGTTGATTAATTATTATGTGTATTGAATACACATTGTGTAATTAATTAACAATGTAGGTTATATGTTGTTTTGGGTTGTGAATATGATTCACAATTTTTCCATGGCAAGATTGCAATATTCTCAAATATAATTGTGAATTATTTTTGAAGAATAAAACCCAACAAATTTGTTGCAAATAAACAAAGAGAGATTTCCATGGAGATATGCAATCTCATGAATTATCATGAGATTGCTCTCCCCATGAAAATAGTGGGTGGCACCCTATTCCAAATAGGAATGGGTGACCGTCCACATGGAAGGTGCATGGAGATGAAATCTCTATGTGCATTCTCTCCTTATTTATTGGGTTGATTTAGGACTAAATTATATTTGATTTTGTCAAATATATTTTAATCTAAATTTGTTGTTTTTGACAACAACAATCTTGGCCATTGGATTGACATAAATCAATCTCACCCATTGATTTTATATGTCCCATAGATTGAGATCCATGGATCCCAAAACTCTATAAATAGAGAGGCATACCATGCTCTCTCTTGACATGTAATTTTGGAGCTCTCTCTCTCTCTTTCTTCATACACGACAGCCCTCTCTCCCTCTATTTTTGGTGGCCGTCCACCATACCCTAGAGGAGAGATTCGTCGACGCTCTCGCCGCCGCTTCGACGTTCTTTGGTTCTCTGTCTTCTTGGAGTTCTACACTCACGAAAGGAGACGTTCGATCTCGTGCGACGAGATCAGAAGCAACCACGCTTGGATCAACTTCTTGGATTGCGAGGACAACGCGGTTCATCCCCGCGTTCGCAAGCGGTCTCACCGACGATCGGACTTGAGACAGGATGTCTCTTTCTTTAGAGACTTGATCAACCACGCTTCAAGAGGTATTGCATTATACTTGTTGTGGTTATAGATGAAACGATCCGAGAATCGTTCTTGGATCATGTGGTTTCATCACATGAAAATTTGTTAAATTCCGCTGCACCGAACAACTAGTACGACTAGTCGTTCTTCGTCGTATCCGATACGACGATCACGCTTCCGTGATGCGCTTACGGATAATTCCATATCCTTCAGAGAAGAGGGATTGGAGGGAGCTGTCATTTAGAGAATCAGAAGGAAGGGGGGTCACTCGCGCGAGTGGGATAGAAATCCCCTGACCAAGGCCCGCAAGGGGATTTTGGGCCTTCCATCGAGCTTGTGGGCCTTAATTCGGGCTCCAAACGGGCCAGTCTTTCAGGCCATATGGGCCGGACCGAGCCAAGCCTGAGCTCGACCGAATTTACGAAGGGCCCAAATTGTCAGCTCGAGCCCGGCCAAAATTAGTTTCAGGCTTGGGTTGGACTTGTCCAGCCCAATGCTTATCCCTATTAACATATAGTTCCTATGAAAGCATTAGATTTTTACCACCTCATTTGCAATTACATGCATTTTGTACAAGTCAAAAGCTCTAAAGAATCTTCTCCATTCTCAGTTAAATAAAGAAAGGAAGGTGCTGGAGGGGGACAAGCAGAGGAGGATGGAGCTAGAGGTAGGGATGAGACGGTCGGATACAGGTACGAATATATGTATAATCATATCCTCATCCATTTTAAAATACGAAACGAATGTGGATATGAATATTGACGGATATAAAAAGTGGATTATCATTTCCTTAAAAACGAATGCGAATATAAAACCAGTATGAATTAGATACGAATAATAACGAAAATATTTAATAGACTAACTAAAATACATATATTTAAGATGATTTACACATAAAATAGATATACCAAATATACCCAGTTCATAACAATTGCATCAATAATCAATGCAATCATAAAATGTTGTTACACATATTTATTAATAAACCTGTGACTATACTTATACTTATGTACTAAAATGGATATATGAAATATTAGTGAATGTCAAATTTATATCCATATCCACATCCATTTTAAAATGAATACAAATATGGATATGAATGTCAAAATATATATAAAACAAATACGATAGTGGATCGGATTACGAATATATTCATATTAATTTTCATCCCTAACTTGAGGGCTTGGGGTAGAAGAGGAGGTGATGATGGGTTTAGAGAGGGGAAGGAAAAGGAAGAAGATAAAAGAGGGCATATCTACTCCGGTTAGTCAATCTAATTATCCTTGTGTCCAAAAGTTAACGTTTATTTGTGACGCAGATGGACAAAAACAAACCAGAAGAGCACAAGTAATAAAACTGCAAGAAGTCAGGGGCACAAATGATATTCCAAAAGAGGGAGGTGCATAACTTGCAGAAGTTAAGAAGAGCACAAGTGATAGAAACCTTATTTAAACATACAGAGTAGAGGAGAAAAAAGAGAAATCTCTAGATAAGTATTATATGATTGTAGAATATTCTAACATAAAGAAAATAGGAGAAGACAGTTGTTAGAAAATATAATGCGGAAGCGTATTAGAGATAAAAGATAAAGAACAATGAAGAATGCAGGATTTTACATGGAACCCTACTCCCGAAGGAGAGGGATGAAATCACGGGAGAACGCCTCAAAAGGCTGATTTGTCTATTGACTTTCTCATTGGATACAGGAGGTCTTGGGCTTCTTATATAACCTCCTCAAACCCTCCAAGTCCTACCAATGTTAGATGTGGGATTAAACTCTTGGATGTGGTAAATGGATATTGGAAGGATTCATTTACCCATCTTACATATGACGCGTATACTCCAACACTCCCCCTCAAGCTGGAGCACGCAATGCTCAGCTTAGACAAACAGAAAGAAATCTCAGCTTACAATACAAGACACTACAGAAAATAACAATTTAATGTGCACTACAGAAAATAACAATTTAATGTGCACAATTGTCGACTGTTGTCGAGGTCGTTGCCTCTCATACCATGCAGGTGAGGAGGAACAAATGGGTTGGGTGTGAGTCAAACTGAAACTCCTCGTCGGAGAGCATGTGCTCTGTATTGTGCCTGTCAGAATCACTGCAACTAAAAGTGAGTCTCTACTTGGAGAACTCTGGCTCGCCACAATATGTGGACAACTGCTACATCTCTGAAAGGGCCGAATTGAAAAGTTGTAGAGACATCCTCGTCGGAGTCCACGATCACTGGAGAATGGAGATTGAAAAGTCTCCTAGTCGGAGAATTGGGGCCCCCCATACTTTCTAAGAGAATGGGATCTCTACTCTGGAGTCCCCATGAAACCACATGAAACCCTAACCCACATGGCATAGGGAATGGGATCTCTACTATGGCGTCTGTATGAAACACAAAAAGTCTGACCAAAATAAAAGATGGGGACCACACAAAATGATGGCAAACATGTATACATCTAAAAAGGAATCTCTCTATGGAGAACTCAAAGGAAATGGGTCACTCAACAATGGAGTGCCTCGAACTTGGACTCTGAACCACATAGGATTGAAACTGAACAGTAGAGTCTGAATATCTGGTTGATCTCAAATCTAACATCTGAATCTAGAATAGACATGTGATTCTACACAATACTCCCCCTTTCTCCCACACTTGTCAGAACATAATGACATCTACAAAGTTGGGAGAAGACAAGAAAATGAGAAAAATAAAAACCTCAATAAGCCAAACTCATTTCATTTTTTCAATTTTTCAAATCTTTTTTGCCAAATAAGCCGTTCATTTTTTTATGGCTTTCTTCTCGCATTTTTTTGTTTGCATACAGTTTTTTGTATGAACCTTTTCTCATTTATTTGCACTTGGGCCGACTACAGCAAGGCCCCCATCTTTTTTTAATGTAGTCGTAGCCTATTTGGGTTTTCTATCTCCTCTCCTCTTCTTTTTTTTAAAAACCACGCACGACCCAATCTAGTCACCCTTATTTAGGGTTCCCATCTGGGAACCCTTCCTTCAATAGTCTGTCGTCACCACATGGATGGAAGGCATGAGGGAGAGAGCTCGTAGGGGGCCTCCGTCTGGGATCATCGTTGGAGATGGGGCTCGAGCTCTCGCCTCCACCCGGAGGCATTGAAGATGCGCGGCCACGCGCGATGCCACTAGAGATGGAGGAGGGGCATCACTGCCTGGAGGTTTGTCTAAAGGTGACGGCCATCGCTGCCTGCTGGGATAAGTTGAAGGAGGAAAGAGGACCTCCGTCTGGAATTGGTGGTGGCCATCATCTCCTGTTGGAGTACATGTCCTGCAGCCTGGAGGTGTCTCGCCGCTAGGGGTCTGCCACCTGGAGGTGGGCAAAGGAGGCCTAACAAGGAGGATCACCATCTCGTGGATCGCCTAGAAGTCGCGTTGCCTCATGGATCGGCTGACCGAAGAGATGGAGAGGGATTCCATTGTCGATGGAGTTGTAGAGTTGCGTTGCCGCCTTTGCAGGTCCCTGGAGGTTCGTCGCCCGGTCTGGAATAGGTAGATCCCCTCATTGGGATCCATTGGAGATCTCCCAGGTGATGCTAGAGGAACCAAGGAGAAAGGGCTCCACCGTTGAAGGAGCCAAGGGGGCGCAAAGTCGCTGGAGGTGCGACTTCAGGAAGGTGCTGCTTGGAAATCAGATCTAGGGTTCCAGAAATGGAATCCTTGGACGAACCATAATCATGGACATTGATCCTCACAAACACGATCTTTATAAAAAATAATGATCTTCAAGAATGAATAATAATTTAATCGAATCTCGAACAGAGTAAAAATCTTCGAGAATAAATCCGCGAGAATTGAACCTGCTCAAATACCATGTTAGAAAATATAATGCGGAAGTGTATCAGAGATAAAAGAAAGAACAATGAAGAATGCGTGATTTTATGTAGAACCCTACTCCTTAAGGAGCGGGATGAAACCACGGGAGAACGCCTCAAAGGGCTGATTTGTTTATTGACTTTCTCACTGTATACAATAGGTATGGGGCTTCTTATATAGCCCCCTCAGACCCTCCGAGACCCACCACTGGTAGATATGGGACTAAACTACTAGATGTGGTAAATAGATTTTGGAAGGATCCATTTACCTATCTTACATATGACGCATATACTCCAACAATAGTAAAGACTTTCAACCAAAAGAGAGGAGGAAGAGGAATCTGCATCCATTCATCTACTTATATTCCAAGAAGGTTCTTCAAACATTAATATTTATGTGTAGGCTCTGGAAATCTCAAAATTGTAATGGACTATTAAACTGTCAAGGGGCTTTTTTTATTGCATCATTGAGCCACTCAAGGAAGGTGTACATGGCCCTACCATGAGGTTCCTTAGTTTAACGAGATTACGAGGAGCACATATCTTCGAGGTATCTCAACTAAGAGGTTGTATATAACCATTCCCCAAGGTCCCTTTGCATTTCATGGTTATGATAATAACACGTGTTTGGAGTGGAACTCAACTGAGAGGAAGTACATGAAACTCCTCTAAGGTTCCTTAGCAACTCAAGTTTATGAGAAGAGTGTTTTTTAAAAGGATTGAGCGACTAAGGGGAGATGATGTGTGTGGCCCTTCCTCGTGGACCTTAGCACATTATGGTTATAAGGAACACATGTATTAAAAGGCTAAGCAACTCAATAGACAATTAGACATGATGTGCATGATCCTTCATCAAGGTCACTTTACCCTTAACACCTCGACATCATGAGTAACACATCTTGAAGGTTTGCGTAACTCAACACAAACGATATACATGACCCTCAATCGAGGTCCCTTAGCAATTAGCATCCTAAGGTTATAAGAAAAGCAGCATACATGTTGAAGGGTTAAGAAAGTTAGTTAAATGCACCCATGAGCTAAAATGCATCGATGAGCTAATGTGGGTCTTTGGCCTAGTTATATGATCTTGGGGTAGGAGTCCTTAACCTCTAAAGGGTTTTCCATTGCTCCTCATACCTCGGAAATGTAGGCAATCAATGTCTTGTATACATAATTGAGGCATGTGTTCTTCATGTGAGGTGATTTCCACCATCACCTACCAAAATTGAATATTATTCAATGCTAAGATATGGCTATCAAAGCTTATTGGCAAGCAGCCATGATGACTTCAGTCAACAAGAACTATTCTTCTAGTAACTGATAATGAATGAGTTTTTTAATGCTAGTGAACAAAGACACTCATACTTTTACACTTTGGCTGGTTATGATCTCATTTTTTTGAAGTAAGAAGCAAAAAAAATCATGGGGCTATGGACAAAACAATGTAGGGATTTTTACACCCATAACCTTGAGTAATTTCGCAATTACAATCATAACCCCACATAATCATGAATTACGTCTAGGACCCTGAATATGTGCGACGTCTTACACCTATAACCTTCTGTTAGTTTAGTTCATTTCCTCAGCCAGATGGCTGAGTTAATCTAACCAATCTTCGATCCTACGGCTGTAATTAATTAAAGGTAAAAAAACAAAACAAAACTCCCCCTTCCACAGCCCCTCCAACACCATCACCTCCTCCGTTTCTTCCTCCCTCCGCTTCTCCCACCGCTGCCGCCCTCTCTTTGGCCTCCGAGATCGCAGGCAGGGGGTGGAGGGTTCTTGCTGGCGGGGTCTTTGCTGGGGGCAGAGGGGGTGGGGGGACCAATTTGCAGCAGGGGCGGCGATGTTGGCAGCGACAGGTAGGCGACGACCCCCGGGGGGACCTCTTTGCAAGAGGGGCGGTTACGGGAGGGGTAGGAGGTTCGAGAGTCTCTGCAGGAGATGGTTAACGGTGGGGGGTTCGGGCCTTGGGCGAGTGGGGGGCTTTGCAGCAGGGGCGACGATGGTGGCTACGACAGGGAAGGAAGGGGGGCACTTTTGTAGGAGTGGCGGTTGCGGGGAGGGCGTGGGAGGTTCGGGAGGCTCTACAGGAGATGGTTGACGGTGGGGGTTCGGGCCTTTCGAGGGGGGAGGGGGCAGCGGGGGCGGTGATTGTGGCTGCGACAGAGGGGGATTTGCAACAGGGGCGACGATGGTTGCTGCGGAAGGGAAGAAGGGGGTGGGGGGTATGCTTTGCAGGAGGGGCAGTTGCGGGGAGAGGGTGGGAGGTTTTACAGGAGATGGTTGACGGTGGGGGGTTCGGGCCTTCGGGGAAGGGGCTTTGCAGCAGAAGTGATGATGGTGCCTGCGGCGGGAGGGGCGGCAGTTATGGCAGGGAGGGGTGGGGGTTCGTTGCTTTGGCCGAGCTGCAGCGATGGTGGTTGCAGCAAGGAGGCGGCGACGATGGTGAGGATGGGTTTACGACAGTGAGGCGGTGACCAGGGAAAGGGTGGGGGGTCTCTGGCCTTTGATCGACCAGCTGGCGGGGAGGACTGCATGTAGGGTGGGGGATGGGTTTCGGCGGCAGGGAGGCAACCGGGGAAAGGGGGATGGGTTTCGATGGCATGGGGAAGACGATGTTTACTGGTCGAAGGTGGCGGTGGGGGAAGACGACGTCTGGCCGAAGGTGGCAACGGGGGCGAGAGGGAAAGGGGAGGTGGGTGCCAGAGAAGGTGGTGGTTGGAAGGGGAGGAGAAGGTGTATGTTGAGGGAAAAGTACTCATTTGTAAATAACATAATTCAAAGGGTAAAAAATATAAAATATTTGACGGGAACAGTTATAGCTAACGGGAAATTGAATGGAAGCTAACACGGGGTTATAGGTGTAAGTGTTAAGCATTATTGAAGGTTCTGGATGTAATTCATGATTACACAGGGTTATGATTGTAATTGCGAAATTACTCAGGGTTATGGGTGTAAAAATCCCAACAATGTAAACTCAATGTGAATGAAGCATGTATGACATTACCATAGTATATCTCCTAGTTTGGGCAAATACAGAGATATGACAATCACTTTGATTTTCCAAAAAAGAACCAACCATACATGCCACGTTAACCATCACTCAAGTACTATCATGTATCATCTAGGTTGTCAATGTCTTCACAAAGCCACTTCCACGAACATAGTTCGGTTCTCCTTCCAAGATGACTATGAAGAATATCTATATTTTAGCTTGGGGAAATTATTAATCCCATATCTGTTACTTCATGATAATTGTAATGTGGACCATTTGTTGGAGTATTTGGTTGTGCGCCAATTGAGTTGTAGCAGGGTAAATAAATCCTGGAGAAGATCCATTTACCCCATCCAGTGTTTAGTCCCACATCGTCTAGTGGTGGGACTTGGAGGCTCTGGAGAGGCTATATAAGGAGCCCTAGACCTCCTGTACTCATTGAGAAAAGCAATAGAGAAACACGCCCCTTAGAGGTCTTCTCCCGTGGTTTCATCCTGCTCCTCACGGAGTAGGGTTCCACATTAAATCATGATGTTCCATGTTTTATCTTTCTTGTTTATGCTATGTTTATCAATCGCTTCCGCATTCTTCATATTTTATAACATGGTATCAGAGCGGGTCGATTCTCGAGGAATCATGTTTTATTTATTTGGTCGAGATTCGATTTGAATTCTCATTTTAATTAATTATGTTCAAGATTATGAGATCATTATCAATGTATCCGGAGTTTTTTTTCCGATCATGTTGTTCGAAGGAAACTGGGGTTTTCATTGTGAAACCCTAATCTCGGCCGTCATCGATTTCATGAGGCAATTGGCTTTCCACTATGGAACCCTAAGGAAGGGCTCCAGATTCCAGATCACGCCTGCGGTATTCCTCCTAGTCGCGAAGTCTCGAGGCGCAGCTCTAGCCTCACGCAGGTGGCGTTCCCTCCTCTCCAGGCGGCGAGTTCTCAACCCCACCAGGCGGCGTTCCCTTCTCTCCAGGCGGAGGTGGTATCCTCTCTAGGCGCATGGCGCCTCTACGCTCGCCATACTCACAGGGGCGCTCCCAGGCGCGACTTCCTCTCGCCAGCAGTCTCTCGTCTCGCGCAGGCGGCGCGAGACCTCTCCAGGCGATTCTCTCCAGGCGATTCCAGGCGGCGCGCGTGAGCATCGTGTGCTGTCGAAAGCCCTCGTCCCAGTCGAGCCCCAGGCGCCAAGGCGGCGGCACCATCAACCCCTCGACACGCGCAACGACTCCTTGCAATTATCTTCTCGGCGGCGCGACCCCTTTTCCCATCGGCAGCAACAGGAGCACGCGCTCCTTCCTCTCGGCGACTCCTCCTCCCAATGCAGATCGGTCTCCCATTCTCCTATCGGTGGCGGCGTATGGGAGCCTCATGGAGGGCGTATGTTGTGAATAGGGTTCAAGGGGAGCCCTAAAGAGGTGCGAATTTAAAAAAAATTGTGTTATTTGTGTTAGAGCCCATGTGGGCCGATATATTTACAAAAAAAAAGGTGAGGTTGCTTTTGTAGGTCCAAATGGGCCGAGGTTTGGTTTAAAAAAAATAAGAGAAAAAAAGAGGCGCGTACAAGAAAAAGCCGTACGTAAAATTTGCAAAAAAAAAAGGAAGAAAATAATAAAAAAAAAGGATTTCCAAAGCCGTGAAAAAAAAGGAGTTGAAACGGCTTTAAAAAAACGTTTGATGAAAAGTCGAAAAAAATGTCAACGGCTTAAAAAAATTGTATCAAAAAAATGAATGTTTGGAAAGTCGACAAATGTTTGATCGGCTAAGTGGTTTTGTTTTGTACCCCAATTTATCTTGTCTTCTCCCAACTTTGTCGATGTCATTTTTCCGACAAGTATGGGAGAAAGGGGGTGTATATGTAGAGTCACAGGTCTATTCAGATGTTCCAGATTCACATGCAGATTTCCAGACCATTCAGATTCCAGACTCTACAGTTGTTCAGACTCGACGATCATGATTTCGAGTCCAGTTTCAGACACGCACGAGTGTGCGGTCATTTTCAGATGAGCATATATTGCCATCATTTGTTCGTGGTCCCCATCAGTATTCTTATTTTTTTCGGACAGAGTTTTCATGTGAGCCATAGGGACTCCAGAACAGAGGACCATTCCCTATGCCATTGAGGGCAAGGGTTTTCATGTGGTATCATAGGTACTCCAGAGTAGAGCACCATTCTCTGAGCCAGATGGGAGAGACCCAGTACTCCGACGAGGAGACTCATTTTCAGTTGTAGTGACTATGACAGGCGCAGTTCAGACCACATGCTCTCCGACGAGGAGATTCAGTAGACTCACACTCCAGCCCGTTCGTCCCTCTCACCTGCACGGCATGAGAAGCAACGTCCTCGACTGCAGCAATGTGCGCGTTGGGTTGATATTGTCCATAGTGTCCTGTAGCGTTGAGTTGAGTTTATTTCTGTTTGTCCAAGCTGAGCATTGCATGCTCCAGCTTGAGGGGGAGTGTTGGAGTATTTGGTTGTGCGCCTATTGAGTTGTAGCAGGGTAAATGGATCCTGGAGAAGATCCATTTACCCCATCCAGTGTTTAGTCCCACATCGTCTAGTGGTGGGACTTGGAGGCTCTGGAAAGGCTATATAAGGAGCCCTAGACCTCCTGTACTCATTGAGAACCCTTAGAGGTCTTCTCCCGTGGTTTCATCCCGCTCCTCACGGAGTAGGGTTCCACGTTAAATCATGGTGTTCCATGTTTTATCTTTCTTGTTTATGCTCTGTTTATCAATCGCTTCCGCATTCTTCATATTTTATAACACCATTCTACATTACATCCATCAGACCTCTATACATTTCTCAGTAGACTTTCATCATACTACAATTTATGGTGATACTATTTTGCTTCATTTGATTCTTTTACACGACTGCAAAAACTTAGAATCATTTTTTCAAAAGAACTTTATGGCCAAGGCAACAGGCAATGGAAATATTTTTTGTAAACCTGGCTAGAGGAAAGCAATGGCTTGTGATGTCCAGATGGCAGTAAGTTCCAAACAAAAGTGAGGTCAATCTTCCTTTTTTATTTTGAAAAGGGACCAATCTGCATGCCCCTTAAATCTAAAGGTGGGCCTCTCGAAATCTGTTAATCCTAATTATAAATAACGGTAAGCACTAAAGAATAACTATTAAAATGAAAGGAAAACCTCGCAGTCATCAGTCTACACGTCAATTTTGCAGTCAGTTTGATGAGCTTGCTTAGGACCAATCCTCACTGGTCACCAACAAGGGATTTTTTTGCAGTCTTGGATATTTCAAAGGCTCTCTAGGTATAGGTCTCTAAGTTTAAAATGGCCAATTAGAAGATCGAATTACAAATCTAACTCTAACCACATTACCCTCAACGTTATCATTCTTAGATACACAAACAAAGGCATTCTTTCTTACGAGGGAATCTTCAACTTGAATTTCAGAAAAAATAACTGTCATAGTCATTGACACAAGCACATAATGACTGGTAGCAGAAATATAATTAAAGGTTCTACACACACCTGGTATAATCTGATATCGGACTTATCAAAACCTGGCATGAAAAGTACTACAGTCTTTGCGTTCTGGTCATATCGGACAATTGTAGAGATGCTACTGTCTGAAGTACTCAGAAGATCCTTTATTTCTTTACCAAGTTTGATGGAGTCTACATTCCATTCTATTGGGACTTCCATTGATATATATGGCAAATGTGCAAAAGCTAAAGGAGAAATCTTCTCCTTGGCAGTCTCCATTAAAGAAAGAGATGCATCTGAGGCAAACCCCATGGCACCGCATACCTCGATTCCTGCTTGGATAGCACAACCCCAATAATGTAGTGCCGAACTAACTGAGGAAGGCCTACTGGGATCTATCACCAAGTAGCACCTAAATCTTGAAGGGTCAGTAAATGAAGAAGCTGCTCTCTGTCAAAAAAGTTCCAGAAACACACCAATGCAACACAAAAAATAAATGAAAAAAATCCTTTCAAGAGAAAAAATGAAATAACAACTAGCATAAATTGGTAAAACTACCTCTAAAATACACTGAATGGCATCCCATATCTCTGATGATGCCCCCACATTATCGGATCTACTACTTAGCCATTCAGATTCAGATGCAAGCTTTAAGATTGAAGGAGCGGAGAACCTTCCAATATCCGTCTTCTCAGCAAGATTTCTAACACATCTCAAATACCATCTAACTTCCCAAAAATACAGAAGAAAAGAGTAAGTTGCACTGTTCTAGATTGATAACCAAACTCAGAAAGGGAAGCTGAAAAAATCACCTCGCTCTCTCAGCAGAAGCAATCATTCTCAGGGTTTCTTCTGTGCTAATGCCATCGTATACAACAACATCAAATTTCTGTTGTGCACCTTTTCTTCCTGCAAAGTTTATATATTTCTCTAGCTCTAAAGCAGAAAACACAGAATCCATTCCAAGCAGAATACCAAGCTCTTCTCCCATGACCTATACATGCAAACAAATGATAATTGCTTAACAGTTTCATCATCTGAGGTAAAGAATATGGCTGCCCTACATAATTGCTTCTAATACACACCCCATCAAGAACACCCTGAGTTAGATTGACACTAGCATCTGCTTTCTTTATCCGTGCTAGAGGTTCAAGAAGCATCTACATGTTGAAAATAAGCTGAAATCAAGTATTTCCAACCTTTTTATTATCTCGTGGATTTTAGATAAAACCATCAAGAGGAAAGGAACCAACTTTAGTGGTTTTCAATCTCACAGCTGAGAGGTTTCTGCTGTGCTCTGAAGGTACATCTCCAATTTTACATCCCATTAAGTTATCGGCAGTCGCATCCTGAGAGTGTAGAACTAAACATGTGCATAGCCCTTCATCTGCAAAATACTGAATATGGAAGAAGGAAAAAACGTCAAAAGTTAAAGGTGTCAACCCATATAGTAAATATGAAAGAAGGAAAAAAGTCACCAGATCATGTTCATCGTGGCAAATCCATGGTTAATTTGCAAATTTTGAGGTACATGATTCCGCAACAAAGTTTCTAGGATTTTGGGCTTGTAGTGTTGTGTGCACTAATATGGATTTTGTAGGTTTTTAGGTTTGCATATTTTGAGAAAAAATGCACCAATTTGTACAATTTTGGGCTGATTTTGTAGGTGGATCAAACGTTCATTAGATAAGGAACTTCACACACTATTGTTGTTGGGTTTTCAATATTGGGATTTGGCAATTAAGATTTGGAGGCCAAATGCAAAACTTTTAAGTGTTCCAGTAAGCATGCAAGAAAAATAGGTTTTAAATTAGAATTTAAGCTTTGATCATGGTTTTCGCTTTTCAGCATACTAATCACTTTTATAAAAAAAAGGGCCATACACATGTTTCCCCATCATTGCATGTCGTGAAGAATCACAAAATCGATATAGGACTCAACATCATGAATTCATCCTACAATGCTCGATCACGTATGAGCCCCTGATAGATCAGCAAGCATTCACGGTACCATGTGTCCACATCAAGTGGACAAGTGTAGTCCATCACATGTTGCAGTGACTAAGTATAATTAATCACGTTAGAATGATCAATCAAATCCTCGTGTGAAAATGATGGACCAACAACTTCAGAATTAGCGATCAAATCTGGTATCTGATGAATAAATTATGTCCAAAATTCATTGATTAGACCTTTTTTTGTAATTGATCGGACCCTCTCAAAGTGATCAATCATAACTCTTAAAAAACCGATTACAATAAAAAATTCAGATCGATGTCGGTTATTGTTGAATGCTATTATGTAAACCCAACCATAGAGGTGATCTCGTCAACTCACTATAAAGTTGCCTTCTATTGTAACCTTAACCCTTAGCCTCTACCTATATAAGGAGCTTTAGGATTCTCCGTCTCAGTATGAAGCATTCATTCTGATATTTAACTTGGTATCAAAGCAGTTCTCATCTCCCTAAAACCATCCCTCCAGCTCGTCACATTTCCGTCATCCTCTCCAGCAACCCTCACCCCCAACACCCTCCCACCCATGTCGCACCCTCTAGCCCTTGAACCCAACACCAACGCACACGTCGTCCCCTCCCGCCCCTTCCACAAATCACCACCCCCTCTTGTAACCCATGTCGACCACAGCCACCACCGCACCCAAGCACAATCATTGACAGCCTGACACCACCCGCGTGCATGTCGATTACCATCCTTGATCTTGGCATCCCCCATAGGCGCACAATCAGACCAACCCCCCCCCACCCACACACACACACACACAATGAGTGCCTCCAACGCTCTCCAATCATGGACAGCAATTGTTCCTCCACTAAATAATCTCCCACCACCCGTAAGCCTTCTTCGGGCTCTCTATCCCCCCACGAGCTCCATCATAACCCCAATGGGTGTCAACCGACTATTTTTCCACATCCCTCACGGGTTTCGACCGATAACTCTTCGACGAATTCTGATCATGTCTATCAAGGTTGCAGAAGTGGGTAGTTGGTACTCGATCGGTCGAGTCACTGACTAAGGATTAACCGGCAGTCGGGCGACTAATTGGATTTTGTTGGGAAAAATGAATAACTTGTTTATTCCATGAAACCTAGGCTCTCTAATATAGGAGAGTAGCCTATGGGTAAATTACATAAAGCATACTATGAAGAAAAACAAAATAGAGAAAAGTACAGATACTACTATTATTGTATACGTTAACACTCCCCCTCAAGATGGAGCATAGATATCAATCATGCTCAGCTTGGAAGCACACTTCTGAAATGGACCTCGTAGCAATGCCTTGGTGAATATGTCTGCAGTCTGATTTTCTGAGGTAACATGAGATGTAGCAATGAATCCTTTCTGAATCATATCACGTATGAAGTGACAATCCACCTCAATATGCTTGGTCCGCTCATGGAATGCAGGGTTGTTTGCAATAAACAAGGCAGCCTGATTATCAAATTCCAAGTTCATAGGAAGTGGTACATCTAAACATAGGTCTGTAAGCACAGCTTTCACCCACATCATCTCTGTAGTAGCCTGGGCCATAGCCCTATATTCGGATTCAGCACTAGATCTAGCTACCACAGTTTGTTTCTTACTCCTCCGTGAGACAAGGGCCTCTCCAACATAGACAGCATACCCTGAGGTGGACTTCCTATCCTTGGGACATCCTGCATAGTCTGCATCTGCACATGCTGAGATAGAGATCCCCTTTCCTTTCTTGAATAGCAGACCTGCACCTGGAGAAGATTTGAGATATCTAAGAATCATATGTATTGCATCCATATGCACCTGGCGTGGTTGCTCCATGAACTGGCTCACACGGCTCACTGCAAATAATATATCTGGTCTAGTGATCGTGACATACAACAGTTTGCCTACCAGTTCTCTATATCTTCTCCTGTCCACCTCCTCTGTGTTATCTTCATAAAGCTTCATGCTGGGGTCCATTGGTGTCGTAGCAGGTCGACACTCAAGCATACATGTTTCACTCAACAGGTCTGTAACATATTTCCTTTATGACATGACTAGCCCATAGGAATTTCTAGCAAATTCAAGCCCCAGAAAGTATCTAAGGACCCCAAGATCCTTAGTGACAAACTCACTACACAGCATTTCTTTCGCCTTCCTTATGCCATGCTCATCATCTCCTATAATCAAGATGTCATCAACATAGACCATAATGACAATGATACCTCTCGCGGTTTTCTGTACAAACAAGGAATGATCAGCATTGGAGCGTTTGTATCCTTGTTTCTCGAAGAGATCCGAGAGCTTCTGAAACCATGCTCTGGGGCTCTGCTTAAGGCCATAGATAGCCTTATGCAACCTGCATACCTTGGAGCACTCCCCCTCAACAGCAAAACCAGGTGGCTAGTGCATATACACCTCTTCCTGCAAATCTCCATATAGAAATGCATTCTTCACGTCCAACTGATGAAGCGGCCAGTCTCGAGCAACTGCAACTGACAACAAGATCCTTAGAGTGGAATGACATGCCACAGGCGAGAATGTGTCAAGATAATCCACCCCGTATGTTTGTGTGAAGCCACGTGCCACCAGACGCGCCTTGTACCTGTCAATAGAGCCATCTGCATTTTGCTTCACTGTGAACACCCACTTGCAGCTCACTGGGTTTACATCTGGAGGTATAGAAACCAAAGTCCAAGTTCTTCCTCTGGACTGAAGTGCGGCCATTTCTTCTTCCATTGCTAGCCGCCATCTACTATCCTGCAGAGCCTCATGATGATTCCGTGGAATATCCATAGCTGAGAGTGCCATAGCAAACGACCTGAAATCTCCAGATAGCCGCTCAAAAGATACAGAGGCTGATAATGGATATTTGGCACAACTCCTCGTCGACTTCCGTAAAGCAATGGGAATATCCAAGTCAGCTGTAGGCTCATCTGGCTCCTGCAACACATCCTGCTCAGAAATGTCGTCAGATCCATCAACATTAATATTCTCATTACATACCATAGGCGAGCTAGTGGACGAGTCATGACCATGAGCTAGTGGAGGAAGCCTGCGGGTATAATGGAACGGGAATGGTGAGATAGGCTGTTGTGGTGGTGGTGGTGGTGGCGGTGGTGTTGATGATGGCATCTGAGATGGCAGTGGTGTCATGTATATGGCATCAGGTGGTATAGGTGGAATCTGCTTGTCTCCAGATGCTGAAAAATACATAACAGATTCAAAAAATGTAACATCTGCACTGATCATATACCGCCGACGCAGAGGATCAAAGCACTTGTACCCTTTTTGAGTTCTGGAGTACCCAACAAAGACACACTTGACAGCCCTAGGAGAGAGCTTGTCAGTACCCGGCGACAACTGATGGACAAACGCAACCGACCCAAATACACTAGGAGTGAGAGTGAACAGATCCTTGTCAGGATAAATAAGTGAGAACGGAATCTGTTCATTCAAGACAGACGAAGGCATACGGTTGATTAGGTAACATGCAGTAAGAACTGCATCACCCCAGTAGGAATATGGAACATGACTCTGTATAAGTAGTGATCTAGTGACATCAAGAAGGTGACGGTGTTTTCTTTCAGCAATCCCATTCTGTTGAGATGTATGTGCACAAGATGTTTGGTGAATAATTCCTTTTGATGAGCAGTAATTGGCAAGAAAATTAGTGCACAACTCTAAAGCATTGTCACTTCTCACAATTTTCATAGATGTAGAAAAAACATTTTGTATTTCATTCAGAAAATGGATAATGATATTTCCTGCTTCAGATTTATTTTTCATCAGAAATACCCATGACACTCTAGAAAAATCATCCACAAAAACTATATAAAATCTGTCCCTGATAATCGGGAACACGACTCGGACCCCAGACATCAATATGAAACAACTCAAACTTGGAGGTACTACTCCGACCAGGACGACTGGGAAAGGACGACCTGTGATGTTTTCCCAACTGACATGCCTCACACTGAATAGGTGTGTGAGGGAGACCATAAGGTAAAACTTGACGCAACTTCTGACGCGGTAAATGACCAAAACGCATATGCCATAATAAGGTTGATACTTGTCCAGAAGAGGATGAGGATCCAGCAAAAGGAGTCTGATTCAGGCGATATAGGCCTCCTTGCTCATAGCCACGACCAATCACATTGCCCGTATGGATGTCCTGAAAAATCAAAGTAGATTGATCAAAAATCGCTCGACAATGTAGATCCTTTGTAATTTGGCTAATTGACAATAAATTCGTGGAGAAATCAGGTGCATGTAGCACATTCTTGAGCTGCATAGAAGATGTCAATCTAGCCTCCCCCTGACCAGTGATGGGCGAATGAGTGCCATTGGCAATCACGACTGTCCGACCTGGAGGGATCTGAGTGTATCCTGAAAGTAGACTCTGGTCGCCACATAGATGATGTGTAGCACCAGAGTCCATAATTCATGGTAAAGTATCTGATCTACTACTGTGGAATGCAAGTATACTACCTGAAGCACTGGTAGAAGCAGAGGCCGAAGCGGCAGCATCAGAATGACTCTCTGTAGTCGGTGCTGGAGTAGATGGTGGAATAATGCCCCTCAGACGGGCAACTAGATCCTCAAATCGTTGATCCAGAGTAGCAGCAGACGGGGGCTCTATCTGCTCAGCAGCTCGTGCAGATGCAGGAAATCCGTGCTTCGAGTAACAGGTATCTTCATTGTGTCCAACTCGGTGACAATATGTTCATGTTGGCCTAGTGCGGCCACCCCTTCCACGAGGTCCACGTCTACGGCCTTGGTGATGAAATCCGCGACCTCTGTTTGCTGCCATGGCTGAGGAATTCTGACTCACAGCTGTTGAGGGAACTGTGATCCGACTCAATCTATGAAAAGCTTCCTCCATGGGAGGAATAGTCGAGTCTGCCAAAATCTGAGATCGTGCCGCCTCATACTCTGGATCAAGTGCAGCCAGGAACACACCCACCATGGTCGCATTCCTGTATGTCTTCTGCTGTTCTGGCGTAGCAGTAAGAGGCATGAAGCTATAGAGCTTCTCGAACATCCCTCTTAGTGATGTATAGAGGGAATGTAGGGGGCGACCATTCTGCTTGATAGTGAAAATATCATGCTGGAGTTGCAGAATCTTTGTCTCGTTCTTCGCCTGAGAATATGTAGCCGCCAGAATGTCCCACATATCCTTCGTTGTGGGTTGATGGAGGATGTCATTGGCAATCTCAATTGCCAACGTGCCAGATAGCCAAACCTTGGCGTATGCATCATCAGCCTCCCAGGAGGCATTAGTTCCAGTCTTCTCAGCAGGCTCCGGTTCGGTAAGAATGTGCTTCTTACCCGTAGACTTCATCATGCTCATGAACTGCATTGCCCACAGTTCATAGTTAGTACCATCCATCTTTACAATAGGCGCTGGACGACGGAATGCGCCAATCGATGGGATATCTGCCTTGCTTTCTGACATACTGGATACTGAAGACTGGAACGTCTGACAAAATATGTGATTTGTCTACAATGACATGGATGGGATTAGTTGCATGTGTAGACCTCAAGCAACTAACCCCATGTAGATCACGATGTATGTGCCCTAGGGCTTAGGGCTTAGCATACGAACACGCGTGCAAGAGGCACGCGCACACGCAACTGGGGATGCACAAAGATGTGCACGAGAGTCTGTTCAGGCGCAGGTGATGCTCTGGCGATACACAGGAGATCAAGCAGGCGTCAGGGCTGGCTTGCGCACTGACGCAGGAAGGCGCACTGGCGCTGCTGGGTGTTGTGGCGCGCGATCGCGCACCGACAGGAAGGAGAGGCACCGCATGCTAGGGGCTACCGCGTGCACACACTATCGCACAGTGGCGCACAGCGCAGGGGTGCGACAGCGTGCACGAGCGCACGTTTGCGTACAGCGCGCAGAGGCGCAAGAGCAGCGGCGATGGAGAGAGCAGCGGCGATGGAGATCTCCTTCGGCGCCGATGAGATGGAGAGAGAAGAAGAGGCCGGCGGGTGGGGTGGGCTAGGGTTAGGGTTTCGAGAACTCCGGTCTAGGACCGTCGCTCTGATACCATGTTGGGAAAAATGAATAACTTGTTTATTCCATGAACCCTAGGCTCTCTTATATAGGAGAGTAGCCTATGGATAAATTACATAAAGCATACTATGAAGAAAAACAAAATAGAGAAAAGTACAGATACTACTATTATTGTATACGTTAACAGATTTAGTTGAGCTTTAGATGGTTTTGAATTTTTTTTAATTATTTTAACTATATAAATCAAATTGTTTTACATATATTCGTATATATTTGCATAACATTTTCAATACTATAATACATTCATAAAAATATAACGAGAATATTAGACCTAGAAAGGGCTTGTGTCTCCGGGAGGTCGATAAGCAGGAAAATCTTTCTAAGCGTTGGCCTCAATGTTGAACTTACTTAACCTTATTAGTAGGTGCATCCTCATTTACGTGCACCCCAACGTGTGCACTCATCCGTAGAATAATACTAATAATAACTGAAAGAAAATCAAGAAATGTCACCTTAATCAAATATCTAAAGCAAGCCCGGACCAAGTTGGCAGTGACCCTCTCCTCTATAATAGGCTTCAATCTCTTCTAGATTATTGGGTGAAAAGCACGAAATGTATTTCCACCCTCACCATCTTCGGTCTTTTCCACAGTAGCACCATGAATATCGCATAGTAGAGATGCACCTAATACTCCAGCAAGTCCCATCATATGAAAGGGGTAGTACGATTCACCTCTGGATTTGGCTTATATAACAATATAATAATCGGTCATAATTTACAAGAACATTCTGTAGTATTAGTAAGAGGAGGAAGGGTTAAGGATCTACCTGGTGTGAGATCTCACATTCTTCGAGGAAGCCTAGATGTTGTCGGATCGTCAACATCTAGTTGAAGGATATGGAATTATCCTCAAGCGCATCACGGAAGCGTGATCGTCGTATCGGATACGACGAAGAATAACTAGTCGTACTAGTTGTTATGTGCAGCGGAATTTAAAAAATTTTATGCGATGAAACCACATGATACAAGAACGATTCTCGGATCGTTTCATCTATAACTACAACAAGTATAAAAGAATACCTCTTGAAGCGTGGTTGGTCGAGTCTCTAAAGTAAGAGACCTCCTGTCTCAAGTCCGATCGTCGGTGAGACCGCTTGCGAACGCGGCGATGAACCGCATAGCCCTCGCAATCCAAGAAGATGATCCAAGCATGGTTGCTCCTGATCTCGTCGTACGAGATCGAAAGTCTCCTTCGTGAGTGTAGCACTCCAAGAAGACGGAGAACCGAAGAACGTCGAAGCGGCGGCGCGGTGGCGAGAGCATCGACGAGAACCTCTCCTCTAGGGTTTGATGGTCGGCCACCAAATAGAGGGAGAAAGGGCTGTCGTGTATGAAGAAAGAGAGAGAGAGAGAGAGCTTCAATATTGCATGTAAATAGAGAGCATGGTATGCCTCTCTATTTATAGGGTTTTAGGATCCATGGATCTCAATCCATGTGACATATAAAATCAATAGATGAGATTGATTTATGTCAATCCAATGGTCAAGATTGTTGTTGGTAAAACCAACAAATTTAGATTAAAATATATTTGACAAAATCAAATATAAATCAATCCTAAATTACACCAATAAATAAGGAGAGAAGATTACAAAGGAGATCATGCCTCCCCATGAAATAGGGTGGACGACCACCCATTCCATATAGGAATTGGGTGCCGCCCATCCTTTTCCTAAATGGGGCAATCTCATGGATTTCCATGAGATTGCATATCTTCTTGAATTTCTTTATTACTTATTTCCAACAACTTTTGTTGGGATTTATTCACCAAAATAATTCACAATTAATTTTGGGAATATTGCAATCTTGACATTGGAAAATTGTGAATCATATTCACAACCCAAAGCAACATATAATTTACATTGTCAATTAATTACACAATGTGTATCCAATACACATAATAATTAATCAACAAATATAAATTATAATTAGCTCTCTCTACTACATTATAAATCATATTTTTAATATACTATGAATAATTGGATATTTCTATACACATTATTCTTATCCATAATAATTAAATCACATTTAATTATATTGGATAATTTCTTCACACATCAAGATGATTAAATCATATTTAATCATTATTTCTTCAATACTTAGATCTTATGGAATTATTCTCGAACCCTTCAAGAATAATGCGATCTCTGCAGATACATGGAAATAAGGACAGGGCGATTGTATTGTTCCACGTATAGTAACTTGGATGTTGAGATCATATCTCAAATCCAGATCCCATGGACCTCCCACTGATGCTTGATCAAATCAAGACTGTAGACCTAATCTTCTCATTACATCTGAATCTCATTCAGATCAATGTCCACTTCATGGACTAAGATTAGGTCACTTCTCTAATGAGAGGAGTCACTAAAATCCAAACCTGTTTCATCACTCCCTCGGAATGGAAGCGTCATGGTTATACAATCGTTTATGATCACATCACCCTCAGGTATTCCCAATACCTGTACATCCTGCATACTGGAAGACCTATGATCATTCTGAAGATAAAGATCACTTTCATACTGTCATCTTCAGGGTTTGATCATTAAGTTTCTCAATCTTAGTCACTGGGAATTGGTATATATCAAATGCTTTCCCAAAGCATATATCTTACCTTCAAATTCATGCCATGCTTCCAAAGCATGACGACCATGCATGGAATTCGATCAGTCCCAGTACCTCATGAGTGAGCTCATGTCTCCCGGTTCACAAGTGAACATGTATGATCCCTTTGAGAGATCGTATTACTCCTATGTCCTTACATGCACACCAGCTCGCCGGTGTATAGACCTTGGTTAGGTCATCAACCTATTGGTCTGCCAAATGTACACACTCAGACATATAGCAACACATCTGTCTCCGGTCAGAGGATGCATGCCTATGATGTGACAGTATTCAACATAGGTCTTTAGTTATCTCGATCTCGTTAAGTCAACCCATTGACTCAACTAACTTGACACCTCTGAATCACTATTCACATGCAGAGGACACGCATCAAGAGGTCAGTCAGATATCAGCCATCTGAGAGAGGATTGACATCTCCTACTCAGGCTGGAGATCATCACTTGACAATCACTTGACGATGCTTGATGAGTCATCTATCTAACTCCTTAGATATTCATCCAAGCATCAGCCTCTATGATTCATTCTATAAATCAACAGTTGTATGATCATCAAGTTGGCCATGGTACATAACCCTTATTGTACAGAGGGACCCTATAGTGCATTCATTCATTTAATCTCAGAAAGGGAGTGAAAAATAATCAATAACTTTCATTGATAATTTATTCATTACAATAATATTTATTGTAGAAATGGTTCGCCCGGGGCTCACATTGCTAACAATCTCCCACTAGCCCTCAGAACCATTCAGGAACAATCCTTAAATCCATACTCATTACATGTTGGTCAAAAAACTTCTGTGTCAGAGGTTTGGTAAGAAGATCAGCAACGTTGTCGGCAGAGACCACCTTGGTGATGATGATGTCACCACGCTTTTGTATCTCCCGAATGATGTGGTATTTCCTTTCCACGTGCTTGCTCTTTTGATGCCATCTGGGTTCCTTTGCCTGGGAAATGGCTCCCGTGTTATCGCAGAGTAACGGGATGGGAGTATCAGAGGAAACTACGCTAAGCTCCAGGACGAACTTGCGCAACCACAGCGCCTCCTTTGCAGCATCCGATGCGGCAATGTATTCGGCTTCTGCTGTTGAATCTGCAGTAGTGTCCTGCTTCTTGCTTCTCCAGCTCACAGCACCACCATTCAACAAGAGCATAAACCCTGATGTCGACTTTTGATCATCTACATCCGATTGGAAGTCAGAATCTGTATATCCCAAGACTTGAAGAACACCATCTCCATAGACCAAGATGTAATCTTGTGTCCGTCTTAGATATTTGAATATGTTCTTTACTGCATTCCAGTGTTGCTCTCCATAGCAGGATTGGTAACGACTTACCACTCCCACTGCAGGGCAGATATCTGACCTAATACACATCATGGCATACATTAAGCTTCCTACGGCTGATGCATAAGGACATCCAGCCATGGACTTCTTTTCCTCAATAGTTTGAGGAGCCATTCCCTTAGACAGGTGGATACCATGTCTTAAGGGTAGGAATCCTTTCTTAGAACTATCCATACGGAATCGTTCAAGAATCTTCTTAATGTATCCATGTTGTGACAATCCCAAAATCCTCTTTTCTCGGTTTCTGAACAACTTCAGGCCTAAGATGCAAGAGGCTTTTCCAAGATCTTTCATCTCAAAGGTATGGGATAGCCAAATCTTTACACTGGTCATCATCCTTGTATCATTCCCAATGATAAGGATGTCATCTACATAAAGCACGATGAACACAATGGTGCTCCCACTAGTCTTCTTGTATACACAAGGTTCATCAGGATTTTGCACAAAATCATAACTCTTTATGGTTTCGTCAAATCTGATGTTCCAGCTACGAGAAGCTTGCTTGAGCCCATAGATGGATTTCTTCAGCTTGCATACTTTGTCATCCTCAGTCATGAAGCATTGGGGTTGCTCCATGTAGATATCCTCCTCGAGGTATCCATTGAGGAAAGCCGTCTTGACGTCCATCTGCCAGATGTCGTAGTCAAGATATGCAGCTATAGCTAGCAGTGTCCTGATGGATTTAAGCATAGCCACAGGAGAGAATGTCTCATCGTAATCGATGCCTTCTCTCTGTGTGTAGCCCTTGGCCACTAGCCGTGCCTTGAAAGTCTCTACTTTCCCATCAGGTCCCCTCTTTCTCTTGAAGATCCATTTACACCCAATGGGTTTTACCCCTTTAGGTGGATCCTCTAGGGTCTATACACCATTCTTATGCATGGAGTCAATCTCTGACTTCATTGCTAGCATCCATCTATCCATGTCTTGATCTGCGAGTGCTTCATCAAATGAAGTAGGATCAATGTAGTCTCACTTGACACATGGAATCCATACCTTTCCGGTGGTGCAACCACCCTCGAACTCCTTAGAAGAGATATGTGTGTTTCATCTTTATTTATCTCTTCAGTTCTGGTCTAGGAGGGTCAGAATCCTCAGAGGATTTAATGAGTTCCTCTACTTCATTTTTGTCTTGACCTTTAAGGAAATCATCCTCCAGAAACTTCACATCTCTAGAGACAAAAATCTTTTGGGTCTCAGGGTCATAGAGTTGATATCCAATACCGTCTTTAACATACCCAATGAAGTAACACTCACGAGTGCGAGATTCTAGCTTACTTGCGTCCACGTTCTTCGCATGGACCAAGCAACCCCAAACCCTCAAGTGACTAACACTAGGTTTGGTTCCATACCAGAGCTCATGAGGAGTCTTAGGCACAAATTTGCTAGGAATCTTGTTCAGGATATATATTGCAGTCTCTACTTCATATCCCCAGAAACTAAGAGGTAAATGTGCTTTACTCATCATTGAACGGACCATGTCCATGATGGTCCTGTTGCGTCTTTCAGCAACACCATTAAGTTAGAGAGTTTCAGGAGGAGTGAGATTGGAAACAATTCCATTCTCCTTAAGGTATTCCTTGAATTCATTGGAGAGGTACTCGCCACCTCGATCAGATCGAATCCGCTTAATCTTCCTATCGGTTTGGTTCTCAACCAAAGCCTTGAACTCTTTGAACTTTTCAAAGGTTTCGGATTTATGACGTAATAGGAAGATATACCTGTACCGCGAATGGTCGTCAATAAACATCAAATAATATCGATGTCGATTTCGAGTCGCGGTACTGAAGTGACCACATACATCGGTATGTATTAGGTCAATAATACCTTCGCATCTTGTAACGTTGTTACGGAAAGGCATCCTAGTCATTTTACCTTGAATACAATGTTCATAGGTAGGAAAAGACTGAACCTGTAGAAAATCTAAAGGTCCATCCTTTATCAATCTGTTGATCCTATCAACAGACAAATGAACAAGCCTTTGATGCCAAATCATATTCGAATGATTTTTATTTTCCCTGGATCTCTTTGGGTTTTTACTAGTGGTTGTAACATTCATGACATTCTCATTAATGCACAATTCGATGAGTCCTCCAGA
The DNA here is from genome assembly GCA_037367405.1 of Ottelia alismoides. Classification (NCBI taxonomy): domain Eukaryota; kingdom Viridiplantae; phylum Streptophyta; class Magnoliopsida; order Alismatales; family Hydrocharitaceae; genus Ottelia; species Ottelia alismoides. The sequence continues at coordinate 472,363 of JAZKJV010002460.1, read as the reverse complement.
AGTTAAAATACCCTCTGCAATATATTTATCATAATGATTTATGACTAATTTATTACAGAACAGGAATGAATATCCACTTCTAACTAGCATAGATACAGATATCAAATTCCTTCTAACTTCAGGTACATAAAGACACTCTTTAAGTACTAGGACTCTACCACTAGATAATGATAGTCGACACGTCCCTATGGCGACTACTGCAACACTTGCATCAGATCCCATCTGGATGACTATCTCCCCTTTTTCAAGACTTCTAGTTTCCTGAAACAAATGCAACAAATTGCATACATGAACAGAAGCACCAGAGTCTACAACCCAACTTCCTTCTCGTCCAACGAGAAAGATAGTTTCAATGATGAAAGTAGATTTCATACCTGCTGGGGCTTTACCTTTGTCTGACGACTTCAGGTATTCCGGGCAGTTACGCCTCCAGTGCCCCGGCTTTTTGCAGTGGTGACAGACGTCGGTTTTCGTTGACGCCATTAGAGTGGATGCATTGGAAGAAGAGCCAACACCTTGTCCCTTCTTCTTTCTCTTCTGGTCGGGCCCTTCCAAGAACCTTGCTTCTGACCGCGCTTCCCTCTGACATGTGCAACCATTGCACTGCCAGCGGGACCATCCTTCTTCATTACGTCTTCTGCAGACTTTAACGCAGCAAGAAGACCAGCGCTTGTCAATTCCAGCTTGTTCATGTCGAATGACACTACAAAGTTATTGAAAGATTTGGGCAACGACAGCAGAATGAAGTTAGCTTGCATGTCTGCATTCATGGTTGCCCCAAGAGTCTCCAGCTCCGACAAGTACCCAAATATTTTGAGTACATGTTCACGGACCGAAGTCCCTTCCTGCATCTTGCAGCGAATGAGATCTTTCATAACATTGTACCGCTAGGTGCGGTTAATGTCACCAAACATATCTTTCAGATTCTGCATTATCTCCTAACAAGTGCTCATCTCCACATGTTGCTTCTGCAGAACATTGGAGAGAGAACTCAGGATATAGCATCTAGCCAAGACATGATCTTCATCATACTTGTCATTATATGCTTTTTCTTCCTTGGATTTAGGGTTCTCATGCTTGTCCTCGGAGAGCACATAACTTATGCACTCTGCAGAGAGAATAAGCTCCAAATTACGGATCCAATCCGAGTAATTTGAGCCGGTCAATTGGTTGATCTCAAGAAGCCTACTAAGTGGGTTCAAGGACTTCATTTTCTCAAATTAAGAATGCACTATATTAGAACATATTAAATATTCATTCATATTTATGATATTTGATTAAGGCATTTTAAATCAAATTGTTCTTGCTTTGTCAACCTTGAAAGTTTATTCCCTTCATCACTTTCAAAGTAAGAGATATACTTACCATTATATCTCAAGCAAGAATTGGGATCTCCTTATCTTTGTCATATCCCAATAATATGAGAACATATGACTCCAATAAAGAGAAGCGGGAACACATTCTGCCTTTCAAGTCCAACTTGCATCTCCCAATTCGGTCTTTAATACCCGGGCCCACCACCCCTAAGGTGATGTTGACCCGTCATTAATTGAACCAACCGTCAACAGGAATACAACTCGCTATGCGCAATCCAATATCGCCCCAATAATATGAGGACATGATATTGGGGTCACTACGCATACGTCCTTACTCTTTCGAGAAGCGATGAGCCTGATCTAGATGCGCTTGCATACAGGAGCTGTCACTTCGGACAGGCGTCTCCCACATGCAATCCCTGGCGACGGAACTCTTCACCTTGACGGGAGACCATGGATGTCACTTATGTGATCCTCCATCTCATATTCAAATTTTAATTAATTATCATGAATCATATTCATATAATTAATTCTTCCAAGGGAAATGATAACTCTATTCATAATATAGTGTCTCAATTGGACATAATCAATTTAATCATATTAAATTAATTATCAATCCAATTCAATCAACAAACTTCATTATTTTACTTGAATATATATATGGTAATATCTCAAAATACGTGTTAATTCAAATTTTAATAATTAGAAAATACACCTTGACTTTCTTCGACATTATACAATCCCTACCCGTTGTCATGGACCTCCCACTGATGCTTGATCAAATCAAGACTGTAGACCTAATCTTCTCATTGCATCTGAATCTCATTCAGATCAATGTCCAGTTCATGGACTAAGATTAGGTCACTTCTCTAATGAGAGGAGTCACTAAAATCCAAACCTGTGTCATCACTCCCTCGGAATGGAAGCGTCATGGTTATACAATCGTTTATGATCACATCACCCTCAGGTATTCCCAATACATGTACATCCTGCATACTGGAAGACCTGTGATCATTCTGAAGATAAAGATCACTTTTATACTGTCATCTTCAGGGTTTGATCATTAAGTTTCTCAATCTTGGTCACTGGGAATTGGTATAGATAAAATGCTTTCCCAAAGCATATATCTTACATTTCAAATTCATGTCATGCTTCCAAAGCATGACGACCATGCATGGAATTCGATCAGTCCCAGTACCTCATGAGTGAGCTCATGTCTTCCGGTTCACAAGTGAACCTGTATGATCCCTTTGAGAGATCGTATTACTCATATGTCCTTACATGCACACCAGCTTGTCGGTGTATAGACCTTGGTTAGGTCATCAACCTATTAGTCTGCCAAATGTACACACTCAGACATATAGCAACACATCTGTCTCCGGTCAAAGGATGCATGCGAATGCTGTGACAGTATTCAACATAGGTCTTTGTTTATCTCAATCTCGTTAAGTCAACCCATTGACTCAAATAACCTGACACCTCCGAATCACTATTCCCATGCAGAGGACCTGCATCAAGAGTTCAGTCAGATATCAGCCATCTGAGAGAGGATTGCCATCTCCTACTCAGGCTGGAGATCATCACTTGACAATTATTTGACGATGCTTGATGAGTCCTCTATCTAACTCCTTAAATATTCATCCAAGCATCAGCCTCTATGATTCATTCTATGAATCAACAGTTGTATGATCATCAAGTTGGCCATAGTACATAACCCTTACTGTACAGAGGGACCCTATAGTGCATTCGTTCATTTAATCTCAGAAAGGGAGTGAAAAATAATCAATAATTTTCATTGATAATTTATTCATTACAATAACATTTATTGTAGAAATGGTTCGCCCGTGGCTCACATTGCTAACACTAGTGCCTTCTAGATTCTTATCCAAGACTTGTATCATTTGATGATGCCATGTAAATCGCTAGAAGGATATTCAGTGTATGACTAACCCAAGCCAATAGTCTAGGTAGGGCATGAGAGCAAAATCTCTTCTAAAGAGATTTGATTCATCATTCTTCTATGCTTCGGAGGTTTTCCCAATTTCATAATATATTACGGTGCGGGCCTTCTTGGATGGCGCTCGATTGCCTGAGATGCCCGAAGGGATGGAGAACTGGATGGGTTGTGCTTTGTGACTTCGGATGACTCGACTGCTTTCTGATTGATTTCTGGGGAGGAGGGACCCTTCTTCTATAGTCTATAGTCTGGCGGAAGAGTTGTTGCTTCTTGCTTTGATGGAAAGGTTTGCGTCCCTTCTGGCCTCAGTGGAAGAGAGTGAGGGGGAGGAAAACCGATCAATAGTCACTGAAAGGGGAAGAGTGAAACTGGATCTCTCCAACATAGACCACTGTGTGTGTTGCCACCATATGATGATCTAAAAAGGACTTCAATCAAGAAGTCGTTGCAATGAATCTCTCACAATGAGAGCCTCGAACTAGGCCTCTCCCACACTAGCTCAGAGAATGGGATCTCTACTCTGGAGACCATGTGGATCTCTCCTTGTCAAGCCTATGCCATGGATCTTTGTCATGCGTGATCCACATGAAGACATTGAATGCATATCATTAGTAATGAGGACCTCTAAAGTAAATAATCACATATGTGCATGATTCAACTAAAAAACAAGGAGAACACTCCCCCTATCTCTCATGTCCATGTGGCGGATACAAACAAATACTCAATTTTTTAAAAACGGTCTCTCTTTTTTCGGCTTCTCCCCTTTTTCACAACATTTTTTTCTTTCCACACGCTCTCTTTTTTGTATGAATGCCTTCTTTCTTTTTTTCTTCAAAAACTCTCTCCTATTTTTCGTGCCCAACTTTGGGTCCAAGAAACATCTCCGTCCTTTTTTTTTAATGGCATCTCCCTTTTTATGGTCAAAACTCACAGCCACTTGGGCCCAACACCTTTAGTTGTTTCCTTAAAAAATGGCAAGCTTGCAAAAGTCGGCCGACTAGGCCGACTAGTCGATCCGACTAGTCAAATCGGGGGGGTAGCCGACTCGACTAGGCCTAGTCGGCCCTTAGTCGGTCCACCCGACTAGTCGGCCGACTAATCGGCCGACTTTTACAACAACCTTTTTTATTTTTATTTTTTGTTTTTCACTTTTTTTTAAAGCAGACATATTCTAATATGCTTGATGTTATATTTGAAGTCAATTACTTCTTTTGTTTCATCATGATGTCATATAAAATGTACAAATATATGTATATACATACGAATATATGTATAAAAAACTGATTTATATATTTAAAATAATTAAAAATTCAAAACCGACTAATGACCGACTAATTCTGACTAGTCGCCCGACTGCCGACTAATCCTTAGTAGGTGACCCCGCCGACTGAATACCGACTACCGCTTTCTGCAACCTTGAAAAATGGTAATCCAATTGGGTTGAAACCTCTTGGACCTAGAAAGGACACTGGCCCCTTCTCTTCAACATGTTGAGTAGGGTTTCCAGAGGGAAACCCATCTGACCGAATGCGTCGCCAAGGTTTTCTCAGAGGAGGAGTTGATGACACCCTAGTTCTCGAAGGATTAAGCACATGGAAGGTCTCACTTTCCCTAGACGCGAAAGATGAAGAAGAGGACTACTTTGTTGGAGATGTAGATGTTGTTGTGGTCTTTGCTTCTTACGACGTGTGAGGGGTTTTTTCTCGAAGATGACATAAGTCTGCGCCATAGATTCTAATCGGTTGTGCCTCCTTTAAATGGCATTGTTGTTGGCTCTTGTTCTCCTCGTCCATGTACTCACTAGGAGAAATCGAAGCTGGGAATCGCAAGAAGCTCGGGTAAGAGCACAAGTCGAGGAGAAATCATGCGAGTAGAGGAGAAAACCATTCATCTGGAAGGGCGGCGCTGCCCAAAGTATGGAGGATTGATGCAATTCTTGGTCAGGGTGTTGTTGCTTAGTGAAGAAGAACTGTGTGCGGTTTGGTGAAAAAGAGTTGTGTGCGACTTGGAGGATGTCGGTGTTGTCGAGTGGCTTGACGAGATCTAAAGAACCGTAGTAGGGTTCCAGAAACCCTATCTTTCTCGAACTCGACGATCAAAGGAACAAAATACAAACTCCAATGAATATAAAGATGATCAAAAATAAAATCGAATATCCAATATGGACCTAAAATCGAACCGCTCTTATACCATGTTGAAATATAAAATGGGGAAGTAAAATCGACAACATACACATCTTGGGATTTATGTGGAACCCAACTCTCGAAGGAGTGGGATGAAACCATGGGGGAGGCATGTAATGGTCAGATATTCTATTGAATCTTCTCAATGGATACATGAAATCAAGGACTATATGGGGCTCCTTATATAGCCCCACTAATATGTCCAAGTCCCACCACTCATCCATGTGGGACTAAACAACTCCCTCATAGAGGCCCAACACCACAACTATCTCAACAAGTTGGACCACGCTTTTTTGTGTTGTGTGTTTCTCTGAAAGGACTTTGTCAATGTGGTCACCTCTTCTTAAAAGGTTGTGAAGGGTAAACATGGTTTTCGATGATGACATGGTCAGCAGGATAATTGATCGCAGATTGACATTTTCGCTGCATGTCTTCGTGCTGTTGAGTGGAGTGGATAAGGCCACCAAGGTGTTGACATGTTGTTGCCTTTTAAGTAGATGCTTTGATATGGTAGGAAAGAGTGCAGCATGAAGAAACTTTTCTTGGGGATCGGAATATTCTTCAATATGTGATTGACCTTAGCAAGGATCTGAAGATCTCTTGGAAGATATGCTTCTGGTAGAATGTTGATCAATGGTTTTGTGGGTGGGGGTGAAATTGTTACTTCAGATGTCGGCAAACAGGGATATCAATCTCGTTAGATTCCTAGTGCGTCTGACCTCCAAGGCCACGGAAAGAAGAACTATACGAGAGTGATTCTCCCCTCCAACGGGCTTCTGGTTATTTTTTTCCTCCCTGTGACTAAGTGCGTGTGTTAGTCTTCTGAAGATCTGTTATATCGATATGCCATTTATTTTCCATTTCGCGTTTGGGTCGATATGTTGAAATATGGTTGGACTGGTTTCAGCACTACCTCTCTTCCCGCTTTACCATCCCAGTCGTACGCCAACGCCCACAACCACCAGCGCGTTCCCGTGCAGCTATGCGCCGTAAGCGTCAAAACAACTTGAAGTAAACAAAAAAAAAGTCGAAAAATTTGGTAAATCGAGAAACAGTGAACGAAAAGCATATGATGGAGAGCGGGAAACGTACTTTGGCGGCGAGGACAGCAGCGGTGGTCTTGCCTGAACCCCCTTTTCCCAAGAACGTAACCAGTTTGGTCGGCTTCTCCAGAGCACTCGCGACCACCGCGAAATTGGCTGCAACGGGCCGCTTCCTCGGATTCAAGCCGAGTCCACCACATGCATCGTGACATTTATGGAATCTCGCGACGGAGGAGAAGCACAAGGCAGCTGCAGGGATACAGGAGACCATAGTCTTCCACTCTTTAACGCCCTCCTTTTTATGGATTGGGTCGAACAATTTCCGGAGGAGGGACTCGGCTGGAGATATCGGTCATGCCGCTTAGCCGGCTTGTTTGGTTAGAACGGAATGCTGACGACGGAATTAAAAAAAACGAAAGCGATGGTTTTTTTTCCCATTCTTTGATGCACATTGGGTCACTATTTAAAGGATGGATGGGGTGGGTTAGGATAACTTAATTGAACAATTGTTTAGATGGTTAAGAGGGTTTGAGATGATTGGAATAAGGAATGTTTTGTAATATCACCAATTTTGTAAATGTAGTGGGTTTCCTCACGGTTTTTCGGTAATTAAAAGGACCCATAGGGAATGAAACTTTTAATCATGGATTCATTCCTTTGTTATGATTTATAGGAAGAAGTAAAAGAAATAAGTTAACTTTCCCTTTTATCCGAAACTTCTATATTCAAGTGACTATTAATACATCCCTATATGATATAGTATTGCATTCTTATCTTTTTAAAATGAATATGGATACTGATATTATTTCAGTATCCATAAATATTTTACTCATACCCATAAATTCAATTTGATAATTTGATATATCTACGAATGTATATCCATATAGGTATATCCATATATCAATTTTAGGGTTTTGCACCATAACCTTGATAAACTCTATCAATCAGGCGACAACCCATGTAAAAGTTATATTTACTCCATGAGCCCTACAAATTAATGTGTTTTACTCCACGACCCTTGACGTCAAATTAGCTTTTCTTGAGTTAATCTCTCAAGTTAATCTTGGGTAAATCAAACGAGGGGGGGGGAATCCAATGTTGGATATTTTCCTTTTCTTCTTTCTTTTTCATCTACCTCCCACCCCTTCCAGGACAAGCATCCACACCCATTTTGTCGACTTACATATTCAATCTACGAGCTATGCCACCATCATCATGGGGTGATGCGGATACGATCATCATCTCTATCTTTGCTCAACTTGATCCCAAATCTAACCTCTGCATCAAACGTCATGGTCATTCCCATCTCCAACGAGTCCACAAGTGATGTCCCTAACATCAATATAGGATTAATCACTGAGGCGCAAACCAAGGATGATGGCTACCTTACCGTTGTGAGCTAATGAATTGTTGGACATGCAAGCCCACGACGAGCCATTATGCAATAAATATTATTGTATATATCATTCCCTGATCTGAAATGAAGAATGAATAATTTGCATAATATGTCCCTTAGTACAATTAGGGTTATGTACCGTGGCCGTCTTAATAATCATACAGCTGTTGATTCAACTATTGAATCATAGAGGCTGGTGCTTGGATGAATATCTAAGGGGTTAGATTGAGGACTCATCAAGCACCGTCAAATGATTATTAAGAGATGATCTCCAGCCTGAGTAGGAGATGTCAATCCTTATCTCTGAAGGCTGATATCTGACCGACCTCTTGATGCAGGTCCTCTACATAGGAATAGAGATTCGGAGGTGTCAGATTAGTTAGGTCAAAGAGTTGACTTAACGAGATCGAGATAACCAAAGTCCTATATCGTATGTTGTCATGATATAGGCACGCATCCTCTGACCGGAGACAGATGTGTTACTATATGTCTGAGTATGTACATTTGGCAGACCAATAGGTTGATGACCTAACCAAGGTCTATACACCGGTGTGTTGGTGTGCATATAAGGGCATACAAGTAATACGATCTCTCAAAGGAATCAAACAGGTTCAGTTACTGAACCGGAAGGCATGAGCTCACTCATGAGATATTGGGAAGAATCAAATTCCATGCGCATGATCGTCTCGCTTTGGAAGCTTGACTGAATTTGTAGGTTTGATATATACTTTTGGAAAGTATATGATCAAGACCTAGGTATGATATACGCTTCTGGAAAGTGTATGATTGATACCAACTCCCAATGATCGAATTAGAAACTTACTGATAAAACCATGAAGTAGACAGTATAAAGTTGATCCAATACTTCGAGTTTAATCTGAGTCTTTCAGTATGCAGGATGTACAGGTATTGGGAATACCTGAGGGTGATGTGGTCATAAACGATTGTATAACCATGACTCTTCCATTCCTAGGGAGTGATGAAACAGGTCTGGATTTTAGTGACTCCTCTCAGTAGAGAAGTGATCTGATCTTGGTCCAAGTGTTGGACATTGATCTGAATGTGATTCAGATACAATGAGAAGATTAGATTTGCGGTCTTGATTTAATCAAGCATCTATGGGAGGCCCGCGATCTGGATTTGAGATATGATCTCAATATCCATGTCACTATACGTGGAACAATACAATCGTCCTGTCCTTATCTCCAAGTATCTGCGGAGAGATTGCATTATTCTTGAAGGGTTCGAGAATAATTCCATAATATCTAAGCAATGAAGAAGTGATGATTAATTGTGATTTAATCATATTGATGTGTGAAGAAATTATCCAATGTAATTAAATGTGATTTAATTATTATGGATAAGAATAATGTGGATAGAAATATTCAATTATTCGTGATATATTATAAATATGATTTATAATATATCAGAGAGAGTTAATTATAATTTATATGTGTTGATTAATTATTATGTGTATTGAATACATATTGTGTAATTAATTGACAATGTAAATTACATGTTGTTTTGGATTGTGAATATGATTCACAATTTTTCCATGGCAAGATTGCAATATTCTCAAATATAATTGTAAATTATTTTTAAAGAATAAAACCCAACAAATTTGTTGCAAATAAATAAAGAGAGATTTCCATGGAGATATGCAATCTCATGAATTATCATGAGATTGCTCTCCCCATGAAAATAGTGGGCGGCACCCTATTCCTAATAGGAATGTGTGGCCGTCCACATGGAAGGTGCATGGAGATGAAATCTCCATGTACATTCTCTCCTTATTTATTGGGTTGATTTAGGACTAATTTATATTTGATTTTGTCAAATATATTTTAATCCGAATTTATTGGTTTTACCAACAACAATCTTGACCATTGGATTGACATAAATCAATCTCATCCATTGATTTTATATGTCACATGGATTGAGATACACGGATCCCAAAACCCTATAAATAGAGAGGCATACCATGCTCTCTCTTTACATGCATTATTGGAGCTCTCTCTCTCTCTCTTTTCATACACGACAGCCCTCTCTCCCTCTAATATTGGTGGCCATCCACCATACCCTAGAGGAGAGAATCGTCGACGCTCTCGCCACCGCGCCGCCGCTTTGACGTTCTTCGGTTCTCCGTCTTCTTGAAGTGCTACACTCGCGAAGGAGACGTTCGATCTCGTGCGACGAGATCAGGAGCAACTACGCTTGGATCAACTTCTTGGATTGCGAGGACAACGCGGTTCATCCCCGCGCTCGCAAGTGGTCTCACCGACGATCGGACTTGAGACAGGAGGTCTCTTCTCTTAGAGACTCGATCAACCACGCTTCAAGAGGCATTGCATTATACTTGTTGTGGTTATAGATGAAACGATCTGACAATCATTCTCGGATCATGTGATTTCATCGCATGAAAAATTTTAAATTCCGCTGCACCGAACAATTATTATCACTAGTCGTTCCTCGTCGTATCCGATACGACGATCATGCTTCCGTGATGCGCTTGAGGATAATTCCATATACTTCAAGTGGTATCAGAGCCTTAGGTCGACGTTTTCGAATATGATTCGAAAACTGAGGACGACTTGGGTTCGTTAAAGTCGCGAAAGTTTTTATCGCATTTGATTTCGTAGATCTGTTTAGTAAATAATTTCGGCCATGTTTAAAGTGTTTAAGCTCGAGTTATTTATTTGAATTTTGTTCCCCATTAAATAAGGAAACCATAGGATCTGAGTTTGCGTAAATCGGATTTCGTATGCTCTAGATATGGTTGTTTTAATGAACATGTATGCATTGTTGGGGGAACTGCAGATCTTAACATGATTAAAGAGTTAATTACTGTTTAGATACGCCTCTAAATGCGTGAAATATCACTTGTATTCTGTCCTAAATCAAGTTAACAATCTTTGAAAATTGAATTTGTCTAATTTGGATTTACATTGATTGAGATATGTTAATTTTAGTGAGTAGGGGTCACTACTGAAATTACAGTTATAATCTAGAACCAAGTAATTGTCAATTAGTGAAATTAATTGTTAATTTTGTGAAATAATCATGAAAAATATTTGTGAAATATTGGAAGATGATTATTTACATAATTGACTTGGCCTCAACCAATTAATTGATTAGATTTGATCTAAATCTTAATTGGAAACACAATCATCAAACTTGATGCTTGAATAGTGATTGTCATTTAATCAATTAGTGAAATTAAATTGTTTAATTTCCTAGAATAATTGTGCATAAATATTTGTGAAATATTTGATGATAATTATTCCCTTAAAATGACATTTTAACCAATAATTGATTAGATGTGATCTAGATCACTAATTGGTTACATAATCTACATGATCAACATTCCGACAAACATGTTGCTTGAATAGGACTTGGGATTTGTTTAGCAAATCTCATTATAATGTTAATCAAAAATTGTTTTGATTATTATTATATGGTATAATTTTGGTTGAAGAACCGATGATCATTTCAAAATACAAAGTGATTTATTTTGCATTATCCTTTCTCGAGGTGGATATGGTGTCTAGTCGGAGAGCATTGGAGTTGCGGGTTGCAACGTATGTGGTCCGTCCCACTCTCGTCGGTACTGGCCATGACAGTGGGTAGGGTTAGTATAATGCTTAAGAAATCATGATGTATTTCTAATTATTAAAATTCTAAATAATACGTATTTGAGATAATACCATAATTCAAGTATCAATAAAATGTTTGTTGGATATTAATTGGATCATTAATTTAATATGATTAGATTGATTGGAATCCAATTAAAATTAAAAAAACTCTATTATGAATAGAGATGTTATTTCCCTTGGAAGAATTAATCATAATGAATATGATTCATAGTGATTAATTAGAATTTGAATATGATATGGAGGATCACATAAGTGACATCCATGGTTTCCCGTCAAGGCGGAGGGTTCCGTCGGCAGGGATTGTATGTGGGAGACGTCTGTCCGAAGTGACAGCTCCTATATGCAAGCGTATCTGGATCGGGCTCTTCGCTTCTCGAAAGAGTAAGGACGTATGCATAGTGACCCCAGTATCGGGTCCTCATATTATTGGGGCGATATTGGATTGCGCATAGCGAGTTGTATTCCTGTTGACGGTTGGTTCAATTAATGACGGGTCAACATTGCCTTAGGGGTGGTGGGCCCGGGTGTTAAAGACCGAATTGGGAGATGCAAGTTGGACTTGCAAAGCGGAATGTGTTCCCGCTTCTTTTTATCCGAGTTGTAGGTTCTCATATTATTGGGATGCAACAAAGATAAGGAAGGAGATCCCAGATCTTGCTTGAGATATAATGGTAAGTATATCTCTTACATTGAAAGTGATTAAGGGAAGGAACTTTCAGTGTTGACATGGCAAGACAACTTTGATATAAAAATGCCTAAATCAAAGTAAAATATGTATATATATATATATAAATATAAATATATACACTTATGCAAATTTCTTGTTTCATATAATCCTTCATTAAACCCACTCAATGTTATACTCAATGATAACCAATAAAATATCATGGATTTATCTCTTGATCCAGATATTGCACTTGCAGTTGGACACATAACATATGTGGTTGCAATGTGCAAGTTTCCTCATAATAATGAGGAATGACAATTAAATGGATAATAGGACTACAACCCTAGGGTTTGTATGTCTCTATAGTCTTGATCTCTCATCGGATGTACTTTGGAAGTGACATGTCGATGATGATCGCAATTGTTAAATAATTCTTATAAAATTAATGAAGATATTCTGGCATACATATGTGCTCTTGACATTTAACATGAATGATATGGTTCACTGCATCATGCAGAATGGTGGCTCTATAAAAGATGATGTATTAAAATTGTTTGAGTACCTACCTGAACCTATGTTTTAAGAGTTTAGATGGATGTAGATGATGAGTGTCATTATTCTACTATCTATACTCTAGTAATTCATGAAGCTTCACAAAATTCATATTGTATGAATTTAATGAAGCATGTATAAATGTTGAAATGATCTTACATTGAATTCTTTTGAATTTAACATAAGAGATCCTTAGTCTTAAGACATGGTTGCTCATAGATAAAGAGAGTGCAGTGGAAGCATGGGTTGGACCCAGGTAAGAAGTGTAGTCAAAGAATTGATTGTATATCTGTGACTTCCATATGACATCCAAAGAGTTGGATGAATGCCAACACTGCAATAAATTTATGTGTTGATAGTACGACTATCAAGTCTATCTAGAATCCTTAGAGAAGGACTCGGATGGAGCATCAGAATAATCTACATAAATCATTGATATTGACTTACTTATTGAATAAGATAAAGTCTAATAATTGTATCTCAATCTTCTAATGACACTTGCAATTGGTTGCATATATATTGGAAGATTAGAAATTTGATCTAAAGGTTTAATAGTCATCCACATAGACATTGATGCAATTGTCGCACCAATCTTTGTTGGATTGATAGACTTGTTAATTTCAGTGGGAGAACCCTTAATCTTAGAGAATGTCTCTATGACCTAGATATTAGAATACACTCATTGTTTAGTTCTAAATGTTGGAAATAAACATGAATTCTGGAATAGATCTATCATAAAGAGTTATGATGGAGATATTCCAGATAGTATTCTAAAATCTTGTGGACTCTACTGAATTAGAAAATTGATGAATGATTCATTAAGTTTTCTAATACTGCAAATTAAAACCTTTATAAGATCAATTGGAGGATGAGGATCATTTGAAAATGATCTGGCATCAAGTTTGGACATATGTCTGTTGATGAGATCAATGGACTAGTAAGAGATGAAACTTTAGAATGTCTAAAAATTCAAAACTTACATACTTATGAATATTGTATTCAAAAGAAAAATGTCCAATACACCCTTTTTTGGGAATGGTGCAAGATGTCAAGGTATTTAGGATCTCATACATATTGATGTAAAAAAATTATTTTGCGTAATTTGGATTTAAATTGATCAAGATATGTTGATTTTAGTGAGTGGGGGTCACTGCTGAAAATTGACGAATTTGATCATGAACCATGTGATAGTCACTCAAATAAGTTGATGAAAATTAATTGTTAATTTTTAAAATAATTAGTGATAAATATTTGTGAAATATTTAAAGATATAATTGTTTCATCGAATGGTATTTCCCTAACCAAGATGATAAGATAGTTGATTTTGATCATTAATTGGTTGATATGAAATCATCAACAAACATTGTTTTCATGAAAAACCTTAGTTTATCCTACAATAGTTGTAGGACAAGTTTTACATGCAAAACCCTCTTGCTTGAATAGGATTGGGGATTTGTTTAGCAAATCTCCTTATAATATTATCAAAATGGTTTTGATGAATATTATATGCTATAATTTCGGTTGAAAAACCGATGAGCATCTGAAAGTACAAAATGATCTATCTGGCATTATCCTTTCCTGAGGTGGATATGGTGTCTAGTTGGGGAGCGTTGGGGTAGCGGGTTGCACCGGATGTGGTCCATCCCACTCCCGTCGGTACTGGCCATGACAGCGGGTAGGGACTCGATAATGCCAGAGATGTCAAAGTGTATTATCTAATTATTAAAATTCGAATAATACGTACTTTGAGAATATACCTATTATTTAAGTAATAATCAAGTTTTTTGATTGATAATTGGATTGATAATTAATTTAACGTGATTAAATTGATTATATCCAATTAAAATACTCTATTATGAATGGATGTGTATTTCCCTTGGAAGAATAAATTATGTGAATATGATTCACGATAATTAATTATTACAATTTGAATATGAGTGGAGGGTCACATAAGTGACATCCATGGTCTCCCATTAAGGTAAAGGATTCCATCGCCAAATATTATATATTGGAGACGCCTGTCCGAAGTGATAGATCCTATATATGATTTATTTGGATCGGGTTCTTTGCTTCTCGAAAGAGTAAGACCGTATACGTAATGACCTCAATATCGGGTCCGCATATTATTGGGGCGATATTGGATTGCGTATAGCGAGTATTAAGCCTGTTGACAGTTGGTTCAATTAACAATGGGTCAACATCATCCTAGGGGTGGTGGGCTCGAGTGTTAAAGACCGAATTGGGAAATGTAAGTTGGACTTGCAAGGCGGAATGTGTTCCCGCTTCTCTTTATTTGAGTCACAGGTTCTCATATTATTGGGATGTGATAAGGATAGAGAGGAGATCCCAGATCTTCCTTGAGATATAGCGGTAAGTATATCTCTAACTTTGAAGGACAATAAGGGAATAGTCTTTCAAAGATGACATAGCAAGACAAATTTGATCTAAAATATCTTAATCAAATATTTTAAAAATGAATATATAATTATTTATATGTTCTAATATAGTGCATTCTTAATTTCAGAAAATGAAGTCCATGAATCCACTGAGCAGGCTCTTGGAGGTCAATCAGTTGATCGGACCAAATTATTTGGATTGGATCTGAAATTTGGATCTTGTCCTATCTGCGGAGCCCGTCTCGTATGTGCTATCCAAGGACAAGATAACAAACCCTAAGACTGCGGAAGATAAATCTTTTAATGAGAAATATGATGAATATTATAACTTGGCAAGGTGTTATATTCTTGGGTCATTGTCCAATGTGCTTCAGAAGCAGCATGTGGAATTGAACCATTGCCAAGAGATCATGCTGAATCTGAAGGAAATGTTCGGTGACATAAATCGCACACCGCGCTATAATCTAATTAAAGAGCTTATTCGCTGCAAGATGCAGGAAGGGACCTTTATCAGAGAACACGTACTCAAAGTGTTTGGGTACCTCTCTGAGTTGGAAACCCTGGGAGCCTACATGGATTCTGATATACAGGCTGATTTCATTCTCCTGTCGCTCCCTAAGTCTTTGAACAACTTTATCGTGTCATATTACATGAGCAAAGGTGATTTCACTAACGCTGTGTTGTTAGTTGCATTGAAGTATGCAGAAGACGTAATGAGGAAGGACTGTCCCTCTGTTAGTGCAATGGTTGCACAAGTAAGAGGAAAGCGCAGTCGGAAGCAAGGTTTTCGGAAGGGCCCGCCCCAGAAGAGAAAGAAGAAGAATCAAGGAGTTGGTTCATCTTCTAGTGCTTCCACGCTAATGACATCGAAGAAGACCGATGTCTGTCACCACTGCAAGAAGTCGGGGCATTGGCAGCGTAACTACCCAGAATACCTGAAGTCTGCTGACAAAGGTAAAGCCTCAGCAGGTATGAAATCTACTTTCATCATTGAAACTAGCTTTCTTGTTGAACAAGAATGAAGTTGGATTGTAGATTCTGGTGCTTTTGTTCATGGATACAATTCGTTGCAATTGTTTTAGGAAACTAGGAATCTGGAGCAAGGGGAGATAGTCATCCAGATGGGATCTGATGCAAGTGTTGCAGCAGTCACCATCGGGACCTGCCGACTATCGTTATCTAGTTGTCGGGTCTTATTACTTAAATGTGTCTTTATGTACTTGAAGTCAGGAGGAATTTGATATCTGTATCTAATCTTGTTAGACATGGATATTCCTTCATGTTCTGTAATAAGTTAGTCATTAATCAATATGATAAATTTATTGCGAATGGTGTTCTGACTTCTGATGGACTCTATGAATTGTGCATTGATGAATGTGTCATGCATGTCACTGCCACTAATAATAAATACCTTAAGAGATCCAGGGAGAATGGAAATCATTTGAATATGATTTGGTATCAAAGGTTCGGTCATTTATCTATTGATAAGATCAATAGATTGATAAAGGACGGACCTTTAGATTTTCTACAGGTTCAATCTTTACCTACCCGTGAACATTGCATTCGAGGTAAAATGACCAGGATACCTTTCCGTAACAAGGTTACGAGATGCAGAGGTATTCTTAACCTAATACATACTGATGTATGTGGTCCATTCAGTACCGCGACTCGAAATGGATATCGATATTATTTGACGTTTATCGATGACCATTCACGATACGGGTTTATCTTCCTACTATGTCATAAATCTGAAACTTTTGAAAAGTTCAAAGAGTTTAAGGCTTTGGTGTAGAACCAAACCGATAGGAAGATTAAACGGATTCGATCTGACTGAGGTGGGGAGTACCTCACAGATGAATTCAAGGAATATCTTAAAGAGAATGGAATTGTCTCCAATCTCACTCCCCCTGGAACTCCCCAACTTAATGGTGTTGCTGAAAGAGGCAACAGGACCATCATGGACATGGTCCGTTCAATGATGAGCAAAGCACGTTTACCTCTTAGTTTTTGGGGATATACAGTAGAGACTGCAATATATATCCTGAACAAGATTCCTAGCAAGTCTGTACCCAAGACTCCTCATGAGCTCTGGTATGCTACTAAACCTAGTGTTAATCACTTGAGGGTTTGGGGTTGCTTGGTCCATGCGAAGAACGTGGACGCAAATAAGCTGGAATCTCACACTTATGAGTGTTACTTCATTGGTTACATTAAAGATGGTATTGGATATCATCTTTAGAGACCCAAAAGGTTTTTGTCTCTAGAGATGTGAAATTTCTGGAGGATGATTTCCTTAAAGGTCAAGACAGAAATGAAGTAGAGGAACTCATGGAATCCCCTGAGGATTTTGAGATTCCTGAACCAGATACTGAA
Source organism: Ottelia alismoides (assembly GCA_037367405.1). Taxonomy (NCBI): domain Eukaryota; kingdom Viridiplantae; phylum Streptophyta; class Magnoliopsida; order Alismatales; family Hydrocharitaceae; genus Ottelia; species Ottelia alismoides. The sequence continues at coordinate 454,827 of JAZKJV010002460.1, read as the reverse complement.
GAGATAAATAAAGATGAAACACCAATGCCTCTTCGAAGGAGTTCGAGGGTGGTTGCACCACCTGAGAGGTATGGATTCCATGTGTCAAGTGAGACTGACAATGATCCTACTTCATTTGATGAAGCACTCGCGGATCATGACATGGATAGATGGATGCTAGCAATGAAGTCAAAAATTGACTCCATGCATAAGAATGGTGTATGTAACCTAGAGGATCCACCTAAAGGGGTAAAACCCATTGGGTGTAAATGGATCTTCAAGAGAAAAAGGGGACCTGATGGGAAAGTAGAGACTTTCAAGGCACGGGTCGTGGCTAAGGGCTACACACAGAGAGAAGGCATCGACTACGATGCGACGTTCTTTCCTGTGGCTATGCTTAAGTCCATCAGAACACTGCTAGCTATAGCTGCATCTCTTGACTACGACAACTGGCTGATGGACGTCACGACAGCTTTCCTCAATGGATACCTCAAGGAGGATATCTATATGGAGCAGCCCCAGGGCTTCATAGTTGAGGATGGAAAAGTATGCAAGCTGAATAAATCCATCTATGGGCTCAAACAAGCTTCTCGTAGTCGGAACATCAGATTTGACGAAACCATAAAGAGTTATGATTTTGTGCAAAATCATGATGAACCTTGTGTGTACAAGAAGCTTAGTGGGAGCGCCATTGTGTTCATCGTGCTTTACGTAGATGATTTCCTTATCATTGGGAATGATACAGGAATGATGATCAGTGTGAAGATTTGGCTATCCCATACTTATGATGATCAGTGTGAAGATCAGGGATTGTCTTCCTGTTGAACAATGGTTTTGTGAGCTGGAGAAGCAAGAAGCAGGACACTGCGACAGATTCAACAACAGAAGCCGAATACATTGCCGCATCGGTTGCGCAAGTTCATCCGGGAGCTTGGCGTAATTTCCTCTGATACTCCCATCCCGTTACTCTGCGATAACACGGGAGCCATTTCCCAGGCAAAGGAACCCAGATGGCATCATAAGAACAAGCACGTGGAAAGGAAATACCACATCATTCGAGAGATTCAAAAGCGTGGTGATATCATCATCACCAAGGTGGCCTCTGCCGAAAACGTTGTTGATCCTCTTACCAAACTTCTGACACAGAAGGGTTTTGACCAACATGTAATGAGTATGGGTTTATGGATTGTACCTGAATGGTTCTAAGGGCTAGTGGGAGATTGTTGGACATGTGAGCCCCAGACGAACCATTCTTACAATAAATGCTATTGTAATATATTTGTTTGTTAATAAAAGTTATTGATGTTTCACTCCCTTTCCGAATTTAAATGAATGCACTATAAGATCCCTCTTTACAATTAGGGTTATGTACCATGGCCATGTTGATGATCATATAACTGTTGATGCATTAAATGAATCATAGAGGCTGGTGTTTGGATGAATATCTAAAGAGTTAGATAGAGGACTCATCAAGCACCGTCAAATGATTATTGAGAGATGATCTCCAACATGAGTAGGAGATGGCAATCCTTTCTCACATAGGCTGATATCTGACCGACCTCTTGATGCAGGTCCTCTGCATGGGAATAGTGATTCGGAGGTGTCAGATTAGTTAGGTCAAAGGGTTGACTTATCGAGATCGAGATAACCTAAGTCCTATGTTGAATACTATCACAGCATAGGCACACATCCTCTGACCGGAGACAGATGTGTTACTATATGTCTGAGTGTGTACATTTGGCAGACCAATAGGTTGATGACCTCACCAAGGTCTATACACCGACGCGCTGGAGTGCATGTAAGGGCATATGAGTAATACAATCTCTCAAAGGGATCATACATGTTCACTTATGAATCGGAAGACATGAGCTCACTCATGAGGTATTGGGACTGATCAAATTCCATGCATGGTTGTCGTGCTTTGGAAGCGTGACAGGAATTTGATGGTATGATATATGCTTTGGGAAAGCATATGATCGATACCGATTCCCAATGACCAAGATTGAGAAACTTGGTTGTCAAACCCTGAAGAAGAGATGTAAAATTGATCTTAATCTTCTGGTTGATCATAGGTCTTCCAGTATGCAGGATGTACAGGTATTTGGAATACCTGAGCGTGATGTGATCATAAACGATTGTATAACCATGACGCTTCCATTCCGAGGGAGTGATGAAACAGGTCTGGATTTTAGTGACTCCTCTCAGTAGAGAAACAATCTGATCTTGGTCCAAGTATTGGACATTGGTTTGAATGAGATTCAGATGCAATGAGAAGATTAGATATGCGCCTCTTGATTTAATCAAGCATCTGTGGGAGGTACGTAAGATCTAGATTTGAGATGAGATCTCAACTTCCAAGTCACTATACGTGGAACAATACAATCGCCCTGTCCTTATCTCCAAGTATCTGCGGAGAGAGCACATTATTCTTGAAGGAGTTCAGGAATAATTCATTTGATGAATTATGTATCCAAGCAACAAGATGTTGATAATTTAATTAAAATTTATTATCAAGTATAATATGAATAGGATTCATATTGTGAGAATGATTATCCAAGATAATTAAATGAGATTTAATTATCAAGGAAATGCCGATTGTGGATAGTACTATCCATAATATCTGTATATATAATTGTGATTTATAATATATTAGAGAGAGTGCACCTTTGTAAATAGCATTTGTTAATTGTTAATGTGAATAGGATTCACATTAAGCAAATAATTGGAAATGTAATTTACAATTTAGTTTGGGCTGTGAATATGATTCACGTATTTTTCAATGGCATGACTGAAATATTCACAAATTAATTGGAAATTAATTTAGTGGATAATTTTGCAATAAATATGCATTAATTAATTGGGAATTAATTTAGTGGATAATATTGCAAATAAATTAGAGATAATAAGATAAAAATAAAAATGGGATAATTGACCACCAAATGACATGGCGTCACCCATGACTATTCATGGGTTACGCCCCACGATTTTCGGTAGGCAATTATCCATTTTTCATAATTATCATATTATCTTGTGATAATTAATTTTATTGAATTAAATTATATTGATGATAATGCAACATATATTTAATTTAATATAAATCAATATGTTGTTGTTTTTGAAGAACAATTATCATGGCCATTGATTTAATATACATATCAATCTAACCATTGATTTTGTATATGCCATGGATTGTAATCCATGGACTTCCAAACTAATATAAAAGGAGGGCAACCCTAGCCTCTTGGAAATACATGAAGAGTACACGCCTACTCTCTCTCTCTCTCTCTCATTCTCGTCCTCTCTCTCTCTAAGGTGTCTGTCTATCTTGTGCTTTGAGGGAAGAAGCAATCGTCTCCACGCCAGTTCGCTGTCGCTTCGATTGCTCGTGGATTTCCATCGACGGATTTCGTTGGACGAAATCAGGAGATTCAAGGCTTGGATCTTCATCGAGGATTGCGAGAGGAACGCGTCTCATCGTCACGCCCGCAAGTGCTATCTTCGTATATCGGACTTGAGTCAGGAGGATCTCTTGCTTTAGAGATCTCATGATCACAACCATGTTTCAAGAGGTATTTCTAATACTTTGTGGTTTGATGAAACGATCCAAGAAATGTTCTTGTGATCATGTGGTTTCATTGCGCCCCGATCGCATGAGATGTGATCAACATGCTTCCGTGATACGCTTGAGGATTACTCGTATCCTTCACTCCTATCGTGTGTCGAGAAAGGTGGGGCCCTCAACCATCGTTTTCCCTCCATTCGCTTGGCTGAGCCAGAGCTCCTCCGCCCGACACCACCATCTTCGCAACGCCTCAACCTCTCGCCATCATAGCTGTCGGATCGGGCAGAGCCTTAGATCCAATGGTCCCCGTCCTACCACATCACCAGTCCGAGCCAAGCCCCACACCTCCAGGCTCGGGTTCCCGAGCCTCACATTACCAGCCACGTGGAGGCTCGGTCAGTCTGAGCCTTAGTCTCAGTCGGAGCCTTCAACCCCATCGATCGAACCTCTGGTTCGGGGATCCGGGCCACAACCCCATGCCCGACCCTGTTGTTCGCCACCCGAACCTCCAAGAGCACGTGCAAGGCACATGCGCCGCGTATAAATTGCATAGACGCCCGTGCGATTTTAGATATTACAAAAGGTCCTCATCGCGCCTGGTCACGTACCCTTCACGTGGCGACTTAGAAAAATTGTAGATAAGCCCATGAGGGTTTTCCTTATTGCAGATAAGTCCCTTAGGGGCCCGTTTGAAGGAAAAATAATTATTTTATTTCTATTTTAGTCCCTACAATTTCAATTTGGTATATCTTTTGCATCCGAACTCTGATTTTAGCATATAATGTGTCATTTTGAAGCTTGTTTCGTGATCTATCACTTTGCTTAATTTGTTGACTGATCTGAGGTTGTTTCTGGATGATTCTTATTTAAGAAGCATTTTGATCTATGCATGCTAATAATTGACATATGTTTGCCTCATTTTTTTGGGAAATTAATGGTTTATTTTGCAAGGATTTATTTAAGGATTTCGATTGGATCAATCCTAATCTGATTATTCTAAATCATTATTTGAGGATTCAACCTTTATAGGGAATTATTTAAGATTTATTCCTTTGATATTATTGACGATTATTTGAGGGATTAAATCACATAAATTCTGAGGCTGAATATTCTTCTTCTAGATCATTATCAATTGATCTATGTATATGATGCATTGGAGTTAATTTGGATATATCTTGAAATTGTTCGATTTGTGATTTCACTTTGAGGATAATGATCAATATTTTATTTGAGAATTGAATCTTATAAAATCACGTATCCTATGCTGAAGTGGTTTCTCTGTTTATTTTCTTGCATCTCATTTCATTACATTTTATTCTTAGACACTAAAATTAATTAGCAATTAATTAATTATTTAAACTAATTTAAAATCACGCAACTAAAAATCATCGTTCCCTGTGTTCGACCTTGGTGCACTTACCAAGTTAAAAATACTTCACAACATTCAAAGATTGTGGTTTTTGATCGGCTGATTTTCACCTACTATACTACAATTATCGATTCTTAAAGAGGTGACTTTTGAGTTTATAAAATGATATCGTTGCTGGGGAACAATGAATTTTTAGGGTTTTAACTTATTTTCTATAATTAATTTTTGTGAAAACTATTTCTGCGTCATTTTTTCTTTCTACTTTTCATTTTTCACTTCTGATACTAACCACGTCATATCTCTTTGCAGATTGATCGTTGCAATTTTTGGATATTATTTAAGGATCTGCGAATTTTATTTTTGTAAGAGAAAGCTTAGATAGTTTAATTTCTGCATTACTCTCAAGGTCCCTCTGTCTGAACCCTTGTAATAATTCAGACTGAACTTCTCTGTGGTGTGTCGAGACTATTTCAACCTCTTCTGTGTGGTTGGGACCTGACTTGACTGGCATAGGAATTAAACACATATACGCTTGCTTGTTAATCCTTGATTGTGCTCGTAAGTTTTAGGCCACTCTTCTTCACTAACTAGATGCACTATAGATCGTTCAATATTAGCCAAATTTGAAATCCATTATTCTCGCTAATAGAACTATTACTTAGGGTGTTTTTTATCTGTGCATGTCATTTAGTGTAATTTCAATTCCTTGTATTGCATCCCGCATGAAGAACACGAGGAATCAATGTAAGTCTTCTTATTAAGCATGCATCATTGATTCATGTTTGTATTAGCTTTTTCGGTACTCCCTCCTCAGTTTTACAACTTAGGAATTAAAGGAATTGGGATTGCTCGCTTGGCGTGAATTTGTGTTCTCACATAAACTTCAGTGATAACCTTAATCTAAAATTGGGACTGCTAATCAAAGTAATTGTAAATATAACTGACATAAAATTTACCCTTGTGTCTGATGGAGTAAAATCCACTCATTATTTGTAAGGACAAGATCGCACACTTAGGACAGAGACAAAAATTGAAAAAATTCATTCAGACTACTGGTTTTAAAAAAAATTAGCTACTTTTCAGTGAGGGTTTAGGGTAGCCATTTTACGATCCTACTTCCCTTAGTAGAGTGGGTGGTTTAGAGGACACTACGGAAGGCTTCGTCCTCAGGTAACACGGGTAGCCGTTTAAATGGTCTGTACTTACACCTATACTGGCTAAAAGTATGTGCAACTAGTTGTACAAATTCGGGATAGTCTTTGCGAAATATTTCGGTACCTAACAGCTCCACTTAATTTCAAGATTGTTTTGTTATTAAATTAAAATTAAAAAATAAGTGGCAGAACTCTAACGTGCCTTCACCTGTGTTGAGTGACTGAACTTGAGAATTTGATTTGTGTTTGTTTTGTGTAAGCATTCCCGTGAAGACTCTCTTTCGACCCCTCTTGGTCTTAAGGTCATCCTCTTTAGCAATCCTCCTCCTTCAGGATTCTGTCAATCCCAGACTAACCCTTCATTTCACTCCTATACTAAGAAAACCTTTATCCTTGGCAGTTCTTCATATACTTCAACACCTAATTATGAACTCTTTACTTCTAAAGGTGAGGAGGAAGAAGTCACGATGCCTCCAAAGAAGAACCCTGGTGACGACGAGAATGACAATGATCCTATTCGAGCACTTCTGGCTAGAATAACCGTTGCTGAACAACACAATGAACTCCTTAAGGCACATATTGCAGAAATGCAATGCGGTGAGGCTGCTATGGAAGATACGTACCTCCGCGAATTAGATGAAGACTATAATTGGTTGAGACCGGTACCCCCCGAGGATGCGTTCGAATACAAACCGCATTTCCTCGCATTATTGCAAAATTTTGGAGGGAATAATCATGAAGAACCATATATCTTCCTCTGTGACTTCGAGCTAGTCCGCGCTAACCTCTGCTACTTTAGGGTTAGTCAAGACTACATAAGGTTGAGAGTTGTCCCCTTCGCCTTGACTGATAAGGAGGCTTACTGACTGAAAAATTTACGAGAAGTGGTCACTACATGGGCCACCTTCAAGACTCTGTTCTTAAAGAAAGTCTACCCATTTAGTAGAATCAATCAGATGAGGTTCAAGCTCATGAGCTTCACCCAACACTCGAACGAACCATTCCATGAAACCTGGGAAAGGTTCACAGTTCTAATCCAGAAATGCCCAGACACAGGATAAGCAAAATGATGCTGGTCCAAAGTCTTGTGAGTGGACTAAACCCTGAGACCCAAGGGTTAGTAAGTGCATTCTGCGGAGGAAGCTACATGGGACGCCATGAAGACACTGTCTACAAGGTGTTTGAGAGACTTGTTGAATCCAGCCATGCGCAAACCACTAGCCAGGCCTGCATAGCCGGCTCTAAAAAGATGGTGAATAATCTGATGACCGATCAGAGCACTAACATAGGAATAATAGCTGATAAGATAACTTTGGTCGAACGTATTTATAAAAAGGTGGATGAACTTCATAAATCATCTGATATGGAGAAATTGGCTAAATTGCCTAAACAAATGGAGGAACTGGCTGACAAGATATCCAAGATGTAGATACTTGCCCCAACTTCATCACATATCCCCATACACCAAATCACTATATTCAAGGGAAAGGGGTAGGGAAAGAGAGCCATTGGGCTGGAGATCAAGTCTTTTCCCATCAAACTGAAGAAATATCAATTCAAACCATTTACGAGGAACCTCCATAAGTTATGGAGATAAACGGAGTTTGGTATAACATGGAACCTATCAATTGTTCAGATAAAAACTCTACTCCGAACTCTCGTCCACCACAAGCCCAACCCACCTATCAACTTCAACAACATCAGCGTCAGCTGTACCGTACGGGTTATCAGAACCTACAACCACAACAGTATGAATGCCAAGGCTTGCAGGGCCAATTCAGGCAGTATTAGCAGCCTCAGGCCAAGAAGGGCCAGGGGTCCTCCTCTTCTTCAATCTCTCTTGAACTCCAATGAGTGTTGTACGAACTTCATGATATGAGAGTCAATATCAACCGACTCTCTCGATGGATAGACGAGGTGACTGCACCACAACCCATGATTCCAGATCAAGTTCATGCTAATCCAAATAGCCTCGGATAGAATCGGGAATTAAGCTCTGAATGTTCCTTACCTGAATACAAGATATTTTTGCTTGATGACACCTATCATATTTTTCTCAGGAGCAGAAGGACCGTAACCATGCCTGATCAAGCAAATGAACACGGTGACATAGCCCTAGTGTCCACAAATTCACACAATCCTGGGGGAATTGAGGAGGAGAGGCAAGAGGAGGAGGAAGAAAAAGACCCACCCACACACCCATCATACACTACACCTCTGAAGGCTATGTAGAGTCAGAATCTGAATTTGACAAATAAGCGCCACCAAGACATCCGCAACAGTTATCCACCAATTTTCCTGTTTTTAGATCAGTCAGTCCAAGTCCTGTAGATATGTTTCATTCCCCATTCAGTAAAAGTGATGTTTTTTTATCACAATAAGTCCATTCCTTTCCCCCCACACTCTTACGACAGGAAAGAGGAAAAACATAAAAAAACAAAAAAATAACGACGAGATGGCCCACATCTATAGAGAAAATATTAAAGTCACTCTATTCTTAGATGAGATGGTAGAAAGAGACCCGACTTTTTGAAAATACATTAAGGTGAAATGCATCCCGACAAGGACCAACAAAAAGAATCCTAGCCGAACAAAGAAGCGCATGCTCTCTATCACTACATCTCTCTTGGAAAAAAAGAGCTACCAAGGAAGAAAAGAGACATGGGTGCTCACTTTGTCACTAGCCAGATAAATGAACTCAAGTTTTCCCGAACATTATTAGACAATGGCTCCTCCATCAATCTCATGCCCACAACTCTATTTGAGCATTTAAATCTAGGTCCTCTTAAGCAGTCTACAGTTGTACTTCGATTCGCAGATACATCAACTAAGAGACCTAAGGGAGAAATTCGAAACGTTGTCATCAACATAGAGGGACAAAATTACCCAGATGATTTCATAATAGTCGATATGGACGTCCCTAGAAATTGGAAAGACTCATAAATGATACTAGGGCAACCCTTCCTTAGGACCGCATGAGCTATATTCGATTACACATCCGGGAGAATCCAGTTTGGGAAAGTTCAAAATCGGTAATAAGAAAGCCAGATTCGATAAATGATACAGACTTATCAGAGCTCAAACCATTACCCCCTACTCTTAAGTATGCCTTCCTTGCAGGAAATAAGGGACAATTTCTGGTCATCATCAGTTCACATCTGACCGAAGAGCAAGAGATCCTCTTGCTTAATGTTTTAGAGAAAAATCACAAGGCTATAGGCTGGAGATTGTCTGATCTTCCAGGGATAAACCCAGCCCTTTGCTCACACCATATTTACCTTTGGGATAATGCTAAACCCTCTCATGAATGCCAATGTAGGTTGAATCCAAACTTACAGGAAGTGGTTAAAACTGAGATCGAAAAATGGTGTAAGGCTGGTTTCATATCCCACCTCAGACTCCAAGTGGGTGTCTCCTTTGCATGTCGCCCCGAAAAAATCGGGACTTCAGATTATCATCAATGAGGAGGGAGAGGAGATCACGACACGGGTACCCACGTCGTGGCGCGTCTGTGTGGATTACATGTTCGTGAATGCTGCAACGAAGAAGGATCACTTTCCGCTACCTTTTATTGATCAAATTTTGGAGAGATTGGTAGGGAGAGAATACTTTGTTTCTTAGATGGGTACTCGGGCTACAATCAGGTAGCCATCGCCCCTGAGGACTAGGAAAAGACTACTTTTACATGTCCTTTCGGCACATACGCATTCAGGCACATGCCTTTTGGGTTTTACAATGCTCCCTGTACTTTTCAGAGATGCATGATTGCTGTTTTTGGTGAAATGGTTAGAGATTCTGGAGATCTTCATGGATGACTTCTCAATCCATGGTGATTCATTCGATGATTGTCTAGTGCACCTGGATCGCATCCTCCAAAAGTGTAGGGAAGTAAATCTGGTGCTCTCTTGGGAGAAAAGCCATTTTATGGTAAAAGAGGGCATTGTACTAGGGCATGTCGTCTCCAAGAAGGGAATGTAGGTTGACCCTGCCAAGGTGGATGTGATCAAGAAACTCGAGCCACCGACCAATGTAAAAAAGTGTGGTCTTTTCTAGGGCATGCCGAATTTTATAAGAGATTTATTAAATATCTTTTAAAAATTACCCGACCGTTGACTAACATCTTAGGGAAAGATACCGAGTTCATTGTAAATCATAAGTGTCTGGAAGCCTTCGAGCTTGTTAAAAAGAGGATCATTGAGACTCCCGTCCTACAAGCCTCTGACTGGTCTCTTCCCTTTGAGATCATGACAGACGCTTCAGACTTCGTTGTAGGGGCGGTATCAGGCCAAAGAAAAGATGGAATCCCATATGTTATTTACTACGCAAGAAAATTTTTAGACCCAGCTCAGAAAACTACACCGTGATCGAAAAGGAAATGCTTGCAACAGTCTTTGCATTGGAAAATTTTCAATCTATACTTATAGGATCTAAGGTGACAGTTTACAAAGATCATTCTGCCATTCGATACTTAATGGCAAAAAAAGATGCAAAAGTGCGACTCCTTAGATGGATACTATTTCTTTAGGAATTTGATTTGGAGATTAAAGATAAACTTGGGGTTAAGAATGTCGTGAATGATCATTTATCATGGATCGAACATAACAAAATTCATGAGTCTGAATCCATCCGTGAAACGTTCCCAGATGAGTCAATTTCTTCTATTGACTCTCTGCCATAGTATGCAGACATGGTGAACTATTTTGTCTCCAAGAAAGTTCCTCTCGGTTGGCCCTGTAGGACATGCGAGCCCACGACGAGCCATTATGTAATAAATGTTATTGCAATTCACTCCTTAATCTGAAATGAAGAATAACAAATTTGCATAATAGGTCCCTTAGTACAATTAGGGTTATGTACCATGGCCATCTTAATGATCATACAGTTGTTGATTCAATTATTGAATCATAGAGGTTGATGCTTGGATGAATATCTAAAGAGTTAGATTGAGGACCCATCAAGCACCGTCAAATGATTGTTAAGACGTGATCTTTAACCTGAGTAGGAGATGGCAATCCTTATCTCTAAAGGTTGATATCTGATCGACCTCTTGATGCAGGTCCTCTGCATAGGAATAGAGATTCGGAGGTAACAAATTAGTTAGGTTAAAGAGTTGACTTAACGAAATCGAGATAACCAAAGACATATATCGTATGCTATCACGGTATAGGCACGCATCCTCTGACCATAGACAGATGTGTTACTATATATTTGAGTATGTACATTTGGTAGACCGATAGGTTGATGGCCTAATCAAGGTCTATATACCGGCGAGCTGGTGTGCATATAAGGGCATATGAGTAATACGATCTCAGAAGGATCAGACAGGTTCATTTACTGAACCGGAAGATATGATCTCACTCATGAGATATTGGTAAGATCAAATTCTGTGCACGGTCGTCTCGCTTTGGAAGCTTGACTGAATTTGTAGGCTTGATATATGCTTTTGGAAAGTATATGATCAACACCTAGGTATGATATGTGCTTTTGGAAAGTACATGATCGATACCGATTCCCATTGATCGAATGAGAAACTTAATGATAAAACCCTGAAGGAGACAGTCTAAAAGAGATCTAAATCTTCGGGTTTAATCTAGGTCTTCCAGTATGCATGATGTGATCATAAACGCCATGACGCTTCCATTCCTAGGGAGTGATGAAACGAGTTTAGATTTTAGTGACCCCTCTCAGTAGAGAAGTGATCTGATCTTGGTCCAAATGTTGGACATTGATCTGAATGTGACTTAGATGCAACGAGAAGATTAGATTTGTGGTCTTGATTTAATCAAGCATCTATGGGAGGTCCGCAAGATCTGGATTTAAGATGTGATCTCAATATCCAAGTCACTATACGTGGAACAATACAATCGCCCTGTCCTTATCTCCAAGTATCCACGGAGACAACGCATTATCCTTGAAAGAGTTCAAGAATGATTTCATTGTTCATTTATATATATATCCAAGTATTGAGATATGGATGATTAAATGCGATTTAATCGTAAAATATAATATGAATTTGATCATATTATTAATCCATATAAGAAGAGCCATCTAGGATAATTAAATGTGATTTAATTATAAAAAATGTGAACAATATGAATGTGATTCATATTATTTGTGCACATGAGAATAAAGATTCAAGATGACTAAATATGATTTAATTATCATGGATATGAATAATGTGGATAATACTATCCATATTAATCAGGTATATTTATAAATGTGATTTATAATATATTAGAGAGAGCATATTGTGATTTATATTTGTTAATTAATTATTGATGTGAATTGGATTCACATTTGATGATTAATTGAAAATATAATTTACATTTTATTTTGGGATATGAATGTGATTCACATTTTCCCAATGATATGATTGCAATATTTCACAAGATAATTGTGAATTATTTTTGTGAAATAATTTACAACAATTGTTTTGTAAATCCTGGAGATATCATGAGATAATGATATCTCATTAGATAATGAGATCTCATGAGATGTTGGTAGTCATCCCCCCTTTAAGGGGATGTGGTTTATCTCCACATTATATCCAATGATAATTAATTGATTTAATTTGAATTTAAATGTATTGATTTATTGATATATATATATATATATTAAATTAAATTAAATAATTGTGTTTTCACAACAAAATCATGGCTATTGAAAGAAACACAAATCAATCTCATCCATTGATTTGGTGTTGTCCAAGGATTAAGATCCATGGATACCAAAACACTGCTTAAGAAGAGGCACCCCTTGCTCTTTAAGATACATGATAAATCCGTAGGCTCCCTCTCTCTACATGCCAAAGGTGATCTCCCTCTCTCCCATTGTGGATGTCTACCATGGAGCCCAAGAGAGAGTCGTCATCGCCACAACATCGTTGTTATGCTGCCGGATCATCTACTCATGGATCTCCATCTCCTTCGGTGCTCCTCGCTCGTGAATAAGATGTTGGATCTCATGTGACGAGATCGAGAGATAGGCTGCTTGGATCATCAACATGGATTGCGAGGAGTACACGTCTCATCAACGTGCTCACAAGCGTCTCCTCCATTGGATCGGACTTGAGACAGGAGGTCTCTTGGTTTAGAGACTCGATCGCAACCACGCTTCAAGAGGTAGCCATAGTACCTATTTGTGGTTTAGATGAAATGATCCAAGAAGGGTTCTTAGATCATGTGGTTTCATCATTTAAAAATTTTAAAATTCCGCTGCCCAGAGCAACTAGTGCGACTAGTCGCTCCCGAATGCTCACGATGTGATCCACATGCTTCCGTGATACGCTTGAGGATCTTCCCATATCCTTCAGACCCAAGAACAGAATCGACTGACTCAAGTCGGAAGCCAAACACTACCATTGGGTGGATCCATTCCTTTTATTTGAAGGACTGGATTGTATATGGAGAAGATGTATTCCTCAAGAGGAATACTACAGTGTCCTCAATCTCTGTCATACCTTGGAAAGCAGAAGGACATTGCTATGGGAAGAGAACCACTAAGAAGATACTACAATGTGGATTTTACTAGCCGACCTTGTTTAAGTATGCCAACAATTTTGTCAGGTCGTGCCCAGTCTGTCAGAGAATGGGAGGGACCATTGTTCCCAAAGACGCTATGGCTATGTAACTAGTAATCATTTGTGATGTATTCGATGCATGAGGCATTGACTTTATGGGCTCGTTTCCTAATAGTGAAGGATTTGGATATATTATTCTTGCGGTAGATTATTATTTATCTAGGTGGATGGAGGCTATCCCTACTCGAGCAACATACAACAAGACTGTATGTAAATTTTTGAAGGATCATATTATTTCAAGGTTTGGAATCCCTAAGGTATTAATATCTGATGGGGTTAGCCACTTTGTCAACCGGGAGGTAAAGAAGTTGACTAAGGAATACGACATCAAGCATCATGTCGCTGGTCCTTACCATCCACAATCCAATGGCATGGTTGAGGTGTCAAACACGGAGGTCAAAGGAATTTACAGAAGCTCGTCTGTCCTGACATGAAGAACTGGTCTCGACTCCTGGACTAGGTTCTATGGGCTTACCGGATGGATTATAAGACCCAATTGGGTACCTCCCCGTTTCGAATGGTATATGGAAATGAAGGATATGGTTAGAATCCTCTAGCGCATCACGGAAGCGTGATCGTCGTATCGAATACGACGAAGAACGACTAGTCGCACTAGTTGTTCTATGCAACGGAAATTGAAAAAAAATTTCATGTGACGAAACCACATGATCCAAGAACACTTCTCGGATCGTTTCGTTTAAACCACAAACAAGTATTAGGTTTACCTCTTGAAGCGTGGTTGCAATCGAGTCTCTAAACGAAGAGACCTCCTGTCTCAAGTCCGATCCGACGGAGGAGACGCTTGCGAGCGCGGGGATGAACTGCGTGCTTCTCGCAATCCATGTTGATGATCCAAGCGGCGGATCTCCTGATCTCGACACACGAGATCCGACGTCTTCTTCACGAGCAAGGCACGCTGAAGTAGACGGAGTTCCACGAACAAACCATCGGGCAGCATAACGACGACACTGCGGCGATGGAGAACCTCTCTAGGGCATCCATGGTGGACGGCCACATGAGAGAGATAGAGAGAGGACGTGTAGAGAGAATGAGAGAGAGAGAGATTTGTTGCCTCAACTTCTGTGTTAAGAAGAGCAATGGGGTGCCTCTCCTTTTATAGGGTTTTGGGATCCATGGATCTCAATCCATGTGTCAACACAAATCCAATGGTCCACATTAATTTGTGTTTCTTTCAATGGTCATGATTTGTTGCTAAAAACACAACAACAATTAATTTAATAAAAAATCAAATATACAATAAATATAATTTGATTTTATATCAAATCAATCTCCAATGGAGAAATAGGAAAGGAGGCAAGCCTCCTTCCATAAGGAGGGTGGACGGCCACCAATTCCTCATGGGAATTGTGGCCGTCCCCTCTCCTCTTTTGGAAGGGAGCTTCCTTTTTCCTATTACATGAGAATATATTATCTCATGATTCTCTCCAATATTTGCAACAACTTTTGTTGCAAATTATTTCACAAAAAAATCCAATTTATTTTGTGAACATTGCAATCATGCCATTGGAAATTTTGTGAATCACATTCACAACCCAAAACAAAATGTAAATTACATTTTCAATTTAATGTCCAATGTGAATTCAATTCACATTAACATTTAATTAACAAATGTAAATTACAAACATCTCTCTCTTATATATTATAAATCACATTTATAATATATTTGATTAATATGGATATTGCTATCCGCATTAGTCATATCCATGATAATTAAATCATATTTAATCACCTTGGATTTCATTTCTCTTGTTCTCAAATAATATGAATCACATTCATATTACTTAGATCTTTGATAATTAAATCACATTTAATTATCCAAGATAACTCTCTTTATAATATGAATCAAATTCATATTAATCATGATAATTAAATCACATTTAATCATCCATTTTCTCAATGCTCGGATACATATATCAACAATAGAATTATCCATGAACTCTTTCAAGGATAATGCGCTTTCTCCGCGAATACTTGGAGATAAGGACAGGGCGATTGTATTGTTCCACGTATAGTGACTTGGATATTGAGATCATATCTCAAATCCAGATCGCGGGCCTCTCATAGATGCTTGATTAAATCAAGACCGCAAATCTAATCTTCTTATTGTATCTGAATCACATTCAGATAATGTCCAACATTTGGACTAAGATCAGATTACTTCTCTACTGAGAGGAGTCACTAAAATCCAGACCCGTTTCATCACTCCCTAGGAATGGAAGCGTCATGGTTATACAATCGTTTATGATCACATCACCCTCAGGTATTCCCAATACCTGTACATCCTGCATACTGGAAGACTCAGATTAAACCCGAAGTATTGGATCAACTTTATACTGTCTACTTCATGGTTTTATCAGTAAGTTTCTCATTCGATCATTGGGAGTCGGAATCGATCATATACTTTCCAAAAGCATATATCATACCTAGGTCTTGATCATATACTTTCCAAAAGTATATATCAAACCAACAAATTCAGTCAAGCTTCCAAAGCGAGACGACCGTGCCACGGAATTTGATTCTTCCCAATATCTCATGAGTGAGCTCATGTATTCCGGTTCAGTAAATGAACCTGTATGATCCCTTTGAGAGATCGTATTACTCATATGCCCTTACATGCACACCAGCGCGCCGGTGTATAGACCTTGGTTAGGTCATCAACCTATTAGTCTGCCAAATGTACATACTTAGACATATAGCAACACATCTGTCTCCGGTCAGAGGATGCGTGCCTATATCATGACAGCATATGATATAGGACTTTGGTTATCTCAATCTCGTTAAGTCAACTCTTTGACCTAACTAATCTGACACCTCCGAATCTCTATTCCTATGCAGAGGACCTGCATCAAGAGGTCGGTCAGACATTAGCCTTTAGAGATAAGGATTGCCATCTCCTACTCAGGCTGGAGATCATTTCTTAACAATCATTTGACGGTGCTTGATGAGTCCTCAATCTAACTCTTTAGATATTCATCCAAGCACCAGCCTCTATGATTCAATAGTTGAATCCACAGTTGTATGATCATCAAGATGGCCATGGTACATAACCCTAATTGTACTAAGGGACCTATTATGCAAATTATTCATTCTTCATTTCATATTAAGGAGTGAATTGCAATAACATTTATTGCATAATGGCTCACCGTGGGCTCGCATTTCCAACAGGAAAGTCGTGTCATTTGCCTGCAGAACTCGTGCATAAATTAGAATGGACAATCAAAAAGATCAATTGGAACTGTCACCAAGGAAAGAAGAACAGAAAGATGGATTTGAATGAACTATCCGAAATCTGAAATCATGCCTACGAAAACAACACCATTTACAAGGACATAGTAAAGAAATGGCACGACAAGAACATTTGAACAAAGACTTTTCCCAGGGTAAAAAGTTATGGTTGTTTAATGCGAGATTGAAAAATTTCCAAGGTAAATTGAAATCAAGATGGACAGGACCCTTCATCGTAAGAGAGGTGCACACTAACGGAAGTGTTGAGATCTCAGAGACCGCAGATAACACACAAGTATTTATAGTCAACGGTCAGTTGCTTAAACACTTAGTCGAATCCAATGAGCAGTTAGTGCAAGTAGAACAGATCTCCTTCACTCAGGGCGCGACACTTGACGAAAGACTTGAACTGCACGGATAAACCACCTCTTCAAAACCAACACTTTTCTGTATATCTCTGTCCCCCAATACTTAGTATAGAGGGACCGGTATCATTGTGTATACATCACTTCTATTCTTTCTGCTCACCCTCGGCTGCCTCATTTCATGCTTTTCCGCTATGCTTAGTCCCTCAAAAGTCTAAGTATAGTGGGGCATGTAGACTTCTATTGTTCTTGACTCAACTATATTTAGTACGAGCTATGTCTACATTTCACTTTGTGCTATGGGGACATAGCACATGATAAGTATAGGGGGGTGTGTTTGTATATATTCTACTTTATCCATAGCTCGTACTTTAATCGTTTTCATCTAACATCAGGAATGGGTACACGTAGTGTATATTATGTATACATAATACTAAATGCTTTCTGTATATAATACCTGTATTTCAAACAAACAAAAAAACAAAAAAAAACTTTTTGCATAAAAAAAGGAAAAAAATCACTCATGATCTTGCATTTCATCAGGCATCACATGCGTTCATTGGTTGGATTATTCCTGACACATTCACTACCACTCAAGGCTTGAGGATTTTAAGGACACTTGATTTATGAGATACTGAGAATCTGAGTTAGCCAACCTTAGTTATTAGGGTTTTGAACTTAATAATCCATACGTCCCTAGTTTGAAAGATTTGACCGCTATATTGCACTCTTCATCTATACCTTCAAAAGAATATGATCAACACGTCACTTTCACAACTGCATGATTGATGAGATTGAGGTATCACTTGAGGAACTAGGACTGTAAATTTAAGTCTGGACCCGATCTAATGATATTCGAGGATGGGATGAACTTAAGAAACCTGAGTGTCAGCAAAACCTTATCCAGTATGTGAACAAGTTCATATGCTATCTCTTTGACATTTACCTATGTGCCAGGGTGTGATGAAACTAAATAATTGTTGATCAGTGTGCGCCAACTCTGGGTAAAAGCAGTGGAGCTAGCCAAAAAAAGAAAAGGAAAAAAGAAAAATATCAATAAAAAACTCTACCATTACAAAGTCAAATACAAATGATCTTCTACCAATGGTGAGAGCTCCCAAATATTTTAGAAGTTTCCACTTGGACCAAGCCCTAATTAGGACAAAGGAGTCGGACGACACCAAAAAAGGGCTCCGCATCGTAAGCGATACAAGTCTGGGTATCGAAGGTATCTTAGATACTCAAAAGAGACACAACCCAGTGTACTCCCAGAAAAACAAGTGCAGACGACTCCAACTCTCTTGACGGATACACTGATCAACAAGTTAAAAATATACACGTGTTGAGTAATAAGGCACTCGAGAGGTCCCTTGTTCCAATGTGAGGGAGAAAAAGTATACTCAATCATATACCCTCCATCATCTGGTCGTCCATCTACATTTCAAGTCTGACAAACTAATGAGACAGTTGACTGAAGCAAGAATATACTTATTCCCTAGTGTTGAGGATGAGGTCTAGAGGAAAGTCTCTTGGACTGGAACTTCGAATAATGTCTTGACTCGACTCTCATGAATGCAGTACACTAATGTTATATCCTTATATTATATGTACAAACAGAGAGCCTGATAAATAGAGAAGTTGGATTCCTTTTGATTAAAGCATAGTTGAACCCGGGCTTTTAGGATCACTCAAATTAAGGGTCTACGATGAACCGAGCCTTAAAAATTCACATGCACAGTCAGGATTTATCCAACTAAGTCATTCATTCATTGATGCTCGGGGACGAGCATGGTTTAAGTATAGGGGTATGCTGAATATCATATTCATCATGATAAAATTGATTAATTAGGCTATGTTCCCCAAAATACACATGCATTTAATAATTAATAGAGCATCATTATCATTCATACACATGTAAATAATATCCACAATCCATCATGCATACTTGCATAATGTGCAAATTAGCCCCAAAAGCTGTTAATTTCTCATATTTTTAATTAACTCATCCTAACTAAAATTGACCACAATCTACCTCCATTATGTAGATACTACTAACAAGAATAAATAAAAACTACAAAAAATACTAACTCAAATAAGTGGCACATAATCCCAAAGACTAATTTCACATCTGACGGACGAAAATGTGTGTATCTTCCTCATACAGTGTCCGATTTTGGTCTACTCACATTTAAAGTACTCCATTTTCAAATACCTTCAAAATAAGATCAATTTCATAAAATTCGAAGCTCATATTTGAAAATTTGGTTTTTGGCCCCCTTTTGCATATTTTAACTTTTTTGTGATTTTTGACCTGAATTTTTATGTACATAATTAACCCTTTTAATTTTATTTCTTCTTCATTTATGTTCTTGGATGAAAGCTTTATTAAACGGCTTAAAAATCTAAGTCCAAATCAAGATTGAAATCAAAGAAACTGACTATGACTGAGTGTCCGTTGTAAGTCTGTATAAAATTTACGTGTTTCATACTTCTATTTTATTCCCCTATTTTCGTACTCATTACAAATCTAAAAAAATTAGATTAGTGTGTAATTAATTTTTGTTGTATTTTATCATATTTTTCTGGATTTTTTATCCTCTTTTAAAAGCACCAAAAATTACAAAACCCCCAAAAGCTTATTTTCTATAGACACAGAGACCACCAAAAATTCCACTTCACACAGATGACCTCCTTTGTTCCAAATCTTTCATGAAAGTTGTTTATCTTGTCGAGATGAACAACTTTTGTGCAGGAAATTTTCTGATATGAGGTCCCCTTCTATTTCTTTTCTATTTTTCTTTGTCTTTGAATTTTGAAGTTTTTTTGGGATGCCATGTGGCAGCTTCTGGGCGTGCCATTTAGCACCCCACTTTCTCTCACCTGCTGCCCTCCGTCACTTGCCATGCACGTGATCCTCTTACACTTCCCAAATGGTTGTCAACCCATCTCCTCCCCCAGGTCACGTGCCTAGCACGTGACCCCCTTCCCCTTCCTCCAGTCGTTCCCCGCCCCTACGGCCATTAAGCCTCCACCATGCATGTCCCCTGGCCGTTACACGCCTCCACCCACCTCCACACCTTCTAGATGTTCACCTCCTCCTCTTGTAACGTGCATTGACCCCCCACACACATAAAGACCTCCCTCGCCAACCTTCCCGGTCATCCGCCATTGTAAGCAGGAGAATAGAACGACCACCTCCTCAACGGTGAGAGCGTCAAGTGGGTCGATCCATCCTGCGGCGATATCCGAGGCCTTGCAGCCTCATCGCAACCTCCATCATTAAGGTCTGCTACTACTCTGGTCAAGCGATCGTCGAGCATCTTCTCTTTCCCATGTATTCTCTTCCCCTTCTCTCTCTCTCTCTCACATCCGCATCGCACACCTCCACCTCCGGCCTTGCACATTCCAGAGCTCCACTCCTTCCTCCCTCCAGGTGAAACCACCTCCTCGCTCTACGCGAGAGCATCTCCTCCATCCAAGCTCTGCAATCGCCTGGAGCAGCGCCTCCACGCTTGTACCTGGCCGTCTACACCGCGCTCCATCATTGTCTTAACCCTTACAGGTTCCCACTGTAGGATATGATTAGATCCTCAAGCGCATCACGGAAGCGTGAGCATCGTATCGAATATGACGAAGAACGACTAGTCGCACTAGTTGTTCTATGCAGCAAAAATTAAAATTTTTCGTGCGACAAAACCACATGATCCAAGAACACTTCTTGGATCGTTTCGTCTAAAATACAAACAAGTAATAGGATTACCTCTTGAAGCGTGGTTGCGGTCGAGTCTCTAAACGAAGAGACCTCCTGTCTCAAGTCCGATCCGACGGAGGAGACGCTTGCGAGCGCAGGGATGAATCGCGTGCTTCTCGCAATCCATGTTGATGATCCAAGCCGTGGATCTCCTAATCTCGACATACGAGATCCGACGTCTTCTTCACGAGCGAGTTGCACCGAAGGAGATGGAGAATCACGAGCAAACAATCGGGCAACATAACGACAACGTTGCGGTGATGAAGAACCTCTCTAGGGCATCCATGGTGGACGGCCACATGAGAGAGAGAGAATGGGCATGTAGAGAGAGAAAGAGAGACTTATGTTCTCTTGTGTATAAAGAAGAGCAAAAGGGTGCCTCTCCTTTTATAATATTTTGGGATCCATGGATCTCAATCCATAGACAACACAAATCCAACGTCTCTCATTAAATGTGTTTATTTTAATGGCTAAGATTTGTGTTGGTTAAACCAACAACAATTAATTTAATTTAGATTAAATATATATTGACAAATCAATAAAAATCAATCCCAAATTAAATCAATCAAGCATGGAGATTATGGAATGAAGATTGTCTCCTCCCATAATATTGGATTTGATGGCAATCTCATGAGATCTCATGAGATTACATTATTCCATGGAAATCTCCAAGATTTACAACAATTGTTGTAAATTATTCTACAAAAATAATTCATAATTATTTTGTGAATATTGCGATCTTGCCATTGGAAAATTTTGAATTCCATTCACAATCCAAAATAAAATGTGAATTACATTTCAATTAGTTGTCCATTGTTAATCCAATTCACATCAACATTTAATTAACAAATATAAATTACAATTACCTCTCTCTTATATATTATAAATCACATTTATAGTATATATTATTCATATCCATGATAATTAAATTACATTTAATCATCTTGGATCTCTATTCTCGTGTGCCCAAATAATATGAATTGCATTCACATTATTCACATCTTTGATAATTAAATCACATTTAATTATCTTAGATAACTCTCTTTATAATATTAATCGAATCCATATTAATCATGATAATTAAATCACATTTGATTATCCATTTTCTCAATGCTCGGATACACATATCAACAATAAAATTATCCTGAACTCTTTCAAGGATAATGCGCTTTCTCCATGGATACTTGGAGATAAGGACAGGGGGATTGTATTGTTCCATGTATAGTGACTTGGATATTGAGATCATATCTCAAATACAGATCGCGGGCCTCCCATAGATGCTTGATTAAATCAAGACCGCAAATCTAATCTTCTCATTGCATCTGAATCACATTCATATCAATGTCCAACATTTGGACCAAGATAAGATTACTTCTCTACTGAGAGGAGTCACTAAAATCTAGACCCGTTTCATCACTCCCTAGGAATGGAAGCGTCATGGTTATACAATCGTTTATGATCACATCACCCTCAGGTATTCCCAATACCTGTTCATCCTGCATACTGGAAGACTCAGAATAAACCAGAAGTATTGGATCAACTTTGTACTGTCTACTTCAGGGTTTTTATCAGTAAGTTTCTCATTCGACCATTGGGAGTTGGTATCGATCATATACCTTCCAAAGGCATATATCATACATAGGTCTTGATCATATACTTTCCAAAAGTATATATCAAACCTACAAATTCAGTCAAGCTTCCAAAGCGAGACGACCGTGCACGGAATTTGATTCTTCCCAATATCTCATGAGTGAGCTCATGCCTTCCGGTTCAGTAATGAACCTGTATGATCTCTTTGAGAGATCATATTACTCATATGGCTTTACATGCACACCAACGCACCGGTGTATAGACCTTGATTAGGTCATCAACCTATTGGTCCGTCAAATGTACATACTCAGACATATAGTAATACATCTGTCTCCGGTTAGAGGATGCGTGCCTGTATCATGACAGCATACATATAAGACTTTGGCTATCTCAATCTCGTTAAGTCAACTCTTTGACCTAACTAATCTGACACCTCCGAATCTCTACTCCTATGTAGAGGACCTGCATCAAGAGGTCGGTCAAATATTAGCCTAATTGAAAAAGGATTGCCATCTCCTAGTCAGGCTGGAGATCATCTCTTAACAATCATTTGACGGTGCTTAATGAGTCCTCAATCTAACTCTTTAGATATTCATCCAAGCACCATCCTCTATGATTCAATAGTTGATCAACAGCTATATGATCATCAAGATGGCCATAGTACATAACCCTAATTGTACTAAGGGACCTATTATGCAAATTATTTATTCTTCATTTCAGACCAGGGAATGATATTTGCAATAACATTTATTGCATAATGGCTCGCTGCGGGCTCGCATGTCCAACAATCTCCCACTAGCCCAAAGAGCCATTAATGAGCTAATAATTTAAACCCATACTCATGTGACAATCATAGGCTGTTTAGAAAATAGCTAGGTAAGCTGATCAGTCACTCTGTTCTTGCGAGACTACGCCAAGTCCTTTTACAACACTTGCATATCCCCAGTAACTTTGTTCGCATCTAATGAGAATGTTGCATCTTATGCAACCAATACTCAATCTTGTTAGTTACAATGTCCTTGACACTACAGCTTAACAATTGTTATAACCAGTATTTTCATAATCCTTATCAGAATACCCTTATTTATGGAGATCCCTATCTCCTAAGGTATCCAAAGTTAAGACCTTTTAGATCACTATCTATATAGTCTTAATTCATCTTTGATGATATTGCTATTTCTGCAATCAAGTGTTTTATCTCCATAGTAGGATTAGTAACACTTTACTACTCCCACTGCATGGCAGATATCTGGCTTTTGTACACATCTAGCACACACTCAGCTGAAGGATATTGTGAATCCTCAAGCGCATCACGGAAGCGTGTCGAACGCATCGTATGCAATCGGAGCAACTAGTCGTACTAGATGCTAGATGCAGCGGAAATTAAAATTTTTTAACTTTAAAGATGAAACCACATGATCACGAGAACACTTCTCGGATCGTTTCATCAAACCACAAAGTAAAAGGAATACCTCTTGAAGCGTGGTTGTGATCGCAAGATCCCAAAGTAGAGATCCTCCTATCTTAAGTCCGATCCACGAAGAACGCACTTGCGGGCGTGATGATGAGTCACGTTCCTTCCCGCAATCCTCGATGAAGATCCAAGCGATGGCTCCCCCGATTTCGTCAAACGAAATCTGTCGTCTTCCTTTAGAGTAAGCAACTCCAAAGAAGATGGAGATCCACGAGTCGTCGAAGAAGAAGCCGAGAGTCTCTCCTTTCTCAATACAAAGTGGACGGCCACTTAATGGAGAAGAGAAAGAGAGAGAGGGCGAGAATGAGAAAGAGAGAGAGAGAGAGAGTTGTCACCTTGTACAACTCTTAATGATGTACCATGGAAGGCTACCCTAGCCCTCCTTTATATACTAGTTTAGGATCCAATGGATCTCAATCCATGGGACACACGGATCCAAGGGATATGCTTGGTCCATGATAAATCAATGGCCATGATTTGTTGTTGGTTAAAAACAACAACATCAATTTAAACATTAATTAACTAAGGGATAATATGATAAATGTAATGGAGCTAACCACCCTCCTAAAAAGGGGGGGGCGTCACCCATGAACCATTCATGGGTGACGCCACCTATGAAGGTGGTTATTGCTCCATTTTATTTATTTAATTATTCCTTAATTAATCACAAAAAAATATTCACAAAAATAATTCTAAATTAATTTGTGAATATTTCAATCATGCCATTGAATATTATGTGAATCATATTCACAACCCAAACTAGTTAGTAAATTGCATTTCCAATTAATTAACAAATGTGAATCCAATCCACATTATTAATTAACAAATGCTATTTACATAAATTCTCTCTCTTATTATATGTATATTATAAATCATATTTATAACACACATATATCATGGATAGTATTATCCACATTCTCTTAATCCTTGATAATTAAATCCAATTTAATTATCTTAGATAATCATTTTCATAATATGAATCATATTCATATTTAAGCTTGATAATTAAATCACATTTAATCATCAAGTCCTTGCTTGGATATTTCATCAAAAGAATTATTCTTGAACCCTTTTAAGAATAATGTGCTTTCTCCGCAGATACTTGGAGATAAGGACAGGGCGATTGTATTATTCCACGTATAGTGACTTGGATGTTGAGATCTCATCTCAAATCCAGATCTTACGGACCTCTCACAGATGCTTGATTAAATCAAGGCCGCAAATCCAATCTTCTCATTGAATATGAATCCCATTCAGATCAATGTCCAATACATGGACTAAGATCGGATTGCTTCTCTACTGAAAGGAGTCACTAAAATCCAGACCTGTTTCATCACTCCCTCGGAATGGAAGCGTCATGGATATACAATCGTTTATGATCACATCACCCTTCAGGTATTCCCAATACCTGTACATCCTGCATACTGGAAGACCCATGATCAACCCGAAGATCAAGATCAATTTTACACTGTCTTCTTCAGGGTTTGATCACTAAGTTTCTCATTTGATCATTGGGATTTGGTATCGATCATATACTTTCCAAAAGCATATATCATACCTAGGTCTTGATCATATACTTTCCAAAAGTATATATCAAACCTACAAATTCAGTCAAGCTTCCAAAGCGAGACGACCGTGCACGGAATTTGATTCCTCCCAATATCTCATGAGTGAGCTCATGTCTTCCGGTTCAGTATTGAACCTGTATGATCCCTTTGAGAGATCGTATTACTCATATGCCCTTATATGCACACCAACGCGCCGGTGTATAGACCTTGGTTAGGTCATCAACCTATTGGTCTGCCAAATGTACATACTCAGACATATAGCAATACATCTGTCTCCGGTCAGAGGATGCATGCCTATGTTGTGACAGCATAGGACTTAGGTTATCTCGATCTCATTAAGTCAACCTTTGACCTAACTAATCTGACACCTCCGAATCTCTATTCCTATGCAGAGGATCTGCATCAAGAGGTCGGTCAGATATCAGCCTATGTGAGAAAGGATTGCCATCTCCTACTCAGGCTGGAGATCCATCTTAACAATCATTTGACGGTGCTTGATGAGTCCTCAATCTAACTCTTTAAATATTCATCCAAGCACCAGCCTCTATGATTCAATTATTGAATCAACAACTGTTTGATCATTAAGACAACCATGGTACATAACCCTAAATGTACAGAGGGACCTATTATGCAAATTATTTATTCTTCATTTCAGATCAGGGAATGATATTCGCAATAACATTTATTGCATAATGGCTCGCCGTGGGCTCACATGTCCAACAATCTCCCACTAGCCCAAAGAGCCATTAATGGGCTAATCATTTAAACCCGCACTCATGTGACAGTCATAGGCTATTTAGAAATAGCTAGGTAAGCTGATCAGTCACTCTGTTCCCAAAAGACTATGCCAAGTCCTTTTACGGCACTTGCATATCCCTAGGTAACAGTGCTCGCATCCAATGCGAATGTTGCATCTAATGCAACCTATACTCAATCTAGATAAAGCAATTATAGTGTCCTTGACACTATTGCTCAATTATTATAACCAGTATTTCCATAATCCTTATCAGAATACCCTTATTCCGGGAGATCACTATCTCTCAAGGTATCCACAGTTAAGACCTTTTAGATCTCTATCTATAAAGTCTTAACTTCTTAAAAATAAGACATAGAGATCACCATCTCTAAAGCCTTGTCATCTTTGAAGATATTGTTATTACTGCAATCAAGTGTTTTATCTCCATAATAGGATTAGTAACAGTTTACTACTCCCACTGCATGGCAGATATCTGGCTTTTGTACACATCTAGCATACACTAAGCTTTCCGTAACTGATGCACAAGTGCAAGCAGTTCTAGCATTCACTTCCTCAACTCTTTGAGGTGCTATCCCTTTAGATAGGTCAGAACCAGATTTCAAGGGAAGGAAGCCTTTCTTGGAATTTCCAAGAATGGAATATGTCCAAGGTGTACTACAAATGTGACAGTCCCAATACCCTCTCTTCTTTGCTTCTGAACAACTTCAGAATTAAGATCTAAAAAAGGTATTCTTGAGATCGTATCTCAAGGTGTGGAATAGCCAGTCTATAAAACACTTATTATCATCCTTATATCATTCCAAATGATTAGGATATTATCTACATTTAACATGATGAACACAATGGCACTCCTACTAAGCTTCACATGGTTCATCAAGATTCTATTTGAAATCATAACATTTATAATTTCATCAAATCTTATGTTCCAACAACAAGAAGCTTATTTGAGTCCATAGATGGATTTCATTAGCTTTCACACATTGCTTTCCTCAACCATGAAGCCCTGGGGTTACTTCATGTGAATATCATCCAAGAGGTATTCTTAGAGGAATGCAATCTTGAATTACATCCTGAAGATGCAATAGTCAAGTTGTGTAGCTAAGGTTAGCAATATTCTGACGATTTTAAGAATGGTTACCGAAGAGCAAGTCTCATTGCAAGCAATGTCTTCTCTTCCGGTGTGTAGCTTATGGCTACGAACCGAGCTTTGAAGGTCTCTACCTTCTCATCAGGTTCCCTCTTCTCTTGAAGATCCATTTACACCTTAATGGGTCAAACCCTTATAGGTGGATCCTTGAGGGTCCATATATAACACTTGTATATGAAGTCTACTTTAGACTTTATTGCTAATATCCATCATTCCATGTCATGATCCTCAGGAGCTTCATCACATGAAATCCGATCATTGTCAGACTTGGCTGACACATGGAATACATCCTCAAACTCATTTGAAGAGGTATTAATGTTTCATCTTTAATTATCCTTTTAGTTTCCGATTTCAGGAGCCTCATTATCTTCTCAAGATTAAATGAGTTCCTTCACTTCATTTTCATCTTGATTCTCAAGAATCTCAATCCTCTAAGAATCACATTCTCAAAGATGAGATCTTTTAAGAATCTCAAGGTCATAAAGTAGGTATCCAATACCATACTTTATTTTCCTAATGAAGTAGCACTCTCAAGTGCTAGATTCCAGCTTACATCCATGGAACCTTATTAAAGATATATATTATAGTCTCTACTACACACATATACCAGGAAACTAACAGGATAATTATACTAAAATTCATCATTGATCAAATCATGTCACACATGATCCAATTGTATCTCCCTACAACTCTATTGAGTTCAGGTTTATCAGGAGGAGTGAGATAGAAATGATATTCATATCTCCATAAGGTATTCTTTGAATTTTATCTAATAGGTACAAGCTACCTTGGTTAGATCAAATTCATTTCATCTTTCTCCAAACTTTGGTTCTAAACCAAAATTGTGAAATCTTTGAACATTTCAAAGGTTTCTCAGGTGAAGAGAAGAAATCTCATATCATACGTAATCATCAATAGATATCACATATCCATAATGTTCACTATGATATAGATGATCCACATACATCAATATGTATGAGATCCTGAATACCTTGACATCTAACACCATTCCCAGAGAAGGGTGTATTGGACATTTTTACTTTGAATACAATATTCACAAGTATGTAAGATTTGAAATTTTAGACATTCTAAAGTTTCATATCTTACTAGTCTATTGATCAAATCAACAGACAAATGTCCAAGGCTTGATGCCAGATCATTGTCAAATGATCTTCATCCTCCTATTGATCTTATAAGGTTTGATTTTCAGTATCAGAAATCTTAATGAACCATTCATTAATTTTCTAATTTCGTGGAGTCCACTAGATGTTAGATTACTATCTGAAATATATCCATCATAACCTTTTATGATAGTTCTATCTCAGAATTCATGTTTATTTCCAACATTTAGAAACAAACAATGGGGTATTCTAATATCTAGGTCATAGAGACATTCTCTAAGACTAAGGGCTCCCCTACTGAGAATATGAAGTCCATCTATCCAACAGAGATTGCTGCAACAATTACAGTAATATCCATGTAGATGACTACTAAACCTTAAGATCAAATTTCTAATCTTCTAATATATATATGCAACCAATTGCAAATGTCATTAGAAGATTGGGATACAATTGTCAGACTTTAACTTATGAAATAAGAAAGTCAGAGTCAATGATTTATGTAGATTATTCTGATGCTCTATCTGAGTCCTTCACTAAGGATTTTAGACAGACTTGATAGTCATACTATCAACACATCAACATATTGCAGTATTGGCATTCATCCAACTCTTTGGATGTCATATGGAAGTCACAGAAGTAGGTCAACTCTTTGACTTTCCTTCTTACTCGGGTCCGACCCATGCTTCCACTGCACTCTCTTAATCTATAAACAACCATTGCTTAAGACTAAGGATCTCTTATGTTAAATTCAAAAGAATTCAATGTAAGAGCATTTCAACATTTATACATGCTTCATTAAATTCATACAATATGAATATCATAAAGCTTCATGAATGACTTGAGTATAGATAGTAGAATGATGACACTCATCATATCTACATTCATCTTAACTCATGGAGACTTAGGTTCAGGTAGGTATTCAAACATTTTGAATACATCATCTCTTTCGAGCCACCATTCTGCATAATGCAGAGAACCATGTCATTCATGATTAAATGTCTAGAGAACATATGTATGCCAAAATATCTTCTTTTATTTTATAAGGATTATTCGACAATTACGATCACCATCGACATGTCACTTCCAAAGTACACTCGATGAAAGATCAAGAACATAGAGACATACAAAACCTAAGGTGATGTCTTATTGTCTTATTTAATTGTCATTCCTCATTAGGTTGAGGAAACTTGCACATTGCAACCACATACATTATGTGTCCAATTGCAAGTACAATATCTGGATCATGAGTCCAATCCAAGATATTTTACTGGTTATTATTGAGTATAACATTGAGTGGGTTTAATGAAGGATTATCTGAAATAAGAAATTTGCATAAGTGTATATATATTATATATACATGTTTTACTTTGATTTAGGAATTTTTATATCAAAGTTGTCTTGCCTTGTCAACACTGAAAGTTCATTCCCTTAATCACTTTCAATGTAAGAGATATTCTTACCATTATATCTCTAGCAAGATCTGGGATCTCCTTTCCTATCTTCGTTGCATCCCAATAATATGAGAACCTACAACTCGGATAAAAAGAAGCGGGAACACATTCCGCCTTGCAAGTCCAACTTGCATTTCCCAATTTGGTCTTTAACACCCGGGCCCACCACCCCTAAGATGATGTTGACCCATCATTAATTGAACCAACCGTCAACAGGCTTAATACTCGCTATACGCAATCCAATATCGCCCCAATAATATGAGGACCCGATATTGGGGTCACTACGTATACGGCCTTACTCTTTCGAGAAGCAAAGAACCCGATCCAATTAAATCATGCACAGGATCTGTCACTTCGGACAGGCGTCTCCCATACACAACAATTGGCGACGGAATCCTTTGCCTTGACGGGAGACCATGGATGTCACTTATGTGATCCTCCACCTCATATTCAAATTGTAATTAATTATTGTGAATCATATTCACATAATTAATTCTTCCAAGGGAAATACACATCTATTCAAAATAGAGTGTTTATTGGATATAATTAATTTAATCACATTAAATTAATCATCAATCCAATCATCAATCAACAAACATGTCTTTTACTTGAATAGTAGGTATATACTCAAAGTACGTATTATTCGAATTTTAATAATTAGAAAAATACACATTGTCTGTCTCCGGTATTATACAGTCCCTACCCGCTGTCATGGCCAGTACCGACGAGAGTGGGACGGACCACATACGTTGCAACCCGCTACCCCAATGCTCTCCGACTAGGCACCACATCCGCCTCGGGAAAGGATAATACCAGATAGACCATCATGTACTTTAAGATGTTCATCGGTTTTTCAACCGAAATTATACCATATAATATAAATCAAAACATTTTTGATTATAAGGAGATTTGCTAGAAAAATCCCCAATCCTATTCAAGCAAAAGGGTTTTTCATGTAAAAGTTGTCCTACAACAATTGTAGGATAAACTATGGTTTTCATGAAAGCAATGTTTGTTGATGAACCAATGATCAAGATCTAATATCTCATCATTGTGGTTTAGGCAAGTGTCATTCAATGAAATAGTTATCTCTTTAAATATTTCACAAATATTTATCACTAATTATTCCAGAAAATTAACAATTAATTTTCATCATGATAATTGAATGACATATCACAAGGTTCAAGATCAAAATTGTTAATTTCCAGCAGTGACCCCCAATCACTAAAATTAACTTATCTTGAACAATTTAAATCCAAAAAATGCAAACTCAGTTTCCAAAGATTGCCTATTTGATTTATTAAAGAACCCAAGTGATAATTCACGCATTTCAATGCGGATTAAAACCGTAATTATCTCATTAATCACGTTCAAATCCGCAGTTCCCGCAACAGTGAATATAGTCATATTCAAAAAGCCATATCTTGAGCAAATGAAGTCCAAATTTAGTAAACTCAAGCCCTATAGTTTCCTTGTTTAATGGGGAACAAAAACCAATTGAAAATTTCGTGTTTAAACATTTTAAACAGAGCCGAAAAATTCAATTTTACAGAGGTGCGAAAAATTGAAATGCAGTAAAAATTTCGCAACCCTTTCAAGAACCAAATCGTCTAAGGTCTATGGATCATATTCAAAACCTTATTCAACCTGGCTCTGATACCACTTGAAGGATATTGTGAATCCTCAAGCGCATCACGGAAGCGTGTCGAACGCATCGTATGCAATCGGAGCAACTAGTCGTACTAGATGCTAGATGCAGCGGAAATTAAAATTTTTTAACTTTAAAGATGAAACCACATGATCACGAGAACACTTCTCGGATCGTTTCATCAAACCACAAAGTAAAAGGAATACCTCTTGAAGCGTGGTTGTGATCGCAAGATCCCAAAGTAGAGATCCTCCTATCTTAAGTCCGATCCACGAAGAACGCACTTGCGGGCGTGATGGTGAGTCACGTTCCTTCCCGCAATCCTCGATGAAGATCCAAGCGATGGCTCCCCCGATTTCGTCAAACGAAATCCGTCGTCTTCCTTTAGAGTAAGCAACTCCAAAGAAGATGGAGATCCACGAGTCGTCAAAGAAGAAGCCGAGAGTCTCTCCTTTCTCAATACAAAGTGGACGGCCACTTAATGGAGAAGAGAAAGAGAGAGAGGGCAAGAATGAGAAAGAGAGAGAGAGAGAGTTGTCACCTTGTACAACTCTTAATGATGTACCATGGAAGGCTACCCTAGCCCTCCTTTATATACTAGTTTAGGATCCAATGGATCTCAATCCATGGGACACACGGATCCAAGGGATATGCTTGGTCCATGATAAATCAATGGCCATGATTTGTTGTTGGTTAAAAACAACAACATCAATTTAAACATTAATTAACTAAGGGATAATATGATAAATGTAATGGAGCTAACCACCCTCCTAAAAAGGGGGGGGGCGTCACCCATGAACCATTCATGGGTGACGCCACCTATGAAGGTGGTTATTGCTCCATTTTATTTATTTAATTATTCCTTAATTAATCACAAAAAAATATTCACAAAAATAATTCTAAATTAATTTGTGAATATTTCAATCATGCCATTGAATATTATGTGAATCATATTCACAACCCAAACTAGTTAGTAAATTGCATTTCCAATTAATTAACAAATGTGAATCCAATCCACATTATTAATTAACAAATGCTATTTACATAAATTCTCTCTCTTATTATATGTATATTATAAATCATATTTATAACACACATATATCATGGATAGTGTTATCCACATTCTCTTAATCCTTGATAATTAAATCCAATTTAATTATCTTAGATAATCATTTTCATAATATGAATCATATTCATATTTAAGCTTGATAATTAAATCACATTTAATCATCAAGTCCTTGCTTGGATATTTCATCAAAAGAATTATTCTTGAACCCTTTCAAGAATAATGTGCTTTCTCCGCAGATACTTGGAGATAAGGACAGGGCGATTGTATTATTCCACGTATAGTGACTTGGATGTTGAGATCTCATCTCAAATCCAGATCTTACGGACCTCTCACAGATGCTTGATTAAATCAAGGCCGCAAATCCAATCTTCTCATTGAATCTGAATCCCATTCAGATCAATGTCCAATACATGGACTAAGATCGGATTGCTTCTCTACTGAAAGGAGTCACTAAAATCCAGACCTGTTTCATCACTCCCTCGGAATGGAAGCGTCATGGATATACAATCGTTTATGATCACATCACCCTTCAGGTATTCCCAATACCTGTACATCCTGCATACTGGAAGACCCATGATCAACCCGAAGATCAAGATCAATTTTACACTGTCTTCTTCAGGGTTTGATCACTAAGTTTCTCATTTGATCATTGGGATTTGGTATCGATCATATACTTTCCAAAAGCATATATCATACCTAGGTCTTGATCATATACTTTCCAAAAGTATATATCAAACCTACAAATTCAGTCAAGCTTCCAAAGCGAGACGACCGTGCACGGAATTTGATTCCTCCCAATATCTCATGAGTGAGCTCATGTCTTCCGGTTCAGTATTGAACCTGTATGATCCCTTTGAGAGATCGTATTACTCATATGCCCTTATATGCACACCAACGCGCCGATGTATAGACCTTGGTTAGGTCATCAACCTATTGGTCTGCCAAATGTACATACTCAGACATATAGCAATACATCTGTCTCCGGTCAGAGGATGCATGCCTATGCTGTGACAGCATAGGACTTAGGTTATCTCGATCTCATTAAGTCAACTCTTTGACCTAACTAATCTGACACCTCCGAATCTCTATTCCTATGCAGAGGACCTGCATCAAGAGGTCGGTCAGATATCAGCCTATGTGAGAAAGGATTGCCATCTCCTACTCAGGCTGGAGATCACATCTTAACAATCATTTGACGGTGCTTGATGAGTCCTCAATCTAACTCTTTAAATATTCATCCAAGCACCAGCCTCTATGATTCAATTATTGAATCAACAGCTGTTTGATCATTAAGACAGCCATGGTACATAACCCTAAATGTACAGAGGGACCTATTATGCAAATTATTTATTCTTCATTTCAGATCAGGGAATGATATTCGCAATAACATTTATTGCATAATGGCTCGCCGTGGGCTCACATGTCCAACATCAGCTTCTCGTAACTGATGCACAAGTGCAAGCAGTTCTAGCATTCACTTCCTCAACTCTTTGAGGTGTTATCCCTTTAGATAGGTCAGTACCATATCTTAAGGGATGAAAGCCTTTCTTGGAATTTTCCAGAAAATGGAATATGTTCAAGGTGTACTATTATTGTGACAGTCCCATACCCTCTTCTCTTTGTTTCTGAACACCTTCTGATTTGAGATCCAAGAGGTATTGTTGAGCTCGGAATTCGAGGATGGAAATTATTAATGAATAAACAAGTTTATTGTATCGTTATTTTTCCCCAAAATATCGCGTCAACAAAAGATTATTTTTTCTCAAAATTTTTGCTACTTATTAACCTGTATAGCGGACAGGGTCGAACTCAGGGAGGCTACAATTCCCGAGGGTTATTCAATTTATCGAAAATCAATTAAGAGAAATCGAGAATCTCAAAGGACAACTATCCTTGGTTTCTGTAATTTTTTTAATCTTTTATTTATTTTTTTTAATTTTCAAAGACTTTCAAATTTTTAGGGATTTTGATTTTGTAATTTTTTTTCAAAAATAATGACAATATGAACAAGGACAAAAATATGCACACCAACTCTTTTTACAATTTTTTAATTAATAAAAAATAGTCAGAAAAATACAAAGAAAATGTTTTTGAGTTTTAAAAGTTTTAAAATATTTTTAAGAATTTTTGTGGAGTTTTCAGATTTTTTTTATATTTTTTAAAAATCAAACAGTGAGAAAATAAGAAAATGTGCACAACCTGGAGTAATTTGCAACTTAAAAATAATTTAAATGCCCAAAACTCCTGACAATTATTTTTAAGATAAAGTAGAAACAATTATCTACAATAGGAACTGAAATCACAATTTTTGAATTTTTGTAGTTTTTTTATGATTTTTATAAGATTTTTGATGTTTTTAATTTTTTTGGGTTTTATAAAGAATAAAGGCGTGAAAATTGGTCAGAAATTAAAAGACAATGAAATACAATTACTCTAATTTTTTGTAATTTTTGGAGCAATATTTAATTTTTTTATGAATTTTGGAATTTCAAACAGGGAAAAATGACATGTTTTTGATTTTTTAATAATAATAAATGAAGGCAAAATGCAATGAAATTTTTATGCTAAGAAGATAATCACATCAAGAGTATAGCACAATTTTCTCAATTTTTTTTGGATCACAAATAACATTTATTTCATGGAAAAGCACAATCAAATTCAAGTTCTGGAATCCAGGGACTAAAATGTAAATAATTCAATGTTTTAGCACCAGAAATTAACAAAAGTACGTGATAGAATAAACTCGCAATTTACCCAATATGCACTGCTTTGGAGACTGGCAAGGACGTTTCTATAGATTTGAGAACTTCCAGGGAGCTCTTTGCAATTTGTTCTTTTTTTAATGAAAACCCTAGAAGGGTTCTCCTTCGTTTCTTTGCCTTCAATCTCAAGGGACCTCACAAGGAACCAACAAGGGAGCGTACCCGCCGCCATCTCTCTTCTTCTTCCCAAGGGCGGTGGATCGGGCGGCGGCCGCACGCGCGTGGTGCGTCGACGGGCGTGGCACGACGAGAAGGTGCAGCGAGGGAGGCGTGGACACACTCGCCGCGTGGTTTCGCAGCAGGTACCCACGCGGATCGCCGGGAGGATGAGGAGCGCGACCGACACACGTGGCTGGAGCGGTGCCGCGGCGAAGCAGCGGTCACGCGCGACCGCTTGCGCGGCGGTGGCGCCTTGATGGAGATGGGCGCGGAGGAGGCCGCGGGGCGAGAGGAGCTGGAGGCGGGCTTCGGCGGAGGGCGGCGTGGGCGGCCAACGGCGGTGGAGGGAGGCGCTGGCCGCGAGCGCGGGCTGAGGGCGGCGCGCTGCCGCCTGGACGGAGGAGGGCAGCGGCGAGGGGATGGCGGCTGGGGTGACGGCGGCCGTTCGCCTGCTGTTGCTGAGTTTTAATTTTTTTTTTATTTTTTTATTTTTATTGTAAACAGTGAATATTGGAAATTTTTTTTTATTTTTTTGTAGATCCGAAAAAAGAAGAAAAGGATAAAAGAATGTAATTTTTTGTTTTATTTTATTATATTTTCCTGCAAAACAAGCGTTAGAGAACAAAGAAGAAACAAATGCTTTTTTTTTTATTTATTTACACTCGGAAAATGAATGGAGATTCGATGAATGTGGAGGATTCGAATCCGATCTCCGGCCACCGTACGCGGCCGGAGTTGAGAGATCGTGGACGATAGAAATAGAACGCGTAGAGATCGAGAAAGTGAGATGAAAAATCGAGTCGGTGGTGGAATAAATCGTGGTGGATTTTCTTAAGATCTAGAAGAACAAAACGACGATAAAAAATTCGACAAAATAAAAAGCAATTAAACTAAGATAAAATACGAAGAAAAATTTGGATCTCACCTTAGGATTGGAAAATGGACCGTGATCGCCTCGACAAGGCCGACTCGCTGTCACCGGACGACTTGGAGGCTAGGCAACTTCCTCGACGAAATTTCTCTCGGAGATCGGGCTCCTCTCTCTAAGGATTGATCCAGTTGGAATGAGGGAGATGGAGCCATATAAATAGAAAAGAGATGACATTTGAATTTTTGAATTTTTGGATAAGTAGATAAGGGAGATGAAAATTGAAATGTATTTTTGAAATTTTTTGGTGGATGAGATAAAGTGAGAGATGAGATAAAATAGAAGAGAGATAAAATTATTAACTATTTTTTTTTGAATTTTCGTCACTTTATTTATTGGAATTTAAAAATGTTATTTTTTTATTTTTTTATGATGCTTGGTTAAAAATAGCAACTATATACATATACTATACACATATATGGTATTATATAGAAGGGTAAATGAGGAAATTAGCCTTTTTTGTTTTAAGAATTTTATTATTGGTTTATTTTTATTTTTTATTTTAAGCAATTAGTAAAAATATTTACGAATATATATACAATACAATATGCACAAAATAAAAGGGAAAATTGCACAAACCACCCCAGAAAACCGACTTTTCAACCGTAACTCCAAAAATTATGAAATCACAGCCATTTTGAAGATAATTTAATTTAGAATTCAATGGAAGTGATATTGGTTCAATTTGAGATCATATGGAGCCGGAATTAATCTTTCAATTAGTACTTAGTGGCTTTTTTTTCCAAATGTGGCTACTTTTATTCTGTACATGATTTAATTGTGCAATCATTTTTTATTAATTAGGACACATTTTTATTTACAACTTTGGTTTTGAATGTTATTTGATTTGGGGTTAATTAAGGTACGAATAAATTAGTGTTAGTTTTATACAGATATACACAAAATAAGTGAGAAACACATTTTTTTGGATTTTCTGGTTGAGGACCCTATCTCCCCCTACTTTATTCCTGGTCGATCAGGTCAAGTCTTGACCTTCTCCCGGGGTTCGGGTCATCCTGTATACAGTCTTCCTTTCTTTTTTCTTGTTTTTTTCTTTTCTTTATTTTTCCTTTATTTATTTATTTATTTTAGGTTAAAATTAGTAAGAAATGTACAATATTCACACACAAATGCAAGTTAGTTAGAATATGGGGTTAGCGTTATATGCAGGTGTTTTATAAGGGATTTTAAGCTAAAATAAATGAATAAAGATGACGAATCGCATTTTGTTGTGCGTGAAATTCGAGGACGGAAATTATTATTGATAAACAAGTTGATTGTGTCGTTGTTTTCCCCCAAAATCCCGCGTCAACAAAAGATTTTTTTTTTTATTTTTTGCTACTTATTAACCTGTATAGCAGACAGGGTCGAACTTAGGGAGGCTACAATTCCCGAGGGTTATTCCATTAATCGAAAATCAATCAAGAGAAAACAAGAATCTCAAAGGGCAACTATCCTTGGTTTTTGTGATTTTTTTGAAATCTTTTTATTTTTTTTTATTTCTATTTTTTTGTATTTTCTGATTTTCAAATTTTTAGTGATTTTGATTTTGCAAATTTTTTTTATTTTCAAAGATAACATGAAGAAATATAAACAAGATCAAAAATATGCACATCAACTCTTTTTGTAATTTTTCGGTTTGTCAAGAATTCTCAGAAAAATTCAGAAAAAATATGTTTGGGTTTTAAAAGTTTTAAAATGTTTTTGAGTATTTTTGTGGAATTTTCAGATTTTTTTATTTTTTTCTAAAAATCAAACAATGAGAAAATAAGAAAATGTGCATAGCCTGGAGTGATTTGCAACTTAAAAATATTTTAAGTGCTCAAAACTCCTGACAATTATTTTAAGACAAACTAGAAACAATTATCTACAAACAGGAACTGAAATCACAATTTTTGGTTTTTGTATAGATTTTTTATGATTTTTATAAGAATTTTGATGTTTTTTTTCAATTTTTTAAGTTTTATAAAGAATTAAGGCATGAAAATTGGTCAGAAATTAAAAGACAATGAAATACAACTACTCTAATTTTTTTTGGAATTTTTAGAATAATATTTGAATTTTTATGAATTTTAGAATTTCAAGCAAGGAAAAATGACATGTTTTTGATTTTTTAGTAATAATAAATGAAGGCAAAATGCAATGAAAATTTTATGCTAGATGGATATGCACATCAGGAATACAACACAATTTTCTCAAAATTTTTGAATAAAAAATAACCTTTTTTTCAATAGAAAAACACAAGCAATGTTAAAATTCTGCAGTTCAGGGACCAATATGTAAATAAGCAAAAGTCTTGAACTGAATCGTAATAATAATAAATGTCAGACTGAATTTCACAAATTACCCAGTATCATGTGTGTTGCATGTGATCTGATTTGAAGGTGGGAACGCTTCCGCAATTTCGATAACTCCTGGAGTTATGTTTGCAAATTCTCTGATAAATAATTCAAAACCCTGGATGGGTTGTCTTCGTTCCTTGTAATCACAAAGGAGGAGCCAAAGAGGGTCAAGGCCGTCGCTTGCTTTTTCAACGATGGTTGGAGTGCGCCGTCGCCGTCCAAGGGGGTCACGACGGAGGAAGGGAGCGCGGAGGGGCGGTGTAAGGCGGTGGAGGAGCTTCATGAGCAGCGGGGTGGCTGGAGGTCGCCAACGTGGGATCGGGCGGAGCTGTGCTTTGGGCTGCGGCGGCCGCGCGCTGGCATCGAGGACGGAGGAGGGGGGGCTGCACGCCTCAGGCATGGAGATGCGGTGCGTACCGCACTGTTGGCGTGCGCGGGAGATCGGGAGCAAGGGCGGCGCGGTCGCCGCTCTCTTCTTTAGAGGGCAGGGCGCCTAGAGGTGGTCTGGCGGAGGAGTGGGCGACACACGCCCCTGCAGGAGGGCCTGGGAGAGGAGGCTGGCCCGCCTGGCCGCGCGCACGGAGGTCGGTGATGGTGGCAGGAGAGCGATGGAGGGGCGACGGTGCCTGGGGGCTGCCGTCCCTTCTGTGTTTTTTTTCTTGTTTTTTTAATTATTTTTTTGTAATTTGATTGTAAACAGGGAATCAAAAAATGAATAAAAAAACTTTTTTTTTTAATTTTTTTGTAAATCCGAAAATAAGAAAGAGAGGATAAAGGAATTTTTGTTTATTTTTTTATTTTGTAATGTTTCCCTGTAAAACAAACGTTAGAAATAAAGGAAATATATTTTTTTATTTATCTACAAAATAGGAACGTGGATGGGGACTCGGCAAAAATGAGGGATTTGAATCCGACTCTCCGACCACCGTACGCGGTCGGAGTTGAGAGATCGTGGGCGGTAGAAATAGAACGTGGAGAGATCGAGAAAATGAGATGAAAAATCGAGTCCGTGGTGGAATAAATCGAGATGGAATGTTTTAAGATCTAGAGAAAAAAAATGACAACGAGATGAAAATGCAAAAAAATAAAACTACGATTGAACTAAGATAAAAATGCGAAGAAAAAGTTGGATCTCACCTTAGGAGCGGAAAATGGACCGTGATCGCCTCGACAAGGCCGACTCCCTGTCACCGGACGACCTGGAGGCTAGGCAACTTCATCGACGAAATTTCTCTCGGAGATCGGGCTTCTCTCTCTAAGGATTGATCCAGTTGGAATGAGGGAGATGGAGCCATATAAATAGAAAAGAGATGATATTTGAATTTTTGAATTTTTGGATAAGAAGATAAGAGAGATGAAAATTGAAATGTATTTTTGAATTTTTTGGTGGATGAGATAAAGTGAGAGATGAGATAAAATAGAAGAGAGATAAAATTATTAACTATTTTTTTGAATTTTCGTCACTTTATTTTTTGGAATTTAAAATGTTATTTTTTATTTTTTTATGATGGTTGGTTAAAAATGGCAACTATATACATATACTATACACATATATGGTATTATATACAAGGGTAAATGAGGAAATTAGCCTTTTTTTGTTTTAAGAATTTTATTATTGGTTTATTTTTATTTTTTATTTTAAGCAATTAGTAAAAATATTTACAAATATATTTACAATACAATATACACAAAATACAAGGGAAAATTGCACAAACGACCCCAGAAAACCGACTTTTCAACCGTAACTCCAAAAATTATGAAATCATAGCCATTTTGAAGATAATTTAATTTAGAATTCAATGGAAGTGATATTGGTTCAATTTGAGATCATATGGAGCCAGAATTAATCTTTCAGTTAGTACTTAGTGGTTTTTTTCCAAATGTGGCTACTTTTATTCTGTACATGATTTAATTGTGCAATCATTTTTTATTAATTAGGACACATTTTTATTTACAACTTTGGTTTTGAATGTTATTTGATTTGGGGTCAATTAAGGTACGAATAAATTAGTGTTAGTTTTATACAGATATACACAAAATAAATGAGAAACACATTTTTTTGGATTTTCTGGTTGAGGACCCTATCTCCCCCTACTTTATTCCTGGTCGATCAGGTCAAGTCTTGACCTTCTCTCGGGGTTCGGGTCATCCTGTATACAGTCTTCCTTTCTTTTTTCTTGTTTTTTTCTTTTCTTTATTTTTCCTTTCTTTCTTTATTTATTTTAGGTTAAAATTAGTAAGAAATGTACAATATTTAAA
Source organism: Ottelia alismoides (assembly GCA_037367405.1). Taxonomy (NCBI): domain Eukaryota; kingdom Viridiplantae; phylum Streptophyta; class Magnoliopsida; order Alismatales; family Hydrocharitaceae; genus Ottelia; species Ottelia alismoides. The sequence continues at coordinate 413,547 of JAZKJV010002460.1, read as the reverse complement.
CACAAATGCAAGTTAGTAAGAATATGGGGTTAGCGTTATATGCAGGTGTTTTATAAGGGATTTTAAGCTAAAATAAATGAATAAAGATGATGAATCGCTGATTCATCATCCCCCTATGCTTTACCTTTGCTAGTCCCTTAGCAAACATTTATTTGAAAGAATAAGTGAAGAAGAAAAAGAAAGGGAAAATAAAGAAAGTAGGACAATATTGAGTATTTAACTTATCTTCATAAAATTGTAGTTTGGAGCTCTGTCGGACCTTTGGATTATTTGTGTGTCGGAACTTCTGTGAGACTTAGAATTTTAAAACCAACAGCCTTCAAGTTCTACACATCATTGTCACAGTTTTGGCCCAGAAGTCATCTTAGATCGATCCTCTTCCCAAAGCATACCCTATGAACATTGAAAAATCGACTCATGTGTGTGAAAGTTTTAGCTCTTCCCATCCAGAATGCCGGACTACCATGCAAATCTCCTCTCCAATAACTCGTCCTCGGGGAGTCAGGTATTTCCTTCTAAGGTCTGTCATGCTGTGTTCACAATTGAATTGGGGGAGAAGTTAGAAGAATGAGAAAAGAACTGGAGAGTGACCAGTGTAGTCACCTCTCCTTGTGAAGCTGGCCAGTGTAGCCGAGTCTCCACCAAGATCTGCAGGTTTTCTTGAAGCTTGGACCCTTTTGGGTCAGATATTTATTTGGTAGTAGCTTCTTTATATTTGGATTTCTGGTGGCTCTGCTTGGATCTTGTTGTGCCCCTACGGATATAGAATCTTTTTTTTCCGTACATGTTTTGAGGTCTTAGAAAAAATTGTGCCCAGCCGTCCATCCCTTTTCCGAAGCTTTATTTCAACCCGTACTCCGGTCTTTAGATTTCCACGCTACCAAAAAAGAAACTCACACAGTCTTCCAACATCCTGTCTGAGTTGAGCTAAGTGCATAGTGCGGGAGTACAAATTAATTCGCTATTCCAGAGTTGTACCCAGAATGAAGAGACCGTGTTAGACACTAAGAGTCAAATGCTGCACATTTTCACGTGGAACTCAAAGAATTAAGTCAAAGACCTAAAGCTTCTAAAATCATATTTCTCGGTGAAGTTCTTCTGAGAATTAGGTGGATTAAGGTCCAACTAAGCTCCATTCTTCAATTTTATTCCAGACATAGTTTAAATATGAATGCTATCCTGAAAAATGCACATGCAAATGCAGAATATGAACAATGCAGAGAGTTTTTTTAAAGAATGATGCACATATAAAAAGAACCATTTTTTTTAACAATTTTCTAATTTTAAACTTTTTATGGATTTTTGGAGAAAAATGCAGATGTGAAAGAAAGTTTTTTTATGCAAATTTTTATGATTTTTGGTTTTGTAGTTTTTTTAAGGAGAAAGGGTTAGTAATATATACAAGTATATACAAGAGATTTTTTTGTTGTTTTTGTTGTTTTTTTTTGTTTTTATTTTTTTTGTTTTGTGTTTTTTTCTCTCTGTCTTCCCATTTTTTTGTTTTGTGTTTTTTGTGTTTTTTTGTTTTTGTTTTTTTTGTGTTTTTTGTTTTGTTTTATTTATTTTTTTGTTTTTTTGTTTTATTTTCTTCTTTTTTTGTTTTGTTTTGTTTTGTTTATTTTTTTGTTGTTTGTTTGTTTGTTTTGTTTTTTTTATGTTTTTTTACGTGGATTTTGCAAGATATACACATAACCCCCCAAATAAATGTATTCAAAAGTACGAGTTATGTCTAAAGTATATATACAATATATACGACACCCCCTATACTTAGGTCGAACTATGTCCTCATAGTGATCAGAGAGCGACAAAGGAAGACATAACTCGTGCTAAGCAAAGAAAGGTGAAAATACTCCTATGCTACAACGACTCAAAGAAAAGATAAAATGAAGAGAAGTTGGTGATCCCTTCCATACTTAGGATCAAGTAATCCTAAGTATAGTTGAATGTACAAAGGGGAAAACCGATGAAGAGAATGTACATACTCACAAAGACACGATATGAACAACATCACCCCTCTATACTTCGGGTAGAGTATCCCTAAGTATAGGCAACAACAACACAGGTGATAAACAGGACGAATATGAACAACACAAATCCTTCACCCCCCATACTTAGGATAAAGCACATCCTAAGTATAGCATACACACACACACACAGAAAAGGGTTGAATGATAAAACGGGAGACGAAAGAGTGAAACGAAAGGATATACAAGAGGAGTGGATGTAAAGAGGTTACGAAGGTCGAAAACGAACCTTCTTGCGGGACCGCTGAGGTATGGATTTGACAAGGTGTAGGTCGATATTTGGATTATCATTAGATATGAACTGAGTAGGATCGACCAAAATTATATCCTCAGTGGTTTCAGATTGTGCAGGCCTAAACCGGTTATTGGAAGTAGTGTGGTCATGGCCTGCCTTGGAAGTCTTGCAAACCTCATAGTAAAATGGCTCGTAATCATTATCGGAAAAAGTAGGATCAATTTCTGCTTGGCGGGCCTCTACTGGATCATCATCTTTATCAAAAGGCCCAAATTCCTTTATAAAAGCAATCAAATCAAATTTGGCCTGATCGGTCTCATCTGAATCAAGGTGAATAGGAATGGACTCATCAGTGAAAGTAGTCGAATCATGTCCGTCCTGTCTCGTCTCAGAGTCTGCCTTCCGCTCTAGGGTGTCTATCATGTAAATCCCGCGGATGTCATCAATGCATCGCCACGTACCAGAAGAGGGAACTCCAAGGTATATGCTTTCCGAGTCCTCCTCCTTGAAGAGGAATTCTCGGGTCTCAGTATCATCCATCATATAGCAAAAATCTCTGGTAGTATCATCATGATCAAAGTCCTTGGGGTTGTCTAACACGGGCAGACTCTCATGGGATACGGGTTTCTGGACGGTAGTGGGTGTAGTGATTAACACATCGCTCCCTACATCAGAACAGAAGCGAATCTCTCCTGAACCATAGTCAATAACGGCTCCCGCAGAGGCGAGGAAAGGCCGTCCCAGGATGATTGGAGGGTGCTCCACAGGGATGGAGGTCTCCAATGCGCGATTAAAGATGATGATGCATGCAGGGGATAGAGATGCGTACCTTGTCGCCAGCACTCTACATGCAAGTGATCCGCGCAGAATTTAAATATAGAAAATAAACTAACCTATATGCAAATACAAGTGAACCATCCTAAATGATAACTTCTATTAACAGGCAAGAATAAGTTAATTTGACTAAGTCCAAATTACGATCTACTCTATAGGTACAGAAATTCTTGTTTAGGGTGTTTGGACCTAATTAATTACCTGGCTCAAGCAAATTAATTAAAGCAATCAATAGGTGGTTCGCGAAATCCACGGAAAACAAAGAAAAATAAAGCGATGAAAACAAAACCGGTGAGGTCCCCCAAGTGCACCGGCACTTGGCGAAACAGACCCCGCAACAAATGAAAGTCCGTTTTACAAAGTTCAAATGCTAGAAAAAATCTCTCTCTCTCTCTCTGTTTTTTTCAGCTCTTTCAATTTTCTTCTCCTCTTCCTACGCTATCCTGCGGCTTGGTGAGGAATCAAGCCGCCTCCACGTCGCTTGGGTGCTTCGGCTCTCCTAGGATTGCCTCCTTTGCTTCGCGGGCCCTCGCAAGAAAAAGAAAAGAGAATGTGTAAGAAACACAATTTTCAAATTTGAGAAAATGATAAAATGAATGCAATGGATATGAACAATGGAGTAAAGTGGCAAACAGATAAACAGATATTTACAACCAAGAATAGCAGGTCAAAAGAGAAACCTAACTACCCTCGCCGTGCCTCCCCGGCAACGACGCCATTTTGTTGTGCGCGAAATTCGAGGACGGAAATTATTATTGGTAAACAAGTTGATTGTTTCGTTGTTTTTCCCCAAAATCCCGCGTCAACAAAAGATTTTTTTTTCTTTTTTGCTACTTATTAACCTGTATAGCGGACATGGTCGAACTCAGGGAGGCTACAATTCCCGAGGGTTATTCAATTAATCGAAAATCAATCAAGAGAAAACAAGAATCTCAAAGGACAACTATCCTCGATTTTTGTGATTTTTTTGGAATCTTTTTATTTTTATTATTTCTTTTTTTTTGTATTTTCTGATTTTCAAATTTTTAGTGATTTTGATTTTGCAATTTTTTTATTTTCAAAGATAACACGAAACAATATAAACAAGATCAAAAATATGCACACCAACTCTTTTTGTAATTTTTCGATTTGTCAAGAATGCTCAAAAAAATTCAGAAAAAATATTTTTGGGTTTTAAAAGTTTTAAAATGTTTTTGAGAATTTTTGTGGAATTTTCAGATTTTTTATTTTTTTATAAAAATCAAACAATGAGAAAATAAGAAAATGTGCACAGCCTGGAGTGATTTGCAATTTAAAAATATTTTAAGTGCTCAAATTTTCTGACAATTATTTTTAAGACAAAGTAGAAACAATTATCTACAAACAGGAACTGAAATCATAATTTTTAGATTTTTATAGATTTTTTATGATTTTTATAAGTATTTTGATGTTTTTTCAATTTGTTTAGGTTTTATAAAGAATTAAGGCGTGAAAATTGGTCAGAAATTAAAGACAATGAAATACAACTTCTCTAATTTTTTTTGGAGTTTTTAGAATAATATTCGAATTTTTATGAATTTTAGAATTTCAAGCAAGGAAAAATGACATGTTTTTGATTTTTTAATAATAATAATAAATGAAGGCAAAATGCAATGAAAATTTTATGCTAGATGGATATGCACATCAGGAATATATCACAATTTTCTCAAAATTTTTGGATAAAAAATAACCTTTATTTCAATAGAAAAGCACAAGCAATGTTAAAGTTCTGCAGTTCAGGGACCAATATGTAAATAAGCAAAAGTCTTGAACTGAATCGTAATAATAATAAATGTTAAACTGAATTTCACAAATTACCCAGTATCATGTGTGTTGCATGTGATCTGAATTGATGGCGGGAACGCTTCCGCAATTTTGAAAACTCCTGGAGTTATGTTTGCAAATTCTCTAATAAATAATTCAAAATCGTAGATGGGTTGTCTTCGTTCCTTGAAATCACAAAGGAGGAGCCAAAGGGGGTCAAGGCTGCCGCCTGCTTTTTCAACGATGGTTGGAGTACGCCGTTGCCGTCCAAAGGGGTCACGACGGAGGATGGGAGCGCGGAGGGGCGGCGTAAGGTGGTGGAGGTGCTTCAGGAGCAGCAGGGTCGGCTGGAGGTTGCCAACGCGGGATCGGGCGGAGCGGCGCTTTGGGCTGCGGCGGCCGCGCCCTGGCGTCGAGGACGGAGGAGGGGGAGCTGTGCGGCCTCAGGCGTGGAGATGCGGCGCGTACCACACTGTTGGCGTGCGCGGGAGATCGGGAGCAAGGGCGGCACGACCGTCGCTCCCTTCTTCAGAGGGAGGGAGGTGGTCTGGCGGGGGGGGGGGGGGACACACGCCCCTGCAGGAGGGCCTGTGCGAGGAGGCTGGCCCGCCTGGCCGTGCGCACGGAGGTCGGTGATGGTGGCAGGAGAGCGATGGAGGGGCGGCGGCGCCTGGGGGCTGCCGTCCCTTCTTTGTTTTTTTCTTGTTTTTTTAATTATTTTTTTGTAATTTGATTGTAAACAGGGAATCAAAAAATGAATATTTTTTTTAATTTTTTTGTAAATCCGAAAATAAGAAAAGAAAGGATCAAGAAATTTTTGTTTATTTTTTATTTTGTAATGTTTCCCTGCAAAACAAATGTTAGAAATAAAGGAAATATATATTTTTTATTTATCTACAAAATCGGAACGTGGATGGGGATTCGACGAAAATGAAGGATTTGAATCCAACTCTCCGACCACCGTACACGGTCGGAGTTGAGAGATCGTGGGCGGTAGAAATAGAACATGGAGAGATCGAGAAAATGAGATGAAAAATCGAGTCAGTGGTGGAATAAATCGAGATGGAATGTTTTAAGATCTAGAGAAAAAATGACAACGAGATGAAAATGCAAAAAAATAAAACTACGATTGAATTAAGATAAAAATGCGAAGAAAAAGTTGGATCTCACCTTAGGAGCGGAAAATGGACCGTGATCGCCTCGACAAGGCCGACTCCCTGTCACCGGACAGCTTGGAGGCTAGGCAACTTCCTCGACGAAATTTCTCTCAGAGATCGGGCTTCTCTCTCTAAGGATTGATCCAGTTGGAATGAGGGAGATGGAGCCATATAAATAGAAAAGAGATGACATTTGAATTTTTGAATTTTTGGATAAGAAAAATAGAGAGATGAAAATTGAAATGTATTTTTGAAATTTTTTGGTGGATGAGATAAAGTGAGAGATGAGATAAAATAGAAGAGAGATAAAATTATTAACTATTTTTTTGAATTTTCGTCACTTTATTTATTGGAATTTAATTTTTTTTTTATTTTTTATGATGGTTGGTTAAAAATAGCAACTATATACATATACTATACACATATATGGTATTATATACAAGGGTAAATGAGGAAATTAGCCTTTTTTTGTTTTAAGAATTTTATTATTGGTTTATTTTTATTTTTTATTTTAAGCAATTAGTAAAAATATTTACAAATATATATATATATATATACACAATACAATATGCATAAAATACAAGGGAAAATTGCACAAACCACGCCAGAAAACCGACTTTTCAACTGTAACTCCAAAAATTATGAAATCACATCCATTTTGAAGATAATTTAATTTAGAATTCAATGGAAGTGATTAGTTCAATTTGAGATCATATGGAGTCGGAATTAATCTTTCAATTAGTACTTAGTGGCTTTTTTCCAAATGTGGCTACTTTTATTCTGTACATGATTTAATTGTGCAATCATTTTTTATTAATTAGGACACATTTTTATTTACAACTTTGGTTTTGAATGTTATTTGATTTGAGGTCAATTAAGGTACGGATAAATTAATGTTATTTTTATACAGATATACACAAAATAAGTGAGAAACATATTTTTTTGGATTTTCTGGTTGAGGACCTTATTTTATTCCTGGTCGATCAGGTCAAGTCTTGACCTTCTCTCGGGGTTCGGGCCATCCTGTATACAGTCTTCCTTTCTTTTTTCTTGTTTTTTTCTTTTCTTTATTTTTCCTTTCTTTCTTTCTTTATTTATTTTAGGTTAAAATTAGTAAGAAATGTACAATATTTACACACAAATGCAAGTTAGTAAGAATATGGGGTTAGCGTTATATGCAAGTGTTTTATAAGGGATTTTAAGCTAAAACAAATTAATAAAGATGACGAATCGCCGATTCATCAGGTATCCTTGAGATCATATCTCAAGTTATGGAACAACCAGATAATAAAAAACTTATTATTATCCTTATATCATCTACATTTAGCACGATGAACACAAAAGCACTCCTACTAAGCTTCACATGGCTCATCAAGATTTTATAATTTCATCAAATCTTATGGTCAAACTTCAAGAAGCTTATTTGAGTCCATAGATGGATTCTTTAGCTTGCACATATTGCTTTCCTCAACCATGAAGTCCTGGGGCTACTTCATGTGAATATCCTCAGAGAGGAATTCATAGAGAAATGCAATCTTGACTTCTTTCTCTTGAAGATCCATTTACACCTTTATGGGTCTTACCCATATAGGTGGATCCTCGAGGGTCCATATACAACACTTGTATACGAAGTCTACATTAAACTTTTATTGTTAACATCAATCTATCCATGCTATGATCTTCAGAAGCTTCATCACATGAATGGAATCCATCCTCAAACTCATTTGAAGAGGTATTATTGTTTCATCTTTAATGGTCCTTTTAGTTTCCAATTTCAGGAGCCTCATTATCTTCTCAAGATTAAATGAGTTCCTACACTTCATTTTCATCTTGATTCTCAATAGTCTCAACCTCTAAGAATCACATTCTCAAAGATGAGATATTTTAAGAATCTCAAGGTCATAAAGTAGGTATCCAAAACCATCCTTTATTTTCTTAATGAAGCAGCACTCTCAAGTACTAGTTTCCAGCATGCATGGAACCTTATTAAGGATATACATTGTAGTCTCTACTACACATATATACCTGGAAATTAAGGGATAATTACGCTAAAAATTCATCATTGATAAGATCATGTCACACATGATCCAATATAACTCTATTTAGTTGAGGTGTGTTAGGAGGATTGAGATAGAAATGATATTTCTATCTCCATAAGGTATCCTTTGAATTCATCCAACAGGTACATGCTACCTAGATTTGATCAAATCCATTTTATCTTCCTTCAAACTTTGGTTGTAAACCAAAATAATGAAATCTTTGAACATTTCAAAGGTTTCTTTAGGTGAAGAGAAGAAATATCATATCATACATAATCATCAATAGATATCATATATCCATAATGTTTACTATGATATAGATGATCCGCATACATCAATATGTATGCGATCCTGAATACCTTGACATCTTACACCATTCCCAAAGAAGGGTGTATTGGACATTTTTCTTTGAATACAATATTCATAAGTATGTAAGTTGAAATTTTAGACATTCTAAAGTTTCATCTCTTACCTGTCTATTGATCAAATCAACAAATAATGTCCAAGGTTTGATGCCAGATCATTGTTAAATGATTTTCATCCTCATATTGATCTTTTAAAGGTTTAATTTCAATATTAGAAATGTTAATGAACCATTCATTAATTTTCTAATTTAGTGGAGTCCACTAGATTTTAGATTACTTTCTGAAATATCTCTATCATAACTCTTTATGATAGATTTATTACAGAATTCATGTTTATTTTCAACATTTAGAAATAAACAATGAGTGTATTCTAATATCTTGGTCATAGATACATTCTCTAAGATTAAGGGCTCTCCCACTGAAATTATGAAGCCTTTCAATCCAATAGAGATTGTTGCAAAAATTGCATCAATATCCATGTGCATGACAATTAAACCTTTAAGATCAAATTTCTAATCTTCTAATACATATGCAACCATCAAGTGTCATTAGAAGATTGAGATACAATTATAAGACTTTATCCTATTCAATAAGCAAGTCAATATCAATGATTTATGTAGATTATTCTGATGCTCTATCTAAGTCCTTCTCTAAGGATTCTAGATAGATTTGATAGTCATACTATCAACACACCAACTTATTGCAGTATTGGCATTCATCCAACTCATAGGATGTCATATGGAAGTCATAAAAGTATGGTCAACTCTTTGACTATCCTTCTCATCTTCGGTCTGACCCATGCTTCCACTGCGCTCCCTTTATCTATAAACAACCATTGCTTAAGACTAATGATCTCTTATGTTAAATTCAAAAAGAATTCAATGTAAGAGCATATCAACATTTATACATGCTTCATTAAATTCATACAATATGAATATTACAAAGCTTCATGAATGATCAGAGTATAGATAGTAGAACAAAGACACTCATCATAGCCACATCCATCTAAACTCTTAAAACATTGGTTCAGGTAGATATTCAAACTTTTTGAATACATCATCTCTTATGAAGCTACCATTCTGCATGATGCAGTGAACCATGTCATTCATGATAAATCTCAAGAGCACATATGTATGCCAGAATATCTTCATTGATTTTATAAGGATTATTTGACAACTGCGATCATCATCGACATGTCACTTCCCAAGTACATCCGATGAGAGATCAAGACTATAGAGACATATAAATCCTAGGGTTGTAAATCTATTGTCTATTTAATTGTCATTCCTCATTATTATGAGGAAACTTGCACATTGCAATCACATACATTATGTGTCCAACTGCAAGTACGATATCTGGATCATGGGTCCAATCCATGATATATTATTGGTTATTTTTGAGTATAGAATTGAGTGGGTTTAATGAAGGATTATCTGAAATAAGAAATTTGCATAAGTGTATATATTTAAAATATATACATATTTTACTTTGATTTAGGAGTTTTTATATCAAAGTTGTCTTGCCTTCTCAACACAGAAAGTTCATTCCCTTAATCACTTTCAATGTAAGAGATATACTTACAATTATATCTCAAGCAAGATATGGGATCTCCTTCCTTATCTTTGTTACATCCCAATAATATGAGAACCTGCAACTAGGATAAAAAGAAGCGGGAACACATTCCGCCTTGCAAGTCCAACATGCATCTTCCAATTCGGTCCTTAACACCCGGGCCCACCACCCCTAAGGCGATGTTGACCCGTCATTAATTGAACCAACCGTCAACAGGAATACAACTCGCTATGCGCAATCCAATATCGCCCCAATAATATGAGGATCCGATATTGGGGTCACTACGCGTCCTTACTCTTTCGAGAAGCGAAGAGCCCGATCCAAATGGCTTGTATGCAGGAGCTGTCACTTCGGACATGCATCTCCGACATACAATCTCTGGCGTCGGAACCCTTCGCCTTGACGGGAGACCATGGATGCCACTTATGTGATACTCCATATCATATTCAAATTCTAATTAATCATTATGAATCATATTCATTATGATTAATTATTTCAAGGGAAATAACATCTCTATTCATAATAGAGTGTTTTAATGTTAATTGGATTCCAATTAATCTAATCATATTAAATTAATGATCTAATTAATATCCAACAAACATTTTTAATTGTTACTTGAATTATGGTATTATCTCAAATACGTATTATTTCGAATTTTAATAATTAGAAATACATCATGATTTCTTAAGCATTATACTAACCCTACCCGCTGTCATGGCCTGTACCGACGAGAGTGGGACAGACCATATACGTTGCAACCCGCTACCCCAATACTCTCCAACTAGACACCATATCCACCTCGGGAAAGGATAATGCAAAATAGATCACTGTGTACTTGAGATGATCATCGATTCTTCAACGGAAATTATACCATGTAATAATAATCAAAATAATTTTGATTAACATTATAATGAGATTTGCTAAAAAATCTCAAATCCTATTCAAACAACATGTTTGTTGGAATGTACATCATGTAGATCATGTAACCAATTAGTGATCTAGATCACATCTAATCAAATATTGGTTAAGGCAATATCATTTATGGAAATAATTGTCATCAAATATTTCACAAATATCTATGCACAATTATTATAGGAAATTAAACAATTTAATTTCACTAACTGATTAAATGACAATCAATAGGTTCTTGATTAGGAAAGTATTTCCAGCAGTGACCCTCACTTACTAAAAATACCATATCTCACTCAATTTAAATCCAAATTAAGTAAAATAAGTTTATAAAGTTTTCTAATTTAATTTACAACAGAACTTAAGTGATTTGCATGCATTTCAAGGCATATCAAATCCACAATTAACTCATTAATTACGTTGAGATTCGCAGTCCCCGAAACTGTGGATACATGTTCACTAAAATGAGCATTACTTGAGCAAACGGAATCGAAATCACGTAAACTCAGATCATAAGGTTTTCTTATTTAATTGGGAACAAAATACAATTATTATTTTCATGTTTAAAAAATTTAAACAGTGCCGAAAATAATCTCAAAACAGAGATACGAAAATGGAATGTAAGAAAACTTTCGCAAATCCTAACGAACCCAAATCGTCTTAGGTTTATGGATCGCATCCAAAATCAACGACCTAAGGCTATGATACCACTTGTAGGATATGATTAGATCCTCAAGCGCATCACGGAAGCGTGAGCATCGTATCGAATACGACGAAGAACGACTAGTCGCACTAGTTGTTCTATGCAGCGGAAATTAAAATTTTTTCATGCGACGAAACCACATGATCCAAGAACACTTCTCAAATCATTTCGTCGAAACCACAAACAAGTAATAGGATTACCTCTTGAATCGTAGTTGCGATCGAGTCTCTAAACGAAGAGACCTCCTGTCTCAAGTCCGATCCGACGGAGGAGACGCTTGCGAGAGCGGGGATGAATCGCATGCTTCTCGCAATCCATGTTGATGATCCAAGCGACGGATCTCCTGATCTCGACACACGAGATCCGACGTCTTCTTCACGAGCAAATCGCACCAAAGGAGACGGAGATCCACGAGCAAACAATCGGGCAGCATAATGACGACACTGCGGCGATGAAGAACCTCTCTAGGGCATCCATGGTGGACGGCTACATGAGAGAGAGAGAGAGAATGGGCATGTAGAGAGAGAAAGAGAAAGAGAGACTTATGTTCTCTTGTGTGTAAAGAAGAGCAAAGTGGTGCCTCTCCTTTTATAATATTTTGGGATCCATGGATTTCAATCCATGGACAACACAAATCCAATGACTCTCATTGATTGTGCTTCTTTTAATGGCTAAAATTAATGTTGATAAAAACCAACAACAATTAATTTAATTTAGATTAAATCTATATTGAGAAATCAATATAAATCAATCCCAAATTAAATCAATCAAACATGGAGATTATGGAATGAAGATTGTCTCCTCCTATAATATTGGATTTGGTGGCAATCTCATGCAATCTCAGGAGATCTCATGAGATTACATTATTCCATGGAAATCTCCAAGATTTACAACAGCAATTATTGTAAATTATTCTACAAAAATTAATTTATAATTATTTTGTGAATATTGCTATCTTGCCATTGGAAAATTGTGAATCACATTCACAACCCAAAATAAAATGTGAATTATATTTTCAATTAATTGTCCATTGTGAATCCAATTCAAATCAACATTTAATTAACAAATGTAAATTACAATTAGCTCTCTCTTATATATTATAAATCACATTTATAGTATATGTTATTCATACCCATGATAATTAAATCACATTTAATCATCTTGGATCTCTATTTTTGTGTGCCCAAATAATATGAAACACATTCACATTATTCACATCTTTGATAATGAACTCATATTTAATTATCTTAGATAACTCTCTTTATAATATGAATCGAATTCATATTAATCATGATAATTAAATCACATTTATTTATCCATTTTCTTTATGCTCGGATACACATATCAACAATGAAATTTTCCTGAACTCTTTCAAGGATAATGTGCTTTCTCTACGGATACTTGGAGATAAGGACATGGCGATTGTATTGTTCTACGTATAGTGACTTGGATATTGAGATCATATCTCAAATCCAGATCGCGGGCCTCCCATAGATGCTTTATTAAATCAGGACCGCAAATCTAATCTTCTCATTACATCTGAATCACATTCATATCAATGTTCAACATTTGGACCAAGATAAGATTACTTCTCTACTGAGAGGAGTCACTAAAATCCAGACCCGTTTCATCACTCCCTAGGAATGGAAGCGTCATGGTTATACAATCGTTTATGATCACATCATCCTTATGTATTCCCAATACCTGTACATCCTGCATACTGGAAGACTCAGAATAAACCCGAAGTATTGGATCAACTTTATACTGTCTACTTCAAGGTTTTTATCAGTAAGTTTCTCATTCGATCATTGGGAGTTGGTATCGATCATATACTTTCCAAAAGCATATATCACACCTAGGTCTTAATCATATACTTTACAAAGTATATATCAAACCTTCAAATTCAGTCAAGCTTCCAAAGCGAGATGACCGTGCACGGAATTTGATTCTTTCCAATATCTCATGAGTGAGCTCATGCCTTCCGGTTCAGTAATGAACCTGTATGATCCCTTTGAGAGATCGTATTACTCATATTCCCTTACATGCACACTAGCGCGCCGGTGTATAGACCTTGTTTAGGTCATCAACCTATTGGTTTGCCAAATGTACATACTCAGACATATAGTAACACATCTGTCTCCAGTCAGAGGATGCGTGCATGTATCGTGACAACATACGATATAGGACTTTGGTTATCTCGATCTCGTTAAGTCAACTCTTTGACCTAACTAATCTGACACCTCCGAATCTCTATTCTTATGTAGAAGACCTGCATCAAGAGGTCGGTCAAATATCAACCTAATGAGAAAGGATTACCATCTCCTACCCAGACTGGAGATCATCTCTTAACAATCATTTGACGGTGCTTGATGAGTCCTCAATCTAACTCTTTAGATATTCATCCGAGCACCAACCTCTATGATTCTATAGTTGAATCAACAGCTGTATGATCATCAAGATGGCCATGGTACATAACCCTAATTGTACTAAGGGACCCATTACTCAAATTATCTATTCTTCATTTCAGATCAGGGAATGATATTTGCAATAACATTTATTGCATAATGGCTCGTCGTGGGCTCGCATGTCCAACACCCGCCCTCACGGAAACCATGACCTTCACCTCCACCTCGTAGGGATGCCACTCCTATGTACACCCTCCAACAGCCTCGCATCGGCCTTGCCTCTACTTCCGCCATAGCCGCCCCCCCTCCAGCTTCCCCGGGCCGGCTACATAACCGCCACCTCCACGCTCAACCGCACAACCACCCTCGTCGCCCCATCTGTATGTCCACCCCCACACAACCACCTCCTCTAGTAGCTGACACCCTCGTATGAGCTCTACTGCCTCGTCGCTCCACCTCCTGTAGTGTGTCGACTGAGGTGGGTGCCTCAACCACTGTTCACCCTCCATTCGCTGCCGAGCCTGAGCTCCTCCCACTCGACACCACTGCCTTCACAACGCCTCATCCTCTCGCCATCATAGCCGTCGGATCAGGTAGAGCCTTAGATGCAATGGTCCCTATCCTGCCACATCAACGGCCCGAGCCAACCCCCACAACTCTAAGCTTAGGTTCCCAAGCCTCGCATTACTAGCCATGTGGAGGCTCGATCCATCCGAGCCTTAGCCTCGATCCGAGCCTTCCACCCCTCGACCGAACCTCTGGTTTGGGGATCCAAGCCACAACCTCGTGCCCGACCCTTTTGTTCGCCGCCCAAACCTCCAAGAGCACGTACAAGGCACGTGCGGTGCAGATAAATTGCACAGACATCCCTGTGATTTCAGATATTACAAAAAGGTCCTTGCCGCCCCAGGTCACGTGCCCTACACGTGGCAAATTAGAAAAATTGTAGATAAGCCCATGCAATTTTCCTTATTGCAGGTAAGTCCTCCAGGGACCCGTTTGAAGGAAAAATAATTATTTTATTTCGATTTTTATTTCATGCAATTTCAATTTGGCATATGTTTTGCATTCGAACTCTGATTTTAGCATACGATATGTCATTTTGAATCTTCTTTCATGCGCTATCACTTTGCTTAATTTGTGGATAGATCTGAGGTTGTTTCTGGATGATTCATATTTAAGAAGCATTTTGATCTATGCAGGCTAATAATTGACATATGTTTGCCTCATTTTATTGGGAAATTAATGTTTTTTTGCAAGGACTTATTTGAGGATTTCAATTGGATCAATCCTTATCTGATTATTCTAAATCATTACTTGAGGATTCAACCTTTGCATGGAATTATTTAAGATTTATTTCTTTAATATTATTGATGATAATTTGAGTGATTAAATCACATAAATTTTGAGGCTGAATATTCTACTTCTAGATCATTATCAATTGATCTATGCATTTGATGCATTGGAATAATTTGGATATATCTTGAAATTATTGGATTTGTGATTTCACTTTGAGGATACTGATTAACATTTTATTTTAGAATTGAATCTTATAAAATCATAGATCCTGTGCTGAAGTGGTTTCTCTGTTTTATTTTTTTGAATCTCATTTCATTGCATTTTATTCTTCGACACTAAAATTAATTAGCAATTAATTAATTATTTAAACCAATTTAAAACTATTCAACTAAAAATCATCGTTCCTTGTGTTCGACCTTGGTGCACTTACCAAGTTAAAAATACTCCTCAACATTTAAAGATTGTGGTTTTTGATCGACCGATTTTAGCCTACTATGCTACAATTGTCGATTCTTAAAGAGGCAACTTTCGCGTTCATCATGAGACCTACAACATCAGGGCACACCATCATTTGCATGCTTCCATAGCAAGAAAAATGAGGACTAGAGAATAGGAGGAGGTGATGATGCGATGTGGTCTCTCGGGCAATGGAGATGTGATGCCTCTCTGCAACACGATTGATCTGGGCGTGGGATGGCCTTGATGAATACATAAAATAAATAATAGAGCAACAAAGGGAACAAACTACAATTTTTAGAAACTAAAGATGCATTTAATAATGGGTCCTAGAAATATAGGGTTATACTCGCAAAATATCAAATGTCATCGCAGATGGGATGACATGTGAATTGACCTAGCGAAGGACCTAAGTGCAAATAACATAAATTTTAGGGTCTTAGTTACAAAATAACATAAATATTTTACACTTGATTTAATATTTACCTGGCTAAATATGAAATACAAAAATGTGGAGGGGTTCAGGCCTAAATATACCCCTCGATGCGTGTGTGGCACGTGCGTATCTGATCTGATCTACCTGATTGTGGCGCTTCACTTAAATCGACCGTGCGACTGGGATGCAATACCCCTTTATTCTGATCCGATGCTCGAGATTAGATATGGCGGGGGCTCTTCATCAGATGGCAGAGACGAAGGCTATAAGAACATGGAAGAATGCGGAGTGGGGGTTCCTTCCTCTGGCGAGATCTTGTTACTTAGACCACCTCAAAAGCTGATGATAGTCTCAAAAAATTTCTGGGCCTCGTCTGTGTCAGTTGGCGGTCCTAAAATGTTCTAGACCTTGCTGGGAAGAGGTCTGGAGCTTGTGAAGCTTCGGGCTATGTGGAACCTAGTCATAGATTCGATTGAGCACCCAAACGGGCCCCTTGGACATGCTTCCTACACCAAAAAGTTCAGGTCTCGAGAGTAATGCTCTCGACCCAATTTTGCAGCAGAAACGACAAGGGATGATGGGGAATGGGTGATCTTCGAACGAACCTATATTTTTGGATTTTAATGTGAAATAAGATGAAATCAGATGAAATAAAGGCTACACTGCATTAAGAATTAAAATGCAAACGAAATAACTTAAACTGACATCTCATTCATGGCTTGGGACCTAGGAGCATATAACATGGTAGAAGAGATCCGTGGTGGGTCTCGTGAAGGGATATGAGATAATCCTCAAGCGCATCATGGAAGCGTGAGCATCGTATCGAATACGATGAAGAATGACTAGTCGAACTAGTTGTTCTATGCAGCGGAATTTAAAAAAAATTCATACGATGAAACCACTTGATCCAAGAACAATTCATGGATCATTTCATCTATAACGACACCAAGTATATAGTAATACCTCTTGTAGCGTGTTAATCAAGTCTCTATGAAAAAAACCTCCTGTCTCAAGTCCGATCGTTAGAGAAGATGCTTGCGAGCGTGGGGATGAGTCGCATGATCCTCACAATCCAACGAGTTGATCCAAGCATGGTGAACTCCTGATCTCGTCGTACGAGATCGAACACCTTCTTCGTGAGTGAAGCACTCCAAAGAAGATGGAGAATCGAAGAACGTTGAGGCGACATCGCGGTGGTGAAGCGTCAACAAGCTTTCTCCTATAGGGTTTGGTGGACGACCACCAATGGAGAGAAGAAAAGAAGTGACGTGTGGAATGAGAGAGAGAGAGATGTATCTCAATTGCATAGCCCTATAAAGCATGGTATGCCTCTCTATTTATAGGGTTTTGAGATCCATGGATCGCAATCCATGGGATACATAAAATCAATGGATGAGATTGATTTATGTTTAATCCAATGGTCAAGATTATTGTTGGTAAAAGTCAACAACTAATAATTTAATTTAGATTAAATATATTTGATAAATCAAATACAATTCAATCCTAAACTAAATCAAACATAAAAAAATAATTAAAAATCACAAAAAAATAGTTTGAAAAAATAATAAACATTTTTCATGTTGAACATTTTTTAAAATAAAATCATTTCCTATTTTTAATTTATTTTGCAAAAACTTTTGACCAAGATAATTTCTGATTGGTCCAGGAGGGATGTTGACCCCGGTCAAACTCCCCCTCCCGGACCATTTTTCTCCCGTATTCGGTTTGAGCGCCATGTTCTCCCAATTTTCCCACTCGGATCTGACTCTCCCTTGCCCTGATTCCTTCGTCTTCACCTTCCCCTTGGATCCAAAATCCTCGCGGATCCCTAGGGAAGGGTGGAACCTTCTCGGTTCGCACGCTCGCACTCGGTCTTATCAGCCACCTAGGAAGACCTATAAATGC
This sequence comes from Ottelia alismoides, assembly GCA_037367405.1. Classification (NCBI taxonomy): domain Eukaryota; kingdom Viridiplantae; phylum Streptophyta; class Magnoliopsida; order Alismatales; family Hydrocharitaceae; genus Ottelia; species Ottelia alismoides. Next base: position 395,426 of record JAZKJV010002460.1, on the reverse strand, counting down.
TTCTTGCCATTGGAAATTTGTGAATTACATTCACAACCCAAAACAAAATATAATTTACATTTTTAATTAATTACACAATGTGTATCTAATACACATTATTAATTAATTAACAAATATAAATTATAATTAGCTCTCTCTAATACATTATAAATCACATTTATAATATATTATGAATAATTGGATATTGCTATCCATATTATTTTAATCCACAATTATTAGATCACATTTAATTATATTGGATAATTTTCACATGCATCAAGATAATTAAATCACATTTAATTATCATTCTCTTAATGCTTAAATATAATTCAACTATGGAATTATTCTTGAACACTTTCAAGAATAATGCGATTTCTCAGCAGATACTTGGAGATAAGGACATGGCGATTGTATTGTACCACGTATAGTTTAGAACCAAAGGTTGAAGGAAGATGAAAATTAGTTTGATCTAATCTAGGTAGTCAGTCCCCATTAGATTAATGCATGAAATGACTTAGAATAGGGTGAGGTGGGGTTGTTCGGCATCGTAAAAGGCAGTAACGATTGGCAGAGAAGGGGGTGCCATGTAATTGGAAAAATACATAAACTAAAAAATAAAATAAAATAATAAGAGGGTGATATGTGGTGGATCTAAGAGGTGTCACATATAACTTCTAAAAAAATAAGAAGTGAAAAACAAAAGAAAAATAGAAAATAAATATAAAATGAGCTCAATCAAAAAGTTATCTTCATAAAATTAGTTTGTCTCGATGATATCTACAACTTTTGTGAAGAAACCAAAATCAAAAAGATCAATTGTACAAAATGCTTTTTTGTTGGTACTCCAAAGATATAAAATACCGTATTTTTGTATTTTCTAATTTTTATGTCATACTAAAAAAAGGTAAAAAGAAAAATTGAATGAGATAAAATATAAAATATTTTTTTACAACTAAATATATTTTTTGTATTTTTAATAATTAAGAAAAATAAACGAATTAAACAAAAGGGACATATATACCCACTACATATACATACTCAAATTGATTTATTGTTTTTATTTTTACTTCAATTTTGTTCTGAATTTTTATATTCTTTATAAAAACATATACAAAATAAAATGAATGTAAATTAAATAAATCAAAAAAAGATATTTTTGTACATAAAATAATAGGTCAATGTAGTTAATATGTACAATATACAACGGGGCTCCAAAACATAAAAATTTCACATATGAATTCCGATTCTATTAAATTTGGTCTTGTTTCATGTATAATTGATCTAAATTAATTAAAAAATGATTAGGGGTCCATAAGAGACTGTATTAGAGAGATATTCACATTTACGACTTTTTATCTCAGAAATAGGATTTGGGTTTTAATGAGCAAATATACAAGTTAGTATTTTTTGATATTTTTCCCTTGTTAATTTTAGCAATATGTATATAATATAGTTGATTTTATTTTATTTAGAGTTAGTAATAAATAAATAAAGTGAAATTATGGTAATATACATGTTATAATTTACAACGTAATGTGGGCATGTTATTTAATGCAATTATGCATGCTAAAATGTGTCTTATTTATGTATTCATGGATGATAAAAATACAATATAAATAAATAAATGCTATGATTTATTTGGGAAAAAAGCTTTATTTTCATCTTTTAAAGTAATGAATCACATATTCATCATACTAAAATGTATTTTTCTGGATTTGTGTAAGTAAAAAAATTAGAAAATGTGAAATATGTACATGTGAGCTAGCCAATATGCTTACATCAGAGTCTATCTTTTTCGTTTGTTTTTCTATTTTTTGGATTTTGATTTTTTACATGATTAATTAAAATATGAAATGAAATAAATAAATGGAAAAGAAATAAATAATGAAGAGGCAAATATGTACATGAAATGACAGATCAAAAAATCAGTGAATTTGTACAATGCACAGTTATATAATAAACCTCAAATTTCACAAAAGAACTCCGATTCTTTTTAATTTAGTCTTGATTTGTTGATAATTGAATGTACACTAATTTAAAGTAGTGTGAATTTGGACATTGTATGAGAGAGATATCAACGTTTGTGCCTTTTTGTCCTGGAATTAAGGTTTAGGTTTATTTCACAAATAAATAGGTTAGTACATTTTTTTTGGATTTTTCACTGATTAAGGCCAATGATATGTACACACTGTAGTCATTTCATGTCAGTGGAGTGAGCATGGTTTAAATAAAAATGGAGTTAGTTTCATGTCTAATGGAGTTATCATGAATTAAATAAAAATGGGTGAAGTTAGGTGAAATTGTACACATGAATATGAATGTTAAATGTAATGCTAATTTCTGCAAATTATTTACAAGTGCATGGAACTTAGTTTTATGATTTAAACATATGAATGCACCTAATTTCTTCGGACGAAGCTCTATTTTCAGCTAATTGGAGTGATGAATCACATATTCATAAAGTACCCTTCATGGGAAATGTTCGATGTAACAACTCTGAATATGGATGATGATAGAACTATGGGGAGCTTTTCTTTTACATACCTATCTAGTTGCCGTTATTGTTTTATCTATCCTACAAGTCGATCTAATTTTCGTGTCTTGACCTCCCTGGACCCACTACTATGAGGCACTTCTTAAATCTCGATGAATATCTTGAACCATTTCAACTTAGGGCACTACATGAGGGACTGCATTTTGATATGACATATTTAGAGAGTCTCATATATGAGTCTTTTGTCCTCATCATTGAGGACCAGATAACTACCAGTATTGCCTCAATTTTATTGATAAGTTTGCAATACTCCCTGAGGGTTATCTATGGGAGAATGCAACACCTTCTTTGTACTCGGTTTCACTTCTTGATTGTGCATCCGGTTTATCGGATCACGACACCGAGTCTTTTGACTCTTCTCTCCTTGATGACCCTCACAAGGATGAGTCCTGCTTCATGGTATTCAATTATCTCTCTGACCTATCTCTATCATGTGCATCAAATATCCACTCTAAGTATCAGTCTCCTGCTCTTGACCATGCATATCTTTTCAAGATGATGATTAATGTGGAGGATTCCATCATGAATCCTTCTTTCTCCACATTTGACTATATTGTCTTAGACCACTCACTCCCTTCTAACCACAAGCTGATGCTTTCTTTGATGCTACCTGTTCCTAGTACAATAGGCTATTATATTTGGCAGGTAGCAGACACCCACATGATCGAATATTTAGGTGTTTTATTATTTGTTGAGTTTGTTTTGGTTCTCACACTGAAATCACAACAGGAGTATGACATTCGCTTTACTGATGTCGTTCTAAATCTTGATGCAACGTTATCCTAGAATTCGTGCCCAACTAGGGCCTAAACTCTAGCACTTGTTGAGAGGCACATCAACATTTTCTATATCTTGTGTGTGTATATATATATATATATATATATATATTTCTCTCTGTGTGTGTGTGTTTTGTTGTTTTAATTTTTCTTTCTTTCGTTTGTGACATCATAGATCTCCCTTCAAATCTTTGTGGTTATGCTTAGGATGTACTTTGTATTAAGCATAGTGGTACTTTATTTTAAGTATAGAGGGTGTAGATACTATGTCATTCATATGCATTTCATTTCATTTCATTGCTCATGTCGTTGCTTATACTTAGGTATCCTTTAACCTACATATAATGCTAGTGATATTGTTCATTCTATCTATTTTCATTTCATTTTTTAATTTCATATATTCCCTGACTTGTCTTCTAGCTTGTTGATCTTTTGTTCTATATGTAGGTATATTTTACCATGAGTACGAGGAAGAAAAGTCGAGTCATTAATTTTGTGAATTCAATCCTGGATCATCACTACCTTCCATACAATCTGCTATACTCAGGATTAGTTGATCCTAAGTATAGGGGTGGTTATTGATTTCTTATTCTTTTATTGAGCCATTGTAATATGAAAACATAGTTCGAGCTAAGTATAGGGGGGTCGTATATATGATATATGATATATATATATATATATATATATGAGGAAAATGGGGCTGCCTCCTAGGGGGAGCTAACTTAGCTCCCCCTGCCCTATTTTCTTCAAATTTTTTTATTTTTTTTGAAAATTTTTTCCGTGAATATTCATCACTATATCCCTATATTATGTTATAAAAATTTCGTGTCAAACAGAGACTCCTACGGCCTCCATCCAGATAGTCATTTTTTTAACGGTAACAGGATTTTTTAAATCGACCCCATTTGGATGGAGGTTGTACGAGTCTCTGTTTCGCATGAAATTTGAATGACATAATATAGGGATTTAATAATGAATTTACACGGTTTTAGATTTCAAAAAAAATAAAAAAATTTTGTGAAAAAATGGTGGGGGGAGCTAAGTTAGCTCCCCCTAGGGGGCATACACATTTTACCCTATATATATATGTGCTAGCCGTAACTCATACTTTCTATATTTTAAATAATATGGCTAATATATATTGGGTAAGGATATATAAATAAAACTATTGTAAAACTTGTGTAAATGTGTGTAAAACGTTTTGAAAAATATTTATAAAAATTGGTTTGAAACTGTTTTGCAAATGATTTTGAAAAATTATTGTCAAATATTTTGAAAACCTTTGGAAAATATTTGTAAAATATTTTCAAAGCATTTGAAAATTATTCCTTTATAAATATTTGTAAAAATCTTTGTAAAAAATGTTTGTAAAACTGTTTGTGAAAATTCTTTGTAAAATTATTTGCAAAATAATTTTCAGAAATATTTGTAAAACATTTGCGATAATGTTTTCAACTTATCTTGAGAAACCCATACATACTATAATTACAACATTATCCAAATAAAGTTGTTGTAAATTAACGTGTAAAAAACTGGTATCTATCTACATAAAATCCTTTGTTAATATGTACATAACACTTGTAAATGCTTGTAATTCACTAACCCCTTCAAAACACCTAAAAATTGAAAAATTATCCAAAACTTCATGAAACCCGCAAAACTTTTTGAAAAATCCATAAAAAGTTGAAAACTAGAAAAATTCACTTCACAAAATATATTTTCATCATGTGAGCATTTTTCAGAATGATGTTGACAATAAAACAAGTTGGAATATAATTTGAAGATTGAAGCTTGGTTTAGACCTTAATCCACTTAATTTCACAGGAACTATATAAAAGCTGTAAGACTTTTCAAGTCAAGTAGACTTAATTCTTTGAGTCTAGAAGATTATGTTCACATGTCATCTTGATTCGCCTAAGTAGGATACTTCGAAGCACACACATGACTCTTGAGGGCAATGACCTAAAACAATCACTATGCACTTATCTCAACTCATAGGAGGTCGTGAGGGTAGAATTCTTGGCTCAATAAGTACATGTGGAATTATATGCTGCCCCAATAGGAGGCCAATTCACCTCGGCCCGATATAGTGGCATGGGCATCAAAAGATTAGATGTTGTAGGTTGCAATAAAGCTTCAAAAGAGAGATAGTCTTCTAGCTCAAGAAAAAAATTGTACATTAATGTTGTTGTATATTGAAAAAAATGTATGAAATAAAAAATCCAAAAAAAAAGACATACAAAAAGTCAATGAAAAATCATTCTCGTCAGAGTTATGTATCAATAAGCAAGGTTTATACGTCAAGGTAAAATATCTCAAGGTTGCTTGCAGTTGGAGACTTAGCTACAATGGTCAAGCTCTAAAGGATATGTGATTACACTGGTCACGATACATTCTTCTCTCTACCCCCTCTTCTTTGAGTCGGTTGTACTTGAACTTAGAAGGGAATACCTCGCTCCTCGATGAAAGAGTAGCTAGATTCATGAATTAGTGTTACATTGATGAGGGAGACTGTTTCTTACTATCTCTGTTGTGAAAGATCTACATTTCACATACAATGTACAAGTGAGACTCATAGTCATAAGGGTTTGCGAATAAAAAGACTTATTCTAACATGGTTATTGAGGTAATCTGAACATAGGATTGTGAAACTTGAGGGTAGTTAAGTTCTAGATCATATTCCCAATAAAGTTCCAACAGATTAAAACTCCAACGGTCTTGTTGAGCTCTAAAGTTTGATTTTATAAAGAAAAGTTTAAAAATCACAATAATTCTAAGTTCTTTATTTTCTTTTTCGAGTTTTCCATTGTAATGTAATAATTTAAAATATGGTGAATACTTTGAAGAGTTAGAAGTGGAAAGAGTAATTCAGATTAAAATAATTAATTTGTTTATGTAATGTATACACAAAGAAAGATTTGAAGCTGATTGATATCAGGAGATCAAATGAGCTATTCATTCACTGAATGATAAATAACTACAAGTGAAGGATATATAGCATTTAAGTAATGGAAAATCCAATATTTCACAATTATATCTAGAATAAACTGGAAAAGTAGAAAAAAACTAGATATAATTTGGTCATTATGAGCCAATCCAAAATCATTGTTGACCGAACCAATCATGAATTCCCAACATGGGGCGAGTGCAACCCACTCCATAGACCAATAATTAAAAGAATTGAAAAAGCTTTGATTGTGTCACTTAAGTTATAAAAGAATTCCTGAACCCAAGAATGAGAAATGATAAGTTCTGCATTACACAAAATCAAATAATCACTTAGTATAGTAAATCATATTATATTTGTCGAAAAATGCAAGATAATATGTAGATGATATTCATTGTGTTTTTTACTAATTGCATCGTTTCTTTGTGAATTCCTATAGGAAGCTTTTGTATATGTGTCCCTGGGCACTCCTTTCTAATTTCATCCAATAGTAATAGTTCTTCTAATTCTATTAATTTTTTAGAACGTTCTTCTTATTCAAAATAGTTTCAGATGGCCGGGTATTCCACCAATTAGTAATCCAAGGATCCAGACATTTAATAAATATTAGAGAAATCCACCAGGGTAAAAAGACTATAGATGCAAGATAAGGAAGAGAAGTTTATGTTTTCTTTTTTCTTTTCACTTTTCATCTGTGAATATTTATTTTCTCTTTTGCATCACTTATTTTCCTAATAAGTGTTTGCTAGGGACTAGTAAAGTATAGAAGGTGATGAATAACCATTCATCTTCATTTATTCATCCATTTTTTCTTTAAATACATAGTAAAATACCTATAATACTACTAATTTGCACAAATTAACGTCTAACATTGATCTGTAATTAATGTGTAAATACCAAACTTAAACCCAAAATTAAAGAATAAAGAAAATAAAAATAAAAGGAAGTATCAAAGATACTTACTGACCTTGAACCACGAGATCAGGTAAATATTGACTCGGATGATAAGGAATAAGGTAAAGGTAGATAAGGGCAAAATATTGTATAAAATTCACAAAAAACCCTAATTCATGTACGTACAATATATTGAACAAATAGAAAACATTTACACTATTTTATTATTAAGTATACACACATTAAACAATGAAGTTTTAAACAAAAAAACTTGTACATAATAATATTTAGAAAAATATAAAAATTATAGCCAAATACAGATGAAAAAAGCCACAAACAAAATTTCATTGATCAATATCTACGATCTCAAATTGAACCAAACTCCTTCCATTATATTTCAAATCAAATTATCTATCAAATGAAGTGATTTTACTGAAAATGGAGATAAGATACAAAAGCTGGCTTTTTGGGTACTATTGTACTGGGGCATTTGTATAAACAATTGAATATTTTATTCTTTACATTTTTAATATGCTTATATTTTTAAATAATCATATATAATTTTTGAATAATACTATAATATAAATAGAAATAAAAACATTTAAAAAGACTCTAAAATAATTAATAAATCATAATACGTAGGTATATTATACCTATAATGTATATATATGTAATTATATATACACAAAATAATAAAAATACAATAAAAATATGTAAATATATATTAAATGATTTTATAAATATATAAAACATGTAAATATGATATTATGTATATCAAAACAAAATGAAAATATAACATATAAAATACATACACACACACACACCAATATATATATATATATACATGTAAATATGAACATCTAATAAATAAGGTAATGAAAATAAATAAATGTCACCATAAAATAGTTTAAAAAAATTAAAAACATTTTTTGTTTTAAGTTTTATTTAAAAATCCATTTAAATTTTTATTTTATGCATTTTCATTCTTCTTTTGTCCTGACCTGGTCCTTCATCGACCAATTATGGAGTAGAAGTTGTTAACCTGCCCGATCAATACCCCCTGCACGAACTAGAATGCATTGCCCGTACACCTCCGCTTGCAGACCCCATCTTCCCTGATTTTCACTCTTCCTCCACTCTTATTTTTTCCTCAAGCCCTTCATCAATGTTGTGCGCAACATCTCCCTCCATCTCACTATGAGCATAGCTCCCACCAACCACCATTTTGCCACACATAACCTCAGCTCGAACCTCAGTCCTCCATCATGTCTATAAATACGAACCTTCATTTTGCTTCCCCTTTTAATCTATTTTCAATCAGCAGTAATACCTCAATCCAATAGTTGGAATCTCCTTTGTGATAGGAGATGAGATCCAAGGACCCTAGGTGCGGAGAATGGGGAGGAGAATCGAGATCTACCATCGCTGGAGCTCACTCCTGGTGGTTGTTTGCTCCTTGGTCCCTAAGACAAGGTATGTATTGCTTTACTTAGGTTTTCGCATCGCACTTTAATTCTAAGGATAGGCCTACCGTTAATTTCAATCACTTCCTTTTAGTCTTAAGCTTAGAATTTAAATTTGTAGGTTGTTGGAGATGTCATCCAGAGCACCCTGATCTCACAAAGATCAGATGCATCCGATCTCCTTCTTCCACCTTCACTGGAGATCTTCCAGTTCATCTCACCACAATTATATTTATCTTCATAATGGGACGAGGAGCTTCACCGTTGTTCCCTTAACTTTTTTCTGCACGAAGGAGCCCCTAAAGGAACACCTAAAGCTAAAATCGATTTTAGTTTTGGATTCTCATATTTCCAGAGAATATTGTGCATCCAAGATGCCTCTGAGGAGGCTTGGACCAAGAAGAGAGCTCCTGCAGACATGGAAGAGCCCAAGAAGGATTAGGGTCGATTTACTGCGATAGAGGATACCGGAGAAGGGGGGAATCAAAGATAAAAGTTCATGGAAGAAATTATTCTCCCATGTTCTTTGTGACCCCTTTAGGGCCATAGGATTGAGGGTCGGGCCCGGAACTAATTTGGTCCTAGGATTTTAAGTGAACCTATAAGCTTTCAGAGCTTTCCATTTATAAGAGGGCTACATGGCGCCCCTCCAACCATCTGTTAGTGTCGTAAGCACCACACAATTTCACACATGGGTATATTGTGATAAGGCCCTCACACCTTTTGTAATTTCATTTTAGTATTGTAAATATTATATGAAGTGTAAAATAAATATGTTTATTTGCAACAAGACCCCTTAGCTTTATTATATTTACATAGAGGTTCTTCCGCCTCATGTGTAGTTCAAGTGAGGCATTATAAATTTTGTAATATTTACGCTTAATTCTTTGGACATGTTAGAAAATGCATTTATATTTTATTTCAGTTGCAGATTGATCCATGCTGTGTTATTTATTTTTGTGAATATTGCTTTTATTAGATATTTTCTTTACGCTAGAAATTAAAGGAAAATTAATATAGATGCTTGGAATCTTGTTTGGTCACGTATAATATTTATTTGGCATTTAACTCTAATTTCATATTTCTAAATATATAAAAATATTCTTTTATTCCTTATTTAGCATTTAAAAATACAAAAAATGAAATATAACTCCAAAAATTCAAAATATTTATATTTTCTATATTACAATATCTTCTACCACAAATCCATAAATCATTAAAAAATACAAAATGTAAAACATAAAAATCACAAAATCCTAAACTTCTCATACAAAGTAGCAAAATTTATATAAAATTTTAAAATTCTTAATTCTATTTGTAAATTTTTATTATATATACTAACTATTAAAAATAGGTTTGGGTTAATTTTGGATTATAATATTTATTAAACCCTAAACTAGCTCATGGTTTTTATATATACATTTTTTGACTTATTTATTACTTTTGAATTTCATAAAAATATAAAATTATCATAATAAATTACAAAAAAAGAGAAAAATCTAAAAAAGACAAAAATATTTTATTTTCTACTTTTGTATATATTTTGACTTAAATAGAATATAAATGTTATATCATCCTTAAATACTATATATTACTTATATAGGATATAATATATATTTTTATTTATATATCAGTAATTTTCTTATTTTAAATAGAAAATTAAAATTTTGTAGAGGTATAAAAAATATAAAAACATAAAATATAAAATATAAAATAATAAAAAATAAAAAAATGAAATATAATTTAAAATAAAAAAATAAAAATCCAAAAAATAATTGCTATTAATTAGCAATAATTGATTGTAATTACTATAGTCCATTTTCCCTCCTAGTGTTCAACACTCCTGCTTACAACTATACACATTCAAGTAGAGTTATAATAAATATTGACTTACATACATTTGATTGATTTATCTACTTGTGGGTTAATTGTTGCATTATCATTGGTTGTTCGACACAACGATATTGTTCTTTCTTGTTAGATAGTAGACTAAAAGACTATTTCACCAGTGTCATATACCATCCTTTATATTCATAATGAAGTAGCACTCTCTAGTGCCAGATTCTAGCTTATTTCCATCCATGTTTACTTCACAGACCAAGTAACTCTAAATCCTAATTGTCTAACATTGGTCTTTGTTCCAAAGCTCACGAGGGATTTCAGGTTCAAATTTTCTTGGAATCTTATTAAGCATATATATACACACACACATATATACAAACATACAAGCACACACACACAAATATATATATATATATATATATATATATATTGCAGACTCCCATATACCCTGAAACTAAGAGGTAATGATGTTAAGATTCATCATTTTTTAAATTATGTCACACATGATCCAATTGCTATCCCTACACCTCCATTTAGTGGAGGTGTATTACAAAGAGTGATATAGGAATGATATCCCTTTCTCTATAAGGTATTCTTTGGAATTCATCTGATAGGTATTGGCTACCTCAGTCAGAAAAAAATATTTTCATCTTCCTTCTAACTTGGGTTCTCAACCAAATGATGAAATCCTTGAACATTTCAAGGATTCTAATGGTTAAGTAAGAAATCTCATACTATAAAAAATCATCAATGGATATCACATATCAATAATTCATTGTGGCATAGATGATCCGCATACATCAATATATATGAGGTCTTGAATGCCCATGCATCTTACACCATTCCTAGGGAAGGGTGTACTAGTCATTTTACTTTGAACATAGTATTAATAAATATGTAAATTTTTAACTTTAAGTTAATCTAAAGTTCTATCTCTTACTAATATATAGATCTTATCAACATATTTATGTCCCGGTAATGATGTCAAATCATTGTCAAATGATCTTAATCCTCCTTTTGATCTTTTAAGGTTTAATTTCAGTATTAGAAATGTCAACAAACCATTCATTAACATTCTAATATAATAGAGTCCTATAGATGTTAGCTTACTATCTAAAACATATCCGTCACATCTCTTTATGATAGATCTATCTTAGAATTAGATTAGTATCTTGAACATATATGTCACAACTCTTTACGATAGACCTATCTTAGAATGTACATCTATATATAACAAAATTAGATATAAACAATGAATCTAATCAAATATCTATGTCATAAAGACATTCTATGGGCTCTCACACTAAAAATAATTAGTCTATCTATCCAATGGAGAGAGATGCAACAAATGCATCAACTCCTATGTAGATGATCATAAACTTTAAGATCTTGCAAGTGTTAGTACAATAATGAGATACAATTATTGGACTCTAATCTTATCCAATATTTAAGTTGATTTCAAAGATGATATGTAGATGTAGAAAATGCCGATGCACTGTCCGAGTCCTTATCTAAGGCTTCTAGATAGTCCGGATAGTCATACTATCAATATATAGGCTATTTACAGTATTGGAATTTATCCAACTTGTTGGATGTCATAGGTGGAGTACAATCAACTCTGACACTCCTTCTTACATTGGTCAGACCCATGCTTCCACTATGGTTCCTTTAATGCTTAAGAAACCATTTCTTAACATAAATGACATCTTGAATTGAACATGTCCTCAATTGAATTCAATATAAGAGTATTTAACCTTGATTCATCCTATTCATACATTGTGAATTATGAAGCTTCATGAAAGACTTGAGTGTAGATAGTAGAATTATGACACTCATCATATCTACATCCATCTTAACTCTTAAAGACTTTGGTTCAGGTAGGTACTCTAATATTTTTAGTGCACCATCTCATATGGAGTCACCACTGCATAATGCAGTCAACCATGTCATTCATGATTAGATGTTGAGTGCACATGTGTTTGCTAAAATATTTTCTTCAATTTTAGAACGATCTAGACAATTACGATCGTCATCTACATTTTACTTCCAAAGCAAACTCGAAGAGAGATCAAGACTGTAGAGACATACAAACCCTAGGTTGATGTCCAATTGTCTATTTCAATCCTCATTATCATGAGGAAACTTGCACATTGCAGCCATATACATTATGTGTTCAACTACAATTGCTACACCCATGATCATAGATCCAGTCCATGATATTGGTTATGATTGAGTATCGTTCTGAATGGGTTCAATGAAGGTTATCTAAAATTAGATAATTTGCATACACACACACACACTTTGATTAACATCATTATTGTTTTAGATCAAAGTTGTCTATATTTTCTTACCTTCAAAGCCTATTCCCTTGTGATTTTTCAAAGCATGAGGTATGCTAACCAAATTAACTCAAGAGTGAGATATGGAATCTCCCTTCCACCTTTGTCACACACTAATAATATGATAAAAGGTAACTCAGATGAACGAAACAGGAACTCATTCCGCATAGCAAGTCCAACTTACATTTTCCAATTTGGTCTTTGACACATGAGCCCATCACCTCTTAGGTGACGTTGACCCGTTATCAATTAAATCAACCATTAACATGAATAGAACTCACCATGCACAATTTCATGTTGCCTCAACTATATGGGTAGCAACATTTGGGTCACTAAGCATACAACCTTATCTTTCGATAAGCAAAGAGCTCAATCCATATACGCTTGTACGTTAAAGCTATGACTTTGCATAGGAGACCCTACCATACAATCCATGGTAAAAAAACCATTTTCCTTGACGGAAGACCATGAATGTCATCTTATGATCCTCCATATCACACTCAAAATTTGATTGCTCATTTGAATCATATTCTTATGATTAACCATTCCAAGGGAAATCTAGTATTATTAAATATAGAATGTGTATTTTAACTAGATTATATTAATTTAATCACATTAAATTAATACTCAATCCAATACAATCAACACATAATTCATTTGAATGATATTACTGTATAGTATATACCCTCACATAGTACAAATTTATTATTCCAATTAGTTGTTAAAGTATTCATTAACCACACATCGTGCTATACTTCCTTCAAATAGATCTGGCTAGACGCTTGAGTTATGCTGGGAGGGAACATTTTCTTGACATGCAAGGCACTAATTAAGGAACCAAGACATCATACATAGTCTAGACACCATCTCCATTCCAATTCAGAACAACACAATTGGATTTATTTGTACTGAGAGGTTTTATCGATCATTGCTTTCGATGAACCGCATGACACCATATAATAATCACTCGTAAATGTATGCATCTTAAAATATTTTTAATCATCTTAAATTTCTAATAATATCAAGCAAACAAGTTGGTTTGCATGTAAAGATTGAACTACAACTATTGTAGTTTGAAATATGAGGTTTTCACGTCAAGAAGCAATCATTCAAGATCGTTGTTTGTCATGCTTTTTTCTAAATAAAATAATACAACAATCAATCAGGAAAATTCCAAATTTCCATGAGTATATTTGAATGATTAAACACATTGAAAGATTCAACAAGATGATCAAATCATCTTTTGATCCATCTCCACTAAATATCATATATCTAGGGCAAACAGAGTCAGAATCACGCAAAATAAATTTGACTGATTTGCTGGTTTGACTCTTAACATAATTAATATACTTATATTATGTTTCATGATAGAAAAACAATAAAAAAATGTTTAGTTACAAATACGAGTTTATATGCAAAAACAACAATACTGTGAGAATTTTTCAATTTTTAAAACGATGCTCGTTCGATGCCAACCTTTGATGATTCTTTTGAGGAGAAGTTCAGACAATCTGAAAATATTTAAGTATACCAAATATTTTTTTCAAATAAGGCATCAATAGTAGTTTTTTCATATGAGAAAAAAACTAAATGAAAAATACAACTACGTAAAACAACAAATCCTCGCTCATCCGAGATACAAAACCTTATTCCATTAGGATTTGGATCACATTAAAAACCTTCGACTAAGGCTTAGATGCCACTTAAATGCAGTCAATTTAATGAAACCGATTTGTGCATCACAAGAACGTGGAGATCACATTGTCAATCTAGGTCAACTAGTCAAACTTATCGATGGGGTAGTGAAATTTAAAACATTTGATGGAATTAGATGGCTTGGGATTCCTTCTCAATCCATTCCATCAATTTCATACAAGTATTAGGCTTACCTCATGAGATATTTTTGCGATCATGTAGTCTCTAAGAGAAGAGACCTCCTGTCTCAAGTACCATATGATGTATGCAACACATGCGAGCATGTGGATGAGGTGTGGGCTCCCCTCAATTATAGGCGATGATCCAAGCTGAGAACCTCCTATTTCATCATACAAAATACATCACCTTACTCACGATCATGGGGCATCGAACATGATGGGATCCACAAGAAGTCGATCTAGTAACGCAATGGCAACGCGATGACGACGATACTCTCCACAAACCCTAGAGTGGATGGTCACTTGGGGTTGAGAAGGAGAGCCTATGGATGTGTATGAGAGAGGTAGAAGGAGAAAGAAATTTTGTTGCTTCAACTTTTGTGTTTAATTATCTGGAGAAGCACATAGGGTTTTCCCTCTTCTTATACAAAATTGTATGGCTAGGATGCACTCCTAATTGAATCTGTGGTCTAGATTTTCATTGCAAAAAATAGTGATAACAATTAATTAATTTAAACAAATAAAAATATTGAAGACCTTCTCCAAAAAAATCTAATTAAATCGATTTAATGTTGAATAATAAGGAAGGAGGAGAGGCCTATTCCCAATTAGGGTGGACGACACATCCACTCCTAAAAGGAATGGAGTCTCATCCCCCATCCTAATTGATGATATTCTCAAATTTCATCACATTTTCCACATGTTGTAACAAATTTTGTTGCTTGAATTTTCACCATAAGAATTCCAAAATATTTTGTCACGATTTCAATCATGCCATTGATAATTATGAACCATATACGTCCATCCAATATTAAATATAAATAACATTTACATTTAGGTGTAACAATGTTAATCCAAATCACATTTAATTGTATGATGTGAATCCAATTCACATTAACTTAAAATTGTTAATTAATGTCACATTATAAATTCACATTATACGTCCATTCAATTCTCATTGATAATTAAATGCCATTGATAATTATGAACCATATACATCCATCCAGTTCACATTATAAATGTGATTTATAATATATTAGAGAGAGAATATTCTGATTTATATTTGTTAATCAAATATTGATGTGAATTGGATTCACATTAGATGATTAATTAAAATATAATTTACATTTTATTTTGGGATGTGAATATGATTGACATAATTTCAATGGCATGGTTGATATTTTCCATAAGATAATTTGGAATTATTTTTTGGTAAAAATATTGTCTACAAGAGATGATGATATATATCATGAGATAATGAGATCTCATGATAATTAGAAGAGATGGACCAAGTCCACCAAAGAAAAGTGGACATCTACAACTCTCCATGAAGAGAAGAGTAGCCGTCCCCTCTTTTTTAGGGTATTGGTTTATTCTCTTCATTATCTTTTCTCTTATCAAAGATGATTTAATTTGAAATTAATTTTGTTGATTTATCAATGAAAAGTAATTTAAATTAAATATCAGTTGCATTGTTTTTACAACAACATCTTGGCCATCAAAAGAAGCACAAATCAATCTAATCCATTAATTATGTGTTGTCCATGGATTGGATTCCATGGACTCCCAAAATGCTATAAAAGAAGAGGCACCCCTTGATCTTCGAGACACATGACTATGAATTCTCTCTCTCTCTTTCTCTACATGCCAAACCTCTCTCTCTCTCTCATGGTGGCTGTCCACCATGGAGCCTTGTGAGAGTCACCATCGCCGCAGCATCGTCGTTATGCTGCCGGATCATCTACTCATGGATCTCCATCTACTTCAGTGCATCTTGCTCGTGAAGAAGATTATGGATCTTGTGTGACGAGATCAGGAGATTTGTTGCTTGGATCATCAACATGGTTGCGAGGAGCACGCGTCTCATCAACGCGCTCGTAAGCGTCTCCTCCATTGGATCGAACAGGAGGTCTCTTGGTTTAGAGACTCGATCGCAACCACGCTTCAGTAGATAACCCTAGTACCTATTTGTGGTTTAGATGAAACGATCCAAGAAGTGTTCTTGAATCATGTGGTTTCATCATTTAAAAAATTTTAAATTCCGCTGCCGGGAGCAACTGTACGACTAGTCGCTCCATATGATGCAATCCTCATGCTTCAGTGATGCTATTGAGGATTTTTCTCATATTCTTCAAGTGGTATCAGAGCCAGGTTATCGATGGTTTTGGATTAGATCCATAAATCGAAGAAGATTTGGACTCGTTAGTGTTCGTGAAGATTTTAGCATTTCAATTTTCGCAGCCCTGTTTTGTGATAATTTCCTGGCCCTATTTAAACTGTTTAAACACAAGAATATCACTTTGGATAATGTTCTCCATTAAACAAGGAAATTGTGGAATTTGAGTTTTTATAATTTGGATTTTGTTTGCTCAAGATATGATCGTTTTAATGATCATATGTCCACTGTTTAGGGAATGGTGGTTAGTGACGTAACAAAAGAGTTAATTGCGAGTTCTAAACGTCTATAAATGCATAACTATCACTTGGATTCTGTTTAAAATTAAATCAGTGAATCAAATAAATTTATTTTGCATTAACTGGATTTAAATTGTTCGAGTTATGCTAATTTTAGTGAGAAGGGGTCACTACTGGAAATTAACAAACTTGATCATGAACCTTGTAATTGTCATTCAAATATGAATGAAAATTAATTGTTAGTTTTCTAAAATGATTATTGATACATATTTGTGAAATATTTAAAGATGATAATTATTTCCTTGAATGACATCGGACTAACCAAAATGATAAGATAGTTGATCTTGATCACAATTGGTTAACATGAAATTTCTAACAAACATTATTTTCATGAAAACACTAGTTCATCCTACAATAGTTGTAGGACAACTTTCACATGCAAAACCATGTTGCTTGAATAGGATTGGAAATTTGTTTAGCAAATCTCCTTATAATATTATCAAAATGGTTTTGATGAATATTATATGGTATAACTTCGGTTGAAAAATCGATGAACATCTCAAGTACAAAGTGATTGACTTGATATTCTTTTTTCTCGAGGCAGATATGGTGCCTAGTCGGGGAGCGTTGGGGTAGCATGTTGCACCGTATGTGGTCTATCCCACTCCTGTCTGTATCGGCCATGACAACGGGTAGGGAACGAATGATGCTTGACATATCATGATATATTTTCTAATTATTAAAATTCGAATAATACGTACTTCGAGATAATACCACTATTTCAAGTAACAATCAAGTTTGTTGATTAAATTGGATTGATAATTGATTTAATATGATTAAATCAGATATATCCAATTAAAAAACTCTGTTATTAATAGAGTTATATTTTCCTTGGAAGAATTAATTATATGAATGTGATTCATGATAATTAATTAAATTTAATATGAGGTGGAGGATCACATAAGTGACATCCATGGTCTCTCGTCAAAGCGAAGGGTTTCGTCGCCATGGATTGTATGTAGGAGATGCCTGTCCGAAGTGACAACTCATGTATGCAAGCGCATCTAGATCGGGCTCTTTGCTTCTCGAAAGAGTAAGGCCCTATGCGTAGCGACCCTAGTATCGGTTCCATATATTATTGGGGCGATATTGGATTGCGCATAGTGAGTTCCATTCCTGTTAACGGTTGGTTCAATTAACAACGGGTCAACATCACCTTAGGGGTGGTGGGTTCGGGTGTTAAAGATCGAATTGGGAAATGCAAGTTGGACTTGCAAGGCAGAATGAGTTCCCGCTTCTTTTTATCTGAGTTGTAGTTTCTCATATTATTGGGATGCAACAAAGATAGGAAAGGAGATCCCAGATCTTGTTAGAGATATAATGGTAAGAATATCTCTTACATTGAAAGTTATTAAGGAAATGAACTTTCAATGCTGACAAGGCAAGACAACTTTGATATAAAAATTTCTAAATCAAAGTAAATCATGTATATATATATGTGAAATTTTCTTATTTCAGATAATCCTCATTAAACCCACTCAAAGTTATACTCAATAATAACCAGTAAAATATCATGGATTGGATCCATGATCAAGATTTGTACTTGCAGTTGGACACACAATGTATGCGGTTGGAATGTGCAAGTTTCCTCATACTTATGAGGAATGACAATTAAATAGACAATAGGACTACAACCCTAGGGTTTGTGTGTCTCTATCTTCTTGATCTCATCGAATGTACTTTGGAAGTGACGTGTCGATGATGATCACAATTGTCAAATAATCCTTATAAAATCTAAGAAAATGTTATGGCATACATATGTACTCTAGACATTTAATCATGAATGACATGGTTCTCTGCATAATGCAGAATGGTAGCTCGAAAGAGATGACGTATTCAAAATGTTTGAATACCTACCTGAACTAAAGTTTTTGAGTTAAGATGGGTGTAGAAATGATGAGTGTCATCATTCTACTGTCTACACTCAAGTCATTCAAGAAGCTTCATAATAACCATATTGTATGAACTAAATGAAGCATATATAAATGTTTAAAACTCTCATTTTGAAATACTTTTTAATTCAACATAAGAGATCCTTTATCTTAAGCAATTGTTGTTTATAGATGAAGGGAGCGCAATGGAAGCATGGGTCGGACCCAAGTAAGAAGGAAAGTCAAAGAGTTGACCTACTTCTGTGACTTCCATATGGCATCCAGATAGTTGGATAAATGCTCATACTGTAATAAGATGATATGTTGATAGTATGACTATCAATTCTATCTAGAATCCTTAGAGAAGGACTCAGATAATACATCAGAATAATTTACAGCTATATTTAATCATTGAAATTGACTTTCTTATAAGATAAGATCAAAGTCTAAAATTGTATCTCATGCTTCTAATGACACTTGTAATTGTTGCATATGTTGTAGAAGATTAATAAATTTGATCTTAAGGTTTAACAATCATTTATATAGGAATTGATGCAATTGTTGCAACAATCTCCATAGGATAGATATACTTCATATTTTCAATGGGAGAGCCCTTAATATTAGAGAATGTCTCTATGACCTAGATATTTGATTACATTTCTTGTTTATTTTCAAATGTTGGAAATGAACATTATTGTGGAATAGAACTGTCATAAAGAGTTATGATGGATATATTTCAAATAGTAATCTATCATCTGTGGACTCTACTAAATTAGAATATTAATGAATGTTTCATTAATATTTCTGATACTGAACATTAATCCTTAATAGATCAGTATTAGGACAAAGATCATTTGACTATGATCTGGCATCGAGTCTTGGACTTATGTCTATTGATATGATCGGTAGACTAGTTACATATTGAACTTTAGATTGTCTAAAAGTTCAAATCTTACATACTTGTGAATATTGTATTCAAAGTAAATATGTCCAGCACACTCTTCTCTGGGAATAGTGTAAGATGCCAAGGTATTCATGATCTTATACATATTGATGTATGTGGATCATCTGTATCATAATAAACATTGATGATATGTGATATCATTCGATGATTATTTGTAATATGAGATTCCTTCCTTTCACCTTAGAAACCTTTGAAATGTTCAAAGATTTCACAATTTTGGTTTAGAACCAAAGTTTGAAGGAAGATGAAATGAATTTGATCTAACCTAGGTAGTAAGTACCTATTGGATGAATTCAAGGAATACCTTATGGAGATAGGAATATCATTCCTATCTCACTTCTCCTAACACACCTAAACTCAATGGAGTTGTATGGAGATACAATTAGATCATGTGTGACATGATTTGATAAAGGATTAATCTTACCATAGTTATCTCTTAGTTTCCAAGGTATATATGTAGTTGAGACTACAATATATATCCTTTTTAAGGTTCCATGCTGATAACCTGGAATATAACACCAGAGAGTGCTACTTCATTAGGAAAATAAAGAATGGTATTAGATGCCTACTTTATGACCTTAATATTTTTAAAGAATTTCAAATCTAAGAATATGATTCTAAGATGATGACTTTCTTAAGAATCAAAATGAAAATTAAGTGAAGGAACTCATTGATTCTTGAGAAGATAATGAGGCTCCTTAAGTCGGAAACTAAATGGACAACTAAAGATGAAACACCAATACCTCTTTAAAAAAGTTTGAAGACGAATTCCATGTGGCAGATAAGTCCGACAATGATCTGACTTCATATGATGAAGCTTCTGAAGATCATGACATGGAGAGATGGATATTAGCAGTAAAGTCGAAATGTAGACTTCATATACATGTGTTGTATATAGACCCTCGGGGATCCACCTATAAGGGTAAGACCCATTAAGATTTAAATGGATATTCAAGAGAAAGAGGGAACCTGATGAGAAGGTAAAGACCTTCAAAGCACTGCTTGTATCCACAAGATACACACGAAGAGAAGACATTGCTTGCGATGAGACTTCTTCTTCAGTGACCACGCTTAAGATTATCAGAATATTGCTAACTATAGCTGCACAACTTAACTTTGACATCTTCGAGATGGAAGTCAAGATTGCATTCCTATATAAATACCTCTCCGAGGATATTCATAACTAGTAGCCCTAGGGCTTCATGGTTGAGGAAAGAAAGGTGTGCAAGTTGAATAACTCCATCTATGGACTCAAATAAGCTTCTTGTAGTTGGAACATAAGATTTGATGAAATCATAAATGTTATAATTTCAAATAGAATCTTGATGAACCATGTGCCATTATGTTCATCATGCAAAATGTAGATGATATGTTGATCATTTGGAATGATAAAGATGATAATAAGTGTTTTATGATCTAGCTATTTCATACCTTGAGATATGAACTCAAGGATACCTCTTAGATCTTAGTTCTGAAGTTGTTCAGAAGCAAAGAGAAGAGAGAGAATTGTGATTGTCACATTATTGGTACATCTTGGATATATTCTATCCAAGGAAGGCTCCTTTCCATTAAGATTTGGTACTGACCAATCTGAAGGGATAACATATCAAGTGTTGATGATGCTAAAAGTGCTTGCCCTTGTGCATCGATTTCTAGAAGCCTGGTATGTGCTAGATTTGTACAAAAAGCCAAATGTCTACCATGTAGTGGGAGTAGTAAACTATTGCTAATCCTACTATGTAGATAAAACACTTAGTTGCAGTAATAAAACAATATATTCAAAGATGACAAGACTTAGATGTAATGATCTCAAAGTCTCATCATTAAGAACCTAAAACTTTATAGATAATGATCTAAAAGGTCTTAACTGCAGAGACCTTAATAGATAAAGATCTCCGGGAATAAGGGTATTCTAATAAGGATAATTGAAATTACACACTGGTTGTAACGATTGTTGGGTTGTAATATCAAAGACATTATGACTGCCTCAATATTGCGTATTGGTTGCATAAGATGCAACACTCGCATTGAATGCGAGCACTGTTACTGAGGGATATGCATTTGTTGTAAAAGGACTTGGCATAGTCTCTCGAGAACAGAGTGACTGATCAGCTTACCTGGCTATATTAAATAGCCTAAGATTGTCACATGAGTGCGGGTTTAATGATTAGCCCATTAGTGGCTCTTTGGGCTAGTGGGAGATTGTTGGACATGCGAGCCCACGACGAGCCATTACGCAATAAATGTTATTGCAATTCACTCCTTAATCTGAAATGAAGAATAACTAATTTGCATAATAGGTCCCTTAGCACAATTAGGGTTATGTACCATGGCCATCTTTATGATCATACATCTGTTGATTCAATTATTGAATCATAGAGGCTGGTGCTTGGATGAATATCTAAAGAGTTAGATTGAGGACTCATCAAGCAATGTTAAATGATTGTTAAGATGTGATCTCTAGCCTGAGTAGGAGATGGCAATCCTTATCTCTAAAGGCTGATATCCGACCGACCTCTTGATGAAGGTCCTCTGCATAGGAATAGAGATTTGGAGGTGTCAGATTAGTTAGGTCCAAGAGTTGACTTAACGATATCAAGATAACCAAAGACCTATATCGTATGCTGTCACGGTATAGGCACGAATCCTCTGATCGGAGACAGATGTGTTACTAAATGTCTGAGTATGTACATTGGTAGACCGATAGGTTGATGGCCTAATCACGGTCTATATACCGACGAGCTGGTGTGAATATAAGGGTATATGAGTAATAGGATCTCTCAAAGGGATCATACATGTTCATTTATTGAATCGGAAGACATGAGCTCACTCATGAAATATTGGGAAGATCAAATTCCGTGCACAGTTGTCTCGCTTTGGAAGCTTGACTGAATTTATAGGTTTGATATATACTTTTGGAAAGTATATGATCAACACCTAGGTATGATATATGCTTTTGGAAAGTATATGATCGATACCAACTCCCATTGATCGAAAGAGAAACTTAATGATAAAACCCTGAAGGAGATAGTCTAAAAGAGATCTAAAACTTCGGGTTTAATCTAGGTCTTCCATTATACATGATGTACATGTATTGGGAATACATGAGGGTGATGTGATCATAACCAATTGTATAACCATGACGCTTCCATTCCAAGGGAGTGATGAAATGGGTCTTGATTTTAGCGACTCCTCTCATAGAGAAGTTATCTAATCTTATTCCAAAAGTTGGACATTGATTTGAATGTGATTCAGATACAATGAGAACATTAGATCTACGGTCTTGATTTAATGAAGCATCTATGGGAGGCCCACAAGATATGGATTTGAGATTTGATCTCAATATCCAAGTCACTATACGTGGAACAATACAATCGCCTTGTCCTTATTTCCAAGTATCCGTTGAGAAAGCACATTAACCTTGAAAGAGTTCATCTATGAATTCAAGAATCGAGAAAATTGATAATTAAATGTGTTTTAATTATCATAGATAATATGAATTTAATTCATATTACAAGGAGAGCTATCTGATATAATTAAAAGTAATTTAATTACCAAAGATGTGAATAATGTGAATGTGATTCATATTATTTTGGCACATGAGAATAGAGATCCAAGATGATTAAATACGATTTAATTATCATGGATATGAATAATGTGGATAGCACTATCCATAATAATCATATATATTATAAAAGTGATTTATAATATATTTGAGAGAGCATATTGTGATTTATATTTGCTAATTAATTATTGATGTGAATTGGATTCACATTGGATGATTAATTAAAATATAATTTCCATTTTATTTTGGGATGTGAATACGATTCACAAAATTTCATTGGCATGGTTGATATTTTCCATAAGATAATTTGGAGTTATATCTTGGTGAAAATATTGTCAACAAGAGATGATGATATACATCATGAGATTATGAGATCTCATGATAATTAGAAGAGATGGACCAAGTCCACCAAATAAAAGTGGACGACTACAACTCTCCATCATAAGAAGAGTAGCCGTCCCCTCTTTTTTAGGGAATGGGTTTATTCTCTTCATTATCTTTTCTCCTATCCAAGATGATTTAATTTGAAATTAATTTTGTTGATTTATCAATGAAAATTAATTTAAATTAAATCATTAGTTGTTGTATTTTTACAACAACATCTTAGCCATTGAAACAAACACAAATCAATCTAATTCATTGATTATGTCTTCTCCATGGATTTGGGATCCATGGACTCCCAGAATGTTATATAAGAAGTGGCACTCCTTGATCTTCGGGACACGCGATTATGAATTCTCTCTCTCTCTCTCTCTATTTCTTTCTCTACATGTCAAACCTCTCTCTCTCTCATAGTGGCCGTCCACCATGGAGCCTTGTGAGAGTCGTCATCGCCGCAACATCATCGTTATGTTGCCGGATCATCTACTCGTGGATCTCCATCTACTTCAGTGCATCTCGCTCGTGAAGAAGATAATGGATCTCATGTGACGAGATCAGGAGATCCGTCACTTGGATCATCAACATGGATTGTGAGGAGCACACGTCTCATCAAGGCGCTCGCAAGTGTCTCCTCCGTTGGATCAGACTTGAGACAGGAGGTCTCTTGGTTTAGAGACTCGATCGCAACCATACTTCAATAGGTAAGCCTAGTACCTATTTGTGGTTTAGATGAAATGATCCAAGAAGTGTTCTTGGATCATGTGGTTTCATCATTTAAAATTTTTTTAAATTCCTCTGCCCGGAGCAACTAGTGCGACGAGTCGCTCCAGATCGTATACGATGCGGTTCTCATGCTTCCATGATGCGATTGAGGATTTTTCCCATATCCTTAAAATCCTTACATAAAGGGAGGGGAGACGACCACCCTTGTCCTAATTTAAGGTGTTTATCAACCCTCCTTATTAGGAAGGAACTTGCCTCCTTTCCTAATCCTTTAATACCTCTTGATTTGATTTAATTAATTTATCTAGTGAATATTCAATATATTAATTAAAATAAATTAATTGTTATTGTATTTTTTATAGAAAAATCATGTTCATAGAAGGAAACATAAATCAATCTCAACCATTGGATTTGTGTTGTCCATGGATTGAGATCTATGGACTCCCAAAATATTATAAAAGAAGAGGCAACCCTAAATCTTCTTCTACAATATAGAATTCAAGAGCTGTCACTCTTTCTCATCATCATACATGTCACCTCTCTTTCTCACTAAAGTGATCGTCCACTTTGTGACCTAGAGAGGATAACTGTCGTCACTTCGTCGTTGTACTGCTGCTTCGACCGCTCGTGGATCTTTACCTTCCTCGGTGCTTCCAGTACGCAAATAATACCTCAGATTTTGTGTGACAAAATCTAGAGATCTGTCAGTTGTATCAATAATTTGGATTGTGAGAAGGATGTGTTTCATCAACGCGCTCGCAAGCGTCTCCTCTATCTGGTCGACTTGTGATATGAGGTCTTTTCGTTTAGAGGCTTTGATCACAACCACATTTCAAGAGGTATTCCTATGCATCTACTTTTTTATATTAAATGATTTGAGAAATGTTCTCAGATCATGTGGTTTCATCACTTTAAAATATTCAAATCACGATGCCCCAAGTAACTACTATGACTAGTCGCTCCCTATCGCATATGATGTGATCTTCATGCTTCCGTGATGCACTTGAGGTTTTTTTCCCATAGCCTTCAAGTGGTACCATATCCTTTGTCTAGGTCTTGTATATGATCCAAAACCCTAGGTGAACAAGGTTTATGTTTTGGATGCACGTGACTCGTTGTTTTTGCATTGGAAGCAAGATTCGAATTGGTTTTTCGTTAAAATAAAAACATACTTTTTTTTCAATGTTTGGACATATGTTTTGGTTATTAAAGTGTATTTTTAATGTCTAAATAAGTCCTAAAACAGTAGCCTATTATTCGAACCAAAAGTGCATATTTGCATGTATTTGCAGATCTATAAGAAGATTAAATTTGCTTTCTTTTCTGCCATCTCGGAACATGAAATAAACACTTGGATTAAGTACAGAATCAAGCCAGTAAACTTCTTGTATTTATTTCTTGCAATTCTGACTCCATTTGCCCCAGATATTCCATATTTAATGGAGATGGATCGGAAGATGATTGATCATCAAATCTACTTGCTTAATGGTTTTATTATTTAATGAAATTCATGGAAATTATGAATTTACCTTGATTAAATACAATGCCTAATAATTCTGAAAATAATTGATTACACATCATTGTCCATTGAATGTATGTTTCATGAAAATCCTAGTTTATCCTACAATAGTTGTAGGACAACTTTTACATGCAAAACATGGTTGCTTGATATGCCTAGAAATTTTAGGATGTTAAAATTGTTTAAATATGCCTAAATATCTGAGTGATTATTATATGTAGTATGATGCTGATAATCAAAGTTGATCGATAAAACCACAAGTACATTTATATTATTTTGTATTGTTCTCAATCAGAATGGTGAATGTGTCAAGTTTGGGTATGCTGGCTTGGTTTACTAACTAACACCTTGCATGTCAAGGAAATGTTCCCTCCCAGCGTAACTCGTGTGTACTGGATGGATCCATTTTAGAGTAAAGTATAATATGAGTAAGTCAAGTGTATTCTAATTACTAAAATGCAAAATAATGTGTACTTGTGAGAGATTATGCTATATGGTAATATAAGGAAAATTTTAATTGTTTATTGTTGATTGATTGGATTGATAATTGATTTAATATGTTAAATAAATTAGATCTAATTAAACACTCTATTATAAATAAAGTTGTATTTCTTTTGGAAGAACTAATTATGTGAGTATGCTTCATAATAATTAATTAATTTCTGAATATGATATGGAAGATCACATAAGTGACATCCATGGTCTCCCGTCAAGACAAAGGGTTCTGTCACCATGGATTATATGTAGGAGACGCATGTCTGAAGTGACCTGCATTAAGTGCACATGGATTATTCTCTTTGCTTCTAAAAAGAGTATGCGTAGTGACCATAATATCGGTTCCTCATATTATTGGGGCGATATTGGATTGCATGTAGTGAGTTGTAATCTTGTTGACAGTTGTTTCAATTAACGACAGATCAACATCTCCTTAGGGGTGGTAAGTCTGGATCATAAAGATCGAGTTGGTAAATACAAGTTGGACTTGTAAGGAGGAATGTGTTCTCACTTTTTTTCATCCAAGTTACAGTTTCTCGTATTATTAGGATGTAACAAAGGTAAGAAGGAGATCCTAGATCTTGCTCGAGATATAATGGTAAGTATGTCTATTACTTTGAAAGTGAATAACAGAATGAATTTTCAAAGTTGATAAGGCAAGACAACTTTGATAAAAACCCTTAATTGAAGTAAAATATGCCTTTATTCAAATATTTCTTATTTTTGATGACCTGCATTAAACCCACCCAAAACTATACTCAACAATAACTAGTAAAATATCATGGATTGGATTCATGATCAAGATATTGTACTTGTCGTGGGACCCATAAAGTATGTGGTTACAATATGCAAGTTTCCTCATAATAATGAGGAATGACAATTAAATAGACAATAGGACAACAACCTTGGGTTTGAATGCCTCTATAGTCTTGATCTCTAATCAAATGTGCTTTAGAAGTATCTTGTCGATGGTGCTCATAATTATCAAAAATCCTTAGGGTTCGTTTGGTTGCAGGGTTGGGCAGGGTTGGGTACTATTCACAGGGCTGGGTGAATAGTAAACTGTAAGGAGGGAATACCCCTATGAATAGTACCCAACCCAACCCTGCCCAACCTTGCAACCAAACGAACCTTTATAAAACCTAAGAATATGTTTCGGTATACATATGTGCTCTCAACATTTAATCATGAATGACATGGTTCACTGCATTATGCAGAATGGAGGCTCGATAAGAGATGATGTACTCAAAATATTTGAATACTTGCCTTAACTGAAGTCTTTACGAGTTAACATGGACGTAGATATGACAAGTGTCATCATTCTACTATTTGTACTCTAGTCTTTCACTAGACTTCATAATATTCATATTGTATGAATTGAATGAAGCATATAAAAATGTTGAAATACTCTTATATTGAAATCTTTTGAGTTCAACATAAGAGAACCTTTGTCTTAAGAAATGGTTGTTTATAGATGAAGGAAGTGCAGTGGAAGCATGGGTCCGACCCAAGTAGAAGGAAAATCAAAGAGTTGACTATACTTCTGTAATTTCCACACATATGACATTTTAGGAGTTGGATGAATGCCAATATTGCAAGAAGCTTATGTATTGATGGTATGATTATCTAAACTATCTAGGATACTTAGACAGGGACACAGATAGTGATGGGCATATTATACATCAACATATAATCATTGAAATTGACTCTCTTATTAGATAAGATCAAAGTCTATTAACTGTACCTCATTCTTCTAATAACTCTTGCAATTGGTTGCATATGTTTTAGAAGACTGGAAAATTTGATCTTAAGCTTTAATAGTCATACATGGATGTTGATGTAGTTGTTGCAACAATCTCCATTAGATAGATAGACTACATATTTTTAGTTAGAGAGTCCTTAGTCTTATAGAATGTCTCTATGACCAAGATATTAGAATACGTTCATTGTTTATTTTTAAATGTTGGAAATAAACACGAATTCGGGAATAGACCTATCATAAAGAGTTACGATCAATATATTTAGAATAGTAATCTAACAACTAGATGACCGATGAATCTATGATTCTTCATCTTTATTCATTTATTTTAGCTTAAAATCCCTTATAAAATACCAGGATATAATACTAACTCCATATTCTTACTAACTTGCATCCGTGTGTAAATATTTTATATTTGTATATTATTTTAACCTAAAAAAAGTAAATAAAGAAAGAAAGGAAAAATAAAGAAAATAAAAAAGGAAGACTGTATATATGTAATAGATACAGGAAGACCCGAACCCCGAGAGAAGGTCAAGACTTGACCTGATCGACCAAGAATAAAGTAGGGGGAGATAGGGTCCTCAATGAGAAAATCCAAAAAAATTGTGTGATGTGTATATTTGTATACTACACTATTTTATTTGTACATTAATTGACTTCAAATCAAATAACTTTCAAAACTAGGGAATTATTTTATTTGAGAAATTTACACATCAGCCCTTAGGTGTTTTCATAATTGCAGAAATGCCCCCGTTAGAACAGATCGCGTGCAAAGCATGCTTTTCTTTGGTAAATTGCGAAAATCACCATCTGTTTTACTTCTTTCATGTATTTAATGCAAGAACTTTAACTATTCACGTTTCAGTCCTTCATTTATATACTCTGAAATTTATGTTTATCTTGTTGGAATAAATGTTATTTGTGATCAGAAAATTTTGAGAAAATTGTGCTATGCTCCTAATGTGCTTATCTTTTTAGTAATAATTTCTCATTGCATTTTGTCATCATTTATTATTATTAAAAAAAATCAAAAAATGTAGTTTTTCTCTTTCTGAAATTCAAAAATTCATAAAAATTTGATAATAACTCCAAAATTTCTAAAAAATAAGGTAGTTTTATTTCATTATCTTTTATTTTCTGCGCAAATTTCGTGCATTGATTATTTATAAAAACCAAAAAATGCAAAATACTAAAAATGTTATAAAAAACATAAAAAAACCTACAAAAAATCCAAAAAATGTTATTTCAATTCCTAATTGCAGATATTTGTATATATTTTGTCATAAAAATAATTTCTAGGAGTTTTAGGTAGTTAAAATATTTTTAAGTTGCAAATTACTCTAGGTTGTGCACAATTTATTGTTTTCATCATTGTTTGATTTTAAAAAAAATAAAAGCATCTGAAAATTCCTTAAAAAATTCCAAAACATTTCTAATCTTTTAAAACATAAAAAATTTTATCTGAAATTTTCTGAGCATTTTTGATATAATTGAAAAATAAAAAAAGAGTTGGTGTACATATTGCTTATCTTGTTCTTACTGTTCCTTATTTTTGAAAAAACTCTGAAAATCAAAACCACTAAAAATTTGAAAATCAGAAAATAAAAAATAGAAATAAAAAACTAAAAAAATCGAAAACAATAGAAAATCACAAAAAACCAAGGATAGTTGCTCTTTGAAATTCTTGTTTTCTCTTAGTTGATTTTCAATTAGTTGAATAACCCTCGGGATTTGTAGCCTCCGTGAGTTCGACCTTGTCCGCCATACAGATAAATAAGTAGCAAAAATAAAAAAAACTGTTTGTTTGTCACGAGATTCTTTGGAGATAGCAACGACGTATTTATCTTTCATTAATATTTTCCGATCCCGAAGAAATTGTGGTACAACAAAATGGCGCCGTTGCCGGGGAGGCACGACGAGGGTAGTTAAGTTTTTCTTTTGACCTGCTATTCTTGGTTGTAAATATCTGTTTTCATTTTTACCATTCACTTCATTATTTATATCAACTACATTCATTTCATTTTTTCTCTCATATTTGATAATTGTGTTTCTTACACATTCTCTTTTCTTTTTCTTACGAGGGCCTGCAGAGCAAAGGAGGCGATTCTAGGAGAGCTGAAGCACCCAAGCAAAGTGGAGGCGGTTTGCTTCTTCACCAAGTCACAGGATAGCGTGAGAAGAGGAGAAGAAGAATTGAAGGAGACGAAAAGAGAAAGAGAGAGAGAGAGATTTTCTAGCATTTGAACTTTGTAAAACAGACATTCATTTGTTGTGGGGTTTGTTTCGCCAAGTGTCGGTGCACTTTGGAGACCTCACCGGTTTTGTTTTCATTGATTTATTTTTCTTTGTTTCCCGCGCATTTCGTGAGCTACCTCTTGATTGCTTTATTTAATTTGCTTGATCTATGTAATTAATTAGGTCCAAACACCCTAACCAAGAATTTTTGTGCCTATAGAGTAGAGCGTAATTTGGACTTAGTCAAATTAACTTGTTCTTGCCTGTTAATAGAAGCTATCATTTAGGACGGTTCACTTGCATCATATCAGTTAGTTTATTTTTTCAGTATTTAAATTCTATGCGGATCAATTGCATGTAAAGTACTGGCGACAAGGTACACATCTCTAACCTCTGCATGCATCATCGTTTTTAATCGCGCATTGGCATTTCTGATCTCTTTCCTTGTTTTCACTCCTATAAGTTAAAAAGGAAAAAGGACACTCAGTAGGTGATTCTTTGAAAATATTTTAATTAAGTGACAATGGCTAAAATACGGGACTGCTAAAGAAAACTCAACCCTAAAATAAAACAAGGAAAATCATTGTTTTGGGGAGAGTAACCCCCTCATTATTTGGATTGTATGTAGAGAGAGAGACCGCACACAGGGATAGAGCCACGCCCAAACTCTTTTCATACTACTATCTTGGGTTAGTCGTTCTCCGGTGAGGATCTCTCAGGTAGCCAGTAAAGCGGCCCGCGATGTCCTTAACAGATTGAATTGATCGAGTAGCCGGTAAATGGTACACAATTCATATTGGTAGGGAAAGATCTAACTTTGGGATTAGGCCAGTCTTCTGAGAGCATTGGGTACCTAGTAGCTCGCTATAACCACTCTAATATATTGTATTATCACCAAACTCTAAAATTGACAAGATAACTGACCGAACCTTCACGGTCTTCACATTGAGTTGAATTGGTGAACTGGGGGTTTGTATTGTGTTTGCTTGTTAGTGCTAAAGATCCTTCTATGCAGTTTGCTTCATTCACTTTCACTCTTGCATTGACATTTGTTCTCTCGCATCCTGCCTATTGATTTCGAAGATGTCGGACCGGAGTATTTCTCGTTCGGACTTCGCGAACTCATTCTAGCTCCATGTTGTTCACCTTCTATTCAGGGAGACTCACTTCACGAATATTCCTCTTTCCTCACTTCAAAATTCACAACATCCATGAATCCCTATTTGAGATTGGCTTTAGTATGGAATTAATATATGAGACTCCATCAATTCTGAGCACTAATCGAGTGGCATATACCTTTTCAGAGTCAGAAGCCGGACACTTAATGCCACCAAAGGGAAAGGAAACCATGTCGGAGCAGAGTGAGATCAACAGTACCACATTAACCTCCATTCAATCAATTCAATCACAGTTAACAGAGCATGCTAATTTTCAGGCTACACTGGGAGATATGGTTCTCGAGATGAGACAAGAAAGAGAATACAGGAGAGAGGGGGATAACAGAAACCCTTGAGGTGGGAATGGGGGAGAAGAACCTCACATAGAACCTGTGGCTAAGCCTACACTAAAAGATGCTTATAATTCAGGGGCAGGACAGACAAATTCTTGGATACAAATCCTTGTATTTCATGGTCATTTTGAGCTTAAGCCTACTATTTTACCTCTTCTCTCAATATTCCATGGAAATATTAATGAAGAACCTTATTATACACCTCCAGCAGTTCGATCGCATTTGTCCCATTAGAGGTAGTGCAGATGACTGCCTTTCCATTCAGTCTGATGGGAAAAGCTTTGCATTGGTTAAATCACTTGGGGAAGGTTATCACTACTTGGGAAGAGTTGAGGTCCACATTTCTGAACAAGTATTATCCACTTGGATGACTCAACCAAATGTGATTCTTGATTGATAATTTCTCCCAGATGCCCCAAGAGCCTATTCATGAGGCGTGGGAACGATTCAAAAATACGACGGAGAGATGCCCCCATCATAATATTCCAAAGACCAGCCTTGTACAAAATTTCTTTGGGGGTTTAAGCATTGAGAATCAGAAGTTGGCAGATGCCGCTTGTAGGGGAAGCCACTTCAACAAGGACGAGGATGTTCTTTATCAAATTTTTGAGGAGATGGCGGAAATTTCAACAGCTCTTTCTTCTTCACGTGCTTTTCAGAAGCTCCCCGTCACTGCCTCTGCAGTACCCCACAAGGATGTCAAAATGGCGGCAACACAAGACGTGGATAAGGTGGATAGCACTGACCTGACCATCATTGGAAACCACCTATCCAAAGTGGACATTATTAAAAAGCGATCCAAAGAACTTGATAAGCTTCATGTGATCGAGTAGAGGACAAAGAACATGGACAAGTTGAATGAGATAACAAAACACCTGGAGCTTCTTGTGAGTATGATCAGTGCAGTCCACAGTACGAGCGCAACATACTTCTACTTGGGAGCATACTTCTTCCACCCAGCAGAGTAGCGGAGAACCATCCACAGTTCAACATGTCTACTACGTGCAAACACCTGATCAGGTTCAGCAGCATTCACATCAGATAGTTTCGTACCAACAGGAAGTAGCCTACATTCCTGAATAGCAGTCTCCACTTCTACCTGGTATTCAGGAGGTGAACGGTATTTAGTTCGACCTTGAGCGAAACCAGCCACGTCCGTCAGGGCAAGGCCAGTTGGGATCACAAAAGTATCAGAGACCCGCCCACCAGTTTCAGGGAAGCAAACAACAGTAGTACCAGTACCAGCACTAGCAGTTCCAGCCTCAGTATCAGTCTCCACCTCAGTTCCAAAACTGGAGACAAGGCCAACCACAATAACAGTCCTTGTAATTCCCTCAGCCTAACCAACTGTAGACTGCATAATATGGACAGTATCCTTTCCCCCTGCTCCACATTACCAGAATACGTATGGTTACCAACAACCTCCGTGCTATCAGACTCAGCGACAACCAGCAATGAGCAACCTGAGGCCCCTTCAGTCAATCCAGCACTGGACCAACTTGCATTATTTATGAAAAACATGAATGAACTGACTCAGCTGATCGATGACCTGACCACAACCAAGATAATAATTCCAGCACAGGTCGAAGCCAACCCCAACAATTTCAGATGCAAGGAGCAGGTAGCCCAGAAGGATCACTTTCCATTGCCCTTTATTGATCAGATTATTGAGAGGTTGGAAGGGAAAGAGTTCTTTTCCTTATTGGATGGGTACTCGGGATACAACCGAGTTTCTATCACTCATGAGGATCAGGAGAAAACTATTTTCACTTCTTCGTTTGGCACATATGCCTTTAGACAGATGCCCTTTGTATTGTGTAACGCCCTCGCTACATTTTAAAGGTGTATGTTGGTTGTTGCCGACATGGTGGGTAATTTTCTTGAAGTCTTTATGGACGATTTCTCGATCTATGGGGATATTTTTACACATGTCTTGCTCATTTAGACCGAGTTCTTCAACGTTGCTGTGAGGTAACCTAGTGCTCTCATGGGAGAAGAGTCACTTTATGGTGACTAATGGGATTGTACTGGGCCATGTCATCTCCAAACATGGTATGGAGATTGACCCGACTAAGATTGATGTGATTTCCAATTTAGAGCCACCGCAAAATTTGAAGCAGTTGAGGTCATTTTTAGGACATGTAGGATTCTATAGGCGATTCATAAAGGACTTCAGCAAAATTTCCAGACCTTTGACTGAGCTTCTGTGTAAGGAGACTGATTTTGTTATCGACGAGAAAGTCCTCCTTGCATTCAATTAGATGAAACAGATGGTTACAAGTGCTCCTGTCTTACAGCCACCGGATTCGTATCTTCCTTTCGAGATTATGACAGATGCATCAGATTTTACAGTTGGAGTTGTTTTAGGACAGAGAAGGGATGGGATACCATTTGTTATACAGTATGCTAGTAAGACTCTGAGTGAAGCATAGCGGAATTACACAGTTACTGAGAAGGAGATGTTAGCAGTTGTGTTTGGGCTAGAAAAGTTCAGATCTTACCTCATCGGTTGACATGTTAGTGTACACGGATCACACTGCCATACAATACTTGCAGGCAAAGAAGGATGCCAAACCACGCCCTATCAGATGGATCCTTCTTCTTCAAGAATTTTATTTAGAGACTCTATATAAACTTGGAGTGAAAAACATTGTGGCAGATCACCTTTCCCGTATCACAGATAGAGAGACCTTTGAGCAGAACAT
The DNA here is from genome assembly GCA_037367405.1 of Ottelia alismoides. NCBI lineage: Eukaryota > Viridiplantae > Streptophyta > Magnoliopsida > Alismatales > Hydrocharitaceae > Ottelia > Ottelia alismoides. Next base: position 360,553 of record JAZKJV010002460.1, on the reverse strand, counting down.
TATTCCTATTTCCAAAACCTTTTTAGATGTGGCCATTTTGTCTGTGGACTCATGATGAATCCACATTTCATCATCTTTATTCTGTCATTTTGGCCTCAAAAATCCTGGGAAATGCATGTAAATACCCTTAATTTCCGCATTTTAGCATTCATGCATATGTGTTTAAATAGTGTATAAAATACAGTTTTTAAAGCCAAAATTATAGAATGAAGAAAAGAAAAAAAGGAATATAATATTGTAAATAATTTATGACCCGAAACCCCGAGACCTAGGTATCTTGATGAATAGGTCGACAAGGAATAAAGTGGGGGGAGATAAGGGCCAAAATACAATAAAATACCTTTTATTTCATCCATTCTTTATTCATTTTAGGACCTATTTTCGATTCCATTTTTTATACTTCAAATAAAGAAACTTTGTACATGAAAGTTGTAGATAATTAAATAAAGAAAAATATAAAATTGATTTCACTCAAAAATAATGTATATATAAAAAGTTATGATCTGAATAAGATTCCAGAATTCCAACTTCCCAGACCTGTATCTCTCAAATAAAAACTCGAAATGTATCAAAATCACCTTTAATTGTATATAATTTTAAACAAGCTATTGAGTGAAGGCGGTTTCGTATTTTGCGGAGTTACGGTTTGAAAGTTGAGTTTTGGACCCTTATCGTATACTTGTATATATTAAAATATTCATTTTATTATTTACTCATTATTTTTACAATTTATATTTTTATAATTTTGTAAATATTATTTATAATATATTTGTACATTAAAATAATAATAAAAACATAAAGAAAATGCCTAAATAAAATATATGTATATCATACATAGGTATAATACCTGTACATATACCTGTAAAATTAATACTTCTATTTTATTAGGTATACAAAATACATCAGAAAAATAAAAATATAGATATATTTAAGTGTATAAAAATAAGTTATAAATTAATAAAACAATAAAAAATAATAAAATTAAATATACAAAATAAAAATAAATTAATAAAATACATAGATATACATACCTATATAGGCCTAAAAAGGTAACTTGTATTTTTATACCTCATAAAAATAAATAAAAATCGTAATAAAATAATTCATAAAATAATAAATATTTTTTACTTTATACTCCAAAAATAATAAATTCATTTACTATTTTTAAATGAATTTTTAAATATTTTCTAGGGCTTTTTCCTTTGTCCACGTGGATCAACCAAGAGGCGGTCAGCGTTGACCTCAGTCAACTGTCTGCCTTCGTCCTGTACGTGTCAGACCTCGTTTTTCACCGATTTTTGTCGAGTTCTCCAGCTCGATTCTTGCACCATTTCGCACAACACCCTTCTTTACTTTTGTACCTCGACCATTGCTCTTTCACGCCTTAAGCTTTCATAGGGCCGAGGAGCGTCGATTCTGTTGATCTGTCTCGATCTTTGGAGCCTGGCCGTCAACCCTTCAAAAGCCCCCTCGATTTTCAAACTCAAATTTGAACCTCTTCTGTCCACCTTCCTCTCCACCTGATGTATCCCAGAGCTAGAGGGAGGTGACATCTCCCCTCTCCCACCTCAGGAGGATCGAGGACGTCCTAAGGCGGCTCCACCTCCGGTAATTCATCGTCGTCGAGGTCCCCTTCCTCATGTGATTCACCTTCGAGACACCTCTATTTCCCCTATTTTCTTCTACCTTTATGTTCCTCATAGTCTTAGTATTAGATCCCCGTCTTTTTTCTCGCATTTTCCCATCAGATCACCCACTTGAATCCTCGTCGGAGCTCATTCCGTCCACCCATCCCGCGCTGTAGTTCCTCATATCCATTCACTCCATCGACTGCCGAGGCATTTTGCCCTCATCGGTTTAACACTTTTCGCAGGTCCAAAGATACAAAGGAAATGCATGGGGCTCGTTTTGAGCCTTGCCAGAGGTTCCTGGAGCCTGCCAACTCCGCCGAGCCTTCCTGCGAGCTCCGGTCATCGCCAGATATTTTTGGAGTCCCTAGAAGCACGAGGACCACCACAGGAGCACCCTCGGCCATTTTTGGAGCTCGAAGAGCGGTCAGAGGTCGTGATCGAGGGCGGGGAAGTTCGCCTGACCCGACATTCTTCCCTATTCTTCATTATTGCCTCTCTACCGTTGGATCAAGGCCAGCGCTCCAGATCGTTCAGCAGCTGTTGGATCTCCAGCGCCCCCCACCGTTCAATCAGGCCCAGGATATCTTATCAAGCCATCCCTGCGCGAAGCGTCATCGGTCATCCGTATGCCGCCACGTGTCAAGCGAAGAGACTCCTTCCGTTCGATCCGCGCTTTGGAGGGGTATTTTGCGTAGCCACCCCTCCCCTTTTTGTATCTAAATATCAGGACATAAACTTTCATCTGTAGTTGTTATATTTTGTAACATTTGCAAAAATACCCCTGTACGTTCCATATTTGCATCCAAGCCCTAGCCACATCACCTCACGCGCCTGTGCGCGTGAGATGAAGGGTATTTTGCAGGGACCTCCCTGTAGGTTTCATTATATCGTTTCAGTCCGGGATATATTTGATTCAGTGTAATATTTTTGGATATTTTGCAACTTAGTCCTTCAGGTTTTTAGTTATTGCTTTTAGGTCCTTCCCAAGCGTATGATTAACATGTGCGTGGCTGGCAATTTTGCACTTGTGGCCCTACGGGTTTGGGAATTTAAATTTGATCCTGGAATTTTGTTAAATAGTTATATATTTTGTGGAAAAAATGCACTGTGGCCCTTTGACTTTTGGATATTTACATTTATGCCCTTACTAGTGTTGATTTTTTATTTGTTGTCTTTATTTATTTAATGCATCTATAAATCCCAATAAAATCCATAAAAATTATCATACATTCCTGTTGCATTGTGCTTTCACGCTATATTTTTAGTTTGCATTTTCCTTGCATTTTATTATTTATAAAATATCAAAAACATCCATTTTCAACACTATTTGCATTAGAAAATACATAAAAAATATAAAAAGTTTTTGAAAATTTACAAAAAAATATATTTTGTTTGTTTTCATGTGTTTTGACTTCCATCTAAAAATCACTCAAAATTTCGAAAGAAAACTCCTAAAAATTACAAACCCCCTAAAATCTTCATAAAAATCTTAAAAACTCCAGAAAATTCCTAAAAATCCAATTTTTGTCTCTGAATTTGTTCTGATTTATTACTCGAATTTGATATTTTTCATCATCACTTTAATTTTGGCTAACAACTTTGATCAATGTTTTCTAGTATTTTTGCCTTTAAAAATACCAAAAAATAGGAAAATTTATAAAAAAATACAAAAAATTAGAAAAATATAACATTCACAAAAACACTTTATTTTTTGTATTTTGAGTATTTTTCCCTATTTTTATCTCTCTCTTACCTCTAGTGTATATATATTATTTATATATCTTATATCTTTATTAAAAAAGAAACTGCAAAAATACAAAATAAAAAAAGAAAATACAAAATCAGTAAATTGGAAATCAAAATATAAAAATATAAAATCAAAAATAAAAAAAATTAAAATTAAAATCCCACAAAAATTTGCACACTTGTAGGCACTTGATCACTTTTACATTTTGAGCACTGATTTTTAGATCTATCTTGCATGCTCCCTATGTTCGACCTCTACATATACTTGTAATATAAACTTTTGTTGTAGAGTTATAATAAATTTTAACTCCACAAGTTGATATTCATTGCTTGATTTATTTTTCGTGGGTTAGCTGTTGATTAATTCGGGTTTCGTGAGCGGTCGCCACAGCGACCTCGTCTCCGCCTTGTGGGGTACGTATTTTGACCCTCGCAAAATCCGAGTTATCAAATGAGCAGTCACCATAGTGACCTCGTCTCCCCCATTTTATTGGACTCTAAATAACCCAGGAAATCAGAAAATTCATTAGGCATTGTCTTTTATTCAGAAAAATACCTAAAAAGAGATAACCACGTAAAATTGGGACTGTTAATGCAAACTTGACCATAAAACTCATCCCACCAAAAATTTTGTCTTGGGGAGAGTAACCCCCTCCTTGTTTGATTTATCTGCAGCGAGAAAGTGACCCGCACACTAGGCTAGAGCCACGCCTGAAATCTTGGTTGGGTACTGGTCTTGGTGAGTCATTCTCCAGTGAGGATCTCTCCGGTAACTGGTAAAGCGGACCATGACGTCCTTAGCAGAGGGGGTTGATCGGGTAGCCGGTAAACGGTCTGTAACTCCTACTGGCTGGGAAAGATCTCATTTGGGATTAGGACAGTCGGCTTGGAGAGTTGGGTTCCCAACATCTCGCTTAATCGCTCTGATAGATTGACTGATCACCTTAATAAAATTTGACAAGATAAAAGACTGAACCTTCACGGTCATCAGCTCAAGAGTTGTGTAGGTGAATTGGGGGTTTGATTGACCATCTTGTTTGCATTCCAGATCTCATATGCCTTTTTCTCAAGATCACGACGATGGGAAGGAGATCCCTTAGGCCACGTATGGTAGCACTGCTATTGAGCACTCCTCCCTTTTCATCTAGGTCGACTTCGGAGAGTTTAGACCCGCTCTCCAAGCCCGAGTTCACGTCCACCCTGTTCCCCCTCAATAAACCTTCTTCTATCAGTCCTGTGGTATCTGAGGATAGTGCAACAGAGATTTCTGGACATTTGACGGCACCTGAGATGGGTACCTTTGCCTTTGTAGAGACCCAAGATATGTCCAGCAGCGAGGGATGCCAAGATGAGCGAGGACAACCTTCATATGTATTCGATCAGACTGCCATCAACAATGGTCGTCTAATCTCAGTGAGGAGATGTCCAGTGAGTGGACAAGGGGTGTCGGTCTTCCAAAGCAAAGAAAGCTTGAGCACTAGTATTAGACTGGTGGGAGGGTGAAAATCCTTTCTGAATGAACTACGCATGTCGTTAACGACGGAAGGCTCCGGCCTCTGCCGTAAGACCGCCCTTTTGTACTTCCCCGTCTTCTTCTTCACTGAAGGAAGAACCTGCCTTCTCAACTGTCCAATCCAAGGCTCTAGTCCTCCTGGATTGTCTTCCTTTTTCGGCTAAGCAATCACCCTCCCAACACAGAAAGAAGATGTTGCTAGTACGACTAAGATCTACAGGAAGAAGTACTATGTCAACAATTCCCTCAGTCTATCCCGAAGTCCTGACTGTCCCCTAGGTTAACCTAGAATTCCTTATACAGTAAGCACGAAGTCCAAGGGACTATACAATGAGGGATTCACTCTATCCTTATCAACCAAGGACTCTTTCCCTGGCACTTTTCTCATATGTCGCACCTTCAGTCAGCCTTTTCGTTTCCGCTAGTTGCAAAGTACATCCCAGGGTCTCGTCGGGAGGTCATGATTTGGTCATGCGTGTGATATAGGTTCGTAGTGGATGTGGCCAGAAGGTTGGTTTGTCAGCAGACCTTGGCCAATTTCCATATTATATAGCTTTTCCTACGGGGCTCAAAACCGATATTATGATCGAGGACCAGATTGTGCTCTTGCTTTCATTTCGGGATTCTTCTAGCTTCCCTGGAGACGATGCAGAGACAGATCAGAGATCAGGGAGCCTTCATGGGCGACATTATGAGAGAGCTGGCGCAGATGCGAGTAGACCGAGAAGACATATATGAGGGCAGTGGAGAGATACCCGATGACAGAGCCGAAGGAGGAGGCAGAGCAGGAGGAGACAAACAACCAGAGAGGCCACCACCGACGACCATGAGACAGTTGTAAATTTAGTGCAAATTTAAATCATTGATTATTTATAAAATCCAAAAAAAATGTAAAATACTAAAAATTTTATGAAAATCATAAAAAAACCTACAAAATCCAAAAATTGTGATTTCAGTTCTTGTTTGCAAATTTTTGCATATATTTTGTCATAAAAATAAGTTTTAGGAGTTTTGGGTACTTTAAATATTTTTAAGTTGCAAATTACTCCAGGTTATGCACAATTTATTATTTTCATCACTATTTGATTTTAAAAATACAAAAACATCTGGAAATTCCATAAAATTTTCCAAAAACATTTCTGAACCTTTAAAACCCAAAAATATTTTCTCTGGATTTTTCTGAGCATTTTTGATATAACTGAAAAATACAAAAAGAGTTGGTGTGCATATTGCTTATCTTGTGCTTATTATTCCTTATTTTTGAAAAAAAATCTAAAAATCAAAACCCTTAAAAATTTGAAAATCAGATTATAAAAAAATAGAAATTTTAAAAATTTTAAAAATAGAAAATAGAAAATCATAAAAACTAAGGATAGTTGTTCTATGAGATTGTTGTTTTTCTCTTAATTGATTTTCACTTAGTTGAATAACCCTCGGTATTTGTAGTCTCCATGAGTTTGACAATGTCTGCTATACAGGTAAATAAGTAGAAAAAATAAAAAAAATGTTTGTTTGTCATGGGATTTTTTGGCGATAGCAACGACATATCTATCATATCATTAATCTTCGATCCTCGAGAAAACCGCAATCAACAATGACTCTACTAAATTAGAAATTTAATGAATGATTCATTAATTTTTCTCAATACCAAAAAAATAAACCTTAGAGGATCAAAAGGAGGATAAAGATCATTTGATAATGATATAACATCAAGTCTTGGACATATTTCTATTGATAAGATCAATAGACTAGTAAGATGTTGAACTTTAGATGGTCTAAATGTTTAAAACTTACATACATATGAATAGATATTTAAAGTAAAATGTCTGATACACACTTTTCTTTGGGAATGGTGTAATATTCATAGGTATTCAAATGCTCATACATATTGATGTATGAGGATTATCTATATTATAATAAATATTAATGATATGTGATATCTATTAATGAATTTTATGATATGACATTTCTTTCTTTCACATTAGAAACCTTTGAAATGTTCGGAGATTTCATAATTTTGGTTGGGAATCAAAGTTAGAAGGAAGATGAAATGAATTTGATCTCACCAAGGTATCAAGTATCTATTAGATAAATTCAAGGAATACCTTGTACATAAAGGAATACCATATGTATCTCACTCATCCTAATACATGTATACTCAATAGAGTTCTAGAAAGATTCTATGGGATCATGTTGGACATGATCTGATAAATGATGAATATTAACATAATTACCTCTTAGTTTCTAGGTATATATGTAGTAGAGACTACAATATATATATATATATATATATATATATATATATATATATATCCTCAATAAGATTCCATGCAGTTACAAAACCAAAACCTCTAGTGAGCTATGGTTTAGAACCAAGCGTAGTGTTGGACATTAGAAAATTTAGGGTTACTTGGTCCATGCAAAAACATAGATGCAATAAAGATGGAATTTTGCACTTGAGAGTGATTCTTAATTAGAAATATAAAGAGAGGTCTTGGATGCCTACTCTATGACCTTCAGATTCTTTAAAATTTAATCGCTATGAATATGATTATTCTAAGAGGATGACTTTTCTGGAGAATCGAGATAAGAATTAAGTAAAGGGACTCATTAACTCCTAAGAGTATATTGAGGCTCCTAGAATCGGAAACTAAAAGGAAATTTAAAGATGAAATACTCATACCTCATTAAATCAGATTGGGGGTGGTAAAACTCCCCAGAGGGTATGGATTCCATTTGTCAGAGAAATATGACAATGATTGAACTTCATATGATGAAGATTTTATAGATCATGACATGGAAAGATACATGTTAGTAATAAATTCTAAAGTAGACTTCATACACAAGCATTGTGTATGGACCATCGAGGATCCAACTATAGGGGTCAAAGCCATTGGGTCTAAATGGATCTTCAAGAGAAAGAGGGAACCTGATGAGAAGGTAGAGACCTTCGAAGAACTATTTGTAGCCAAGATCTACACACAAAGAGAAGACATCTCTTGCAATGAGACTTACTCTTCATTGACCATATTAAACCCATCTAGATATTTCGATTGTGCAACTTGATTTTGACATCTTCAAGATGGAAGTCAATATTGCATTCCTATGTGAATACCTCAACGAAGATGTTCGTATGAAGTAGCCCCGTGGCTTCATAGTCGAGGAAAGAAAGGTGTGCAAGCTTAAGGAACTATATCTATGTACTCAAATAAGCTTCTAGTAGGTGGAACATCAGATTTAATGAAATAAATATTATGATTTCACACAAAATCCTGATAAACCATGTGAAGTATAGTGGGAGTGTCATTGTTTTCATCATTCTAAATGTAGATAATATCATAATCATTTAGAATCATATAAATATGAAAATAAGTGTTTTATAATCTGTTTGTTCCATACCTTGTGATGAAAGATCTTAAGGATTCATCTTAGATCTTAGTTTTGAAGATGTTCAGGATCAAAGAGAAAAGGGTATTAGGACCGTCACATTAGTGATACACATTTGACTTGTTCCATTTTTTTTTGGAAAACCCCAAGGAAGGTTTCCTTCCCTTAATATATGGTACTGACTTATCTGAAAGAATATCACCTCAAAGAGGTGAGGAAGTGAATGCTAAAACTGCTTGCCCTTGTGCATCAGTTATGAGAACCTGATATATGCTAGATGTTTATAAAAGTCAGATGTTTATTGTTGAAACGAAATTTTTATGGGGTTTTAATTATTAAGAAACAAATGTGGAATATGCACAGGTGCCATCACAACCCAATAAAAGTTTCAACAAAAAATATAAAATTTTATTCACAACTCAAGAAAATAATCAAGAAAAGAAATGTAAGCAAGAGTCACATGCTATTTATTTACTTGTATAACCTACATAGTCAAACTTAGGGAGACCAAAATGAATCTTGAGGGTTATTCAATTCAATGAAAAATTAAAGAAATGAAAGAGGAATCATAAAGCAGACTAAACTTGGACTTGTAGATTTTTCATTTTTAAAAAAAATTATTATAAATTTTCAATTTTTATAATTTTATGGTTTTCAGATTATGTGATTTCTGAGAATTTTTAAAATTTGAAAATGTTTTTAATTTTTTTAGAATAAAAGAAAACAAAAACAATTAAAAGAAAATAAGGAGAAAAAATAAGACAACTTTTTGTATTTTTAAAACAAAGGAAAAATGCACATAAAATCAAAATTAAAACATTTTTGGGTTTTTTAAAATTATCTATTTTATATGATTTTTAGAATATTATTTAGTTTTTTAGGATTTTTAAAAGAATTAAAAATAGTGAAAATAATAAATGGCAATAATGCAAATGTTTTTGGGTGTTAGAATATAAATTAAATTCAAAATTATGCAAAATGTATACAAAAACAAAGACAAATTTTTATTATTTTTAAAAAGGTATTTTATGAATTTTAGTATTTTTATTTTAAGTTATTTTTTATGCGATTTTAATTTAGCATTTTTTTGGTTTTTATAAAGAAGGTGAAATTTATGTAGAAAATCGAATAGATAAAAAGAAACATACAGATTTTTATATTATTTTTCATGCAATTTTCGTATTTTAATTATTCACTTTCTCTAGTAGGAGAAAAATAGATTGTTTTTTATTTTTCGAAAATAATAAAACTAATCAAAAAATGTAAAAAAAATTAGTGGAACTAATACTACTTAGCTTGAAGTTATTGTAGTTTTTAGGAATATTTTAAATGTTGATTAGATATTTATTAAACCTAATTAAAAATAAAACAGTTATCTTTAGCATATGGGTATAAGTGCAAATAGAAATTATTTAAATACTAAAAGAATAACAACGATAAATATACGATTAAACCCTACAATTTACCCAGAAGAGGGTGTGGTGATGCACGTGAGGTGTACTGGCACGAACCTCGAGGGAAATAGTTTATTTATAGGGACTAAAATGTAATAAGGAAATAAAGGACTATTATTGCAAATTCACCACCAAGTCACGTGCATGGCCTGTTTATACAATCAAAGAGGACTAAAATGCAAATACAAACAAACAAAAGGGTTCCAATGCAATTTATCATAACACTATTTAGTAACAACATGTCCTCTTCGGGTTTATGTATAAAACTAATAAAATGCAGGGATGAGAGTGCAATATTACCACTAAAACATGTGGCTGCATGAACGAATGAGATGCATATGAACTTTGATAGACGATTCAGCTGCGGGTTGTGATGGATGGACTAGATATGATCTGGAAGCACGATATATTGGATGGACTTTGGGTGCACTTGGACAGATGAGATGCACTTGGAGCTTCTCATTCTTGATCGAACTGTGTTTGGAGGGGTTGGACAAACTTGGAATAAGAGACATAGAACTGAGCTTCGATCAGTTAGATCTCGAGGGATCTCCACCCAAATCCATACCTGAAGATTGCCAATCCATCCTTAGGTGTGGCTCCGCTGATCTAATGGCTGGAAAATTCTTAGATCTGCATGGATATATATATGGATCTATCAAAGGTTTGACATTGGAACTTTTCTCTAGATCGTGATTTAAGGCCCTTATTGTGCTCCTACAACCTACAAAGGATGTGTTGCTCGGAGACAAAGCTCTAGCCTTATTAAAGATTAATGGTGGTGGATAAATAACCTCCGCTAGAGTAGTCAGAAGGGAGGCAAATTCTCAAATCTGGGATGATCTGGGGACCATGAAATGAGGAGAAGTGCGAAGAAATTATGGCAAACATGATGCGATGGTTAGAGTGACAAATTAATGCATGGATGACCTCTGATCGATTAGATTAGAGTGTGATCGGTGATGATCTGATCTACTTGAAATCAAAATAGGAATCGTTGAACTAAAGGTGAAAATCAAACCTAAAATATACTAGATTATCTAAGGATGGACAAAGAATGGTAATCAATCTACCACGGTTATCAGAGAAACTCGATGACGACAAAGAAGATCTAGCAACATCGCTGGATCTCGAATCCCGGCACCTAATTCCACACTCTCGATCATAGAGAAGAAGCTCCATCACTGGCTCTCACTCCTGGACTCCATCTCGGACGAAAAAGTAGTGGAATATGGATTAGGGGATGTGAGGAGCTGGGAGACTTTATAGCAGAAGGTTCCGACATATTTGAGAAGATGAGTAGCATACGGATCGAGGCATAGATCCTGCAGGTTATTATCGAGCGAGTGAAATGAATATTCGGGTGACAAAAATGCAGAAGAGATTGAGTTGAAAGAGTGATCAGATCGACTAGAATAAAGAAGTGAAATGGCTCCGACGAGGTTATTAATCAGAAGGAGTTGGGAATGGGATAGCTAACCTCGATCAACAGACCTAGGTCTAGCCAATCATGTGCATCCCAACTACATGACAAATTGTAAGAAGATAAAAGTTAAATAAAATAAATAAATAAAGTAAAAAAATTAGTAAATAAATTTTTTAAAAAATAAATAATGTAAATAAAAAATGTAAAGAATCGAGTATTCTTAATTTAGGTGATTTTTAATGAACTAAATAAATTAGTTAATAGGTTAAAATGAATAATATCATTTATTCATAAGTACATGTACATATATATATATAACAAATTGATTTTAAATTAATTATTTAACAAATAATTATATAATTAATTTTTTATTTATTTACAGTATTTTGTAAGGACTTTAACTATATTTTTTACAAAATAAATTATTAGGTTAAATAAATAGATATAGTTACAATATCCATAGTGGTAGATATACAATATATTCAATGAATTTATTTTTGTATGTTTTGATTTTTGTAATGTTCATATTTTACTTATAGTTGAATAAAATACATTGTTTAACTTTTTTAAAAGTATAATATTAACAAATATGCACAATAAATAATCAAAGTACAATATTCACACAAATATATAATATAGGCACGTTGTACAATACACTCCAAAAAGCCACATTTTACATTTTAACTCCGATTTTAAAACCATATTCATTTCGAAGCTTAATTTATTTAAAGTAAAATGAAAGTAAGTTTTCTTATTTTTGAGTTTTTATGGAGCGGATATGAGTCTTATAAGTTTGATTTTACAGCTTTTTCAAAGTTTTATTACTTACACAATGAATAATGAATCTTCTTGTAATTATTTTAAATTTTTACAACTTGATTTGGAATAAGGAAGCATTTTTATTTTTAATGAATAGTGTGATAAATAAAATAGATTAATGTTTTTTATACAAAGTAGATGACATATGTGCAATGATGAATAAAAGAATAAATGAACTTTGATTTTCTTTATTTTTTTCTATAATAGGTCTTATCTCCCAGTCTGGATTTATTACATATATACAATCTTTATTTTTCCTTCATTTTTTTATTTATTTTTTCTTTAGAATAATGTGTTTTGTACGATATTTGCAAAAGAATAAGAAATAATAAAAACATGAATTTACAATTTTTATAGGTGTTTAGGAAGGGATTTTAAGCTAAAATAAATGAATAAAGATGATGAAATGTATATTCATAATCTGCCTATACTTTACCTTTGTTAGTGCCTTAACAATCACTTGTCAAAAGAATAAGTGACCTAAAAGTAAAAAAGGAAAGAAAAAAAGAACTTTGAACAATTTTGATTTTAAAACCGTTCTTCATAAAATCAATGTATGCAGCTCGGTCCCGATCACGGTGCCTCTTGTTGAAACCAACTTTTTATGGGCTTTTAATTATTAATAAATAAAATGTGGAATACGCACGAGCATCGTCGCAACTGAAAAAAAGTCCCAACAAAAAATATTTAAATTTATTCAATACTCAAGAAAACAATCAAGAAGAGAAATTTAAGCAAGAGTCAAATGTTATTTATTTACCAATATAGCCTGCATAATTGAACTCAAGGAGGCAACAATGATTCTAGAGGGTTATTCAATTCTATAAAAAATCAAATAAAGGAAAGATAAATCTCAAAGCAATTTAAACTTGAATTTTTTATCTTTTTATATTTTATGGATTTTTAGTTTTTATATTTTTATGGTTTTTTGATTATGGAATTCGTTTGTGAATTTTTAACTTTTACAAATGTTTTATATTTTGAAAACAAAAGAAAACAAAAACAACTAAAAGAAAATAAAGAAAAAATAAAGAAGGCAAGCTTTTTGTATTTTTTTTACACAAAGCAAAAATGTACAGAAAAATAAAATGAAAATATTTTTCAGTTTTTGAAGTTTTTCTGTTATTTTGTGATTATTGGTGTATTTTTAAAGTTTTAGATTTCTAAAATAATAAAAAACAATGAAAATAACAAATAGTAAACAATGCAAATATTTTTGGCATTTAAAATATAAAATAAATTCCAAACATGCCAAATATATACAAAAAATGAGGGCAAAGTTTTATGCTTTGAAGAAGGTATTTTATGATTTTTAGAGTTTTTCTATGATTTTATATGAATTTTTTTTGTGTTTCATGTCTTTTGCAATTTTTTGATTTTTTATAAGCAATTAAAATGTGAAATTTAAGCAAAAAATCAAACAAATAAAAACAAACATACAAAAATTATCATAGAATTTTCACACATTTTTTGTATTTTTAGTTATTTATTTTCTATAGATAGGATAAAATGGGACTATTTTTTATTTTTCAAAAATAATAAAACTAATAAAAAATTAAAAACAAAATTACCGGAGCTAATACGACTTAGTAGAAAATTATTGTGCTTTTTAGGGATTTTTTATTATTGATTAGTTATTTATTAAGAAACAAAAAATATCCTACAATTAGGATACACCAAGAAATTATTTGCAGAGGTATAAGTTGGCGTATAAGTGCATTTTTACCTAAGAATCGCTATTTTTAGGGATTTTTAGGTATTTTATTCATCACAGGGGTATAAGTGCCAATAGAAATTATTTACATAGGGAAAGAGAACACACTGAGAAATATAAAGTCAAACCCTACAATTATCACAAAAGAGGGTGTATCGTTGCACGTAAGGTATGTTGGCACAGACCTCGAGGGAAATAGTTTATTTAGAGGGATTAGAGAGTAACAAGGAAACAAAGGACTATTATTGCATATTCACCACCATGTCGCATTCTTAGCATATTTTTATAATCAAAGAGGACTCAAATGCTAATACAAACAAATAAAAGGGTTCCAATGTAATTATTACAACACTATATAATTACATGTGTCCACTTCGAGCTTATTTACAAAAGTAATAAAATGTAATGATAATGCAATATTACCACTAAATACGTGGTTGCAGGAACGATTGAGACAGATTTGAACTTTGATCAGGCAGTTCAGCTGTCAGTTGTGATGGATGGACTAGATCTGATCTGGAAGCACGATCTAATGGGTGGACTTTGGGCGTTCTCGGATGAATGAGATGCACCTGGAGCTCCTCGTTGTTGATCGGACGATGTCTGGAGGGGTTTGACGCAATAGGAAGAAATGATGTAGAACCGAGCTTCGAACGATTGATCACATTCGATCTCCACCCAAATCCATACTTGAAGGATGCTGATCAATTCTTAGGTACTACTCCACCGATAAGATGGCTAGAAAATGCTTTGATCTACCCATATATAGATATGTATCTATCGAAGTTCTGATGGTGGAAATTTTCTCCAGATCGTGATTCAAGACCCTTATTGTGCTCATGGAACCTATAAAAGATGTACTACTCGGAAAGAAAGCTCTGGTCTACCTTATTAGATGAAAACGAAGGAAAATGGTTGTGGATGAATAGCCTCAGACAATAGTTGTTAAAAGGAATGCCAATTCTAAAATCTGGGATGATATAAGGATTAGGAAATGAGGAGAAGTGCGAAGAAACGACGGCGAACATGATGCTATGGTCGGAGTGGTGAAATAATGCATGGATGACCTCCAATTGGTTAGATCAAAGGGTGATCAACAATGATTTGATCTACTTGATATCAAAATGGGAATCACTGAATTAAAAATGAATATGAAACATAAACTATACTAGATTACCTAAGGATGGATGGAGGATGGTGATCACGTCAATCCATTATGGCTAGAGGAGAAACTCAATGATGACAAAGAAAATCCAGTGACATAGCTAGATCATGAATCCCAACCATTAAGTCCATGCTCCCAATCGTGGAGAAGAAGATATATCAACGCCTCTCTCTCTTGTACTCAATCTCGGATGAAAAAGTGGTGGAATACAGATCTTGAGACACAACAACGATGGGAGGAGTCTTTATAAAAGAAGAGATCCAACAAATTAGATAAGATGAGTATCATGCAGATCAAAATGTAGATCTTGAAGTTTATTATTGACTGAATGAAATAAATATTCAGGTAACAAAAATGCAGAAGAGATCAAGTTGAAAGAGCGATTAGATCGGCCGGAGTAAGGAGGTGAAATGGCTCCGGCGAGGTTACTAATCAAGTGGAGTTGGGAATGGAAAGGCTAACCTGGGTCAATGGATCTAGGTCTAACAAATTAGGCGCGACCCAACAACATGACTAAATGTAAGAACATAAAAGTTAAATAAAAAATGTAAATACAATTTAAAATAAATTAGCAAAGTGAGATAAATAAATAATGTAAATAAAAAATGTTAAGGATTATATAGTCTTAATTTAGGTGATTTTTAATAAATTAAATAAATTAATTAAATTGGTTAAAGTAAATAATACCCTTTATTCATAGATATTTATACTATATATAATTGATTTTTAACTAATCATTTTTACAAATAATTAAATAACTTAGTATTTTATTTCTTGACAGTATTTTACAAATCTTTAAACATATTTTTTTTACAAAATAATTTGTTTAGTTAAATAAATAGATATAACTAAAATATGCATAGTGGTAGACATACATTATGTTCAATGGATTTATTTGTATCTTTTGATTTTTGTTATTTTTTTCATTTTTAGTTGAAAAAATATATTATTTACAAATATTTTAAAATACCATATTCACAAATATATTCAAGAAATAATCAAAGTACAATATTAAAACACTATATAATATAGACACTCTTCACAAGATACACCAAAAAGCTACATTATACATCTTAACTCCAATTTTAATGAATTTGCTACCATTTTGAATTAATTTTATTTACAGTGTAATGAAAGTAAGTTAGCTTATTTTTGAGTTTTTATGAAGCCGATATGAGTCTTGGAATTTTGGTTTTACGACTTTTTCAAAGTGTCATTATTTACACAATGAATAATGAATGTTCTTGTAGTTATTTTAATATTTTCAACTTATTTTTATGTACAAGTTTCAATAAGAAAACATTTTTATTTAGAAGGAATTGAGTGATAAATAAAATAGATTAAGGTTTTGTATACAAAATAGATGACATATGTGCAATGATGAATGAAAAATGAATGATATTTGATTTTCTTTATTTTTCCACATTAGGCCTTATCCCCCCTTTATTCCTTGTCAATCATGTCAAGTCTTGACCTTCACTCGAGGTTAGAGTCAGCCTGTATTTATTGCATATATGCAGACTTTATTTTAATTATTTTTTTATTTTACGTTAAAAAATGCTTTTTGAACAATATTTACAAAAGAATAAGAAATGATAAAAACATAATTATATAATTATTTATAGGTATTTAAGTAGGGGTTTTAATCTAAAGTAAATGAATAAAAATGATGAATTATCTCCCATGCAGTGGGAGTAGTAAACTAGTACAAATCCTACTATGGAGATAAAACACTTGATTGTAGTAATAATAATATCAAAGATGAGAAGACTTTTGATATAGTGATCTCAATGTCTTATCTTAAAGAACTTAAGACTTTATAGATACTGATCTAGAAGGTCTTAGCTGCAGATGCCTTATAAGACATAAGATTGGGTCTTAGTCTAAAGAGATAAACATTTCTGATAATAAGGTACTCTGATAAGGATAATAGAAATTACATAATGGTTATAACGATTATTGAATTGTAATGTCAAAGATACTATAATTGTTTTAAAAAAATGCATATTGGTTGCATAAGATGTAACATTCCCATTGGATGCGAGAACTATTACTAGGAGATATGCAAGTATTGTAAAAGGATGTGGCATAGTCTCTCTGTAATAGATGCCCGGTCATCATACCAATCTATATTTTTAAGTAATTTATGATTAGCACATGAGTGTAGGTATAAAGAGTCACCCATTAATGGCTTTTTGGGCTAGTGTGAAATTTTAGGACATGCGAGACCATGACAAGCCATTATACAATAAATATTATTGCAAACCATTCCCTAATATGAAATGAAGAATAACTAAATTGTGTAATAGGTCCCTTAGTACAATTATGGTTATGTACCATTATCATCTTAATGATTATGCAGATGTTGATTCAATATTGAATCATAGAGGCCAATGCTTGGATGATATCTAAAAAGTTAGACCGAGGAATCATCAAGCACCATCAAGTGATTATTATGAGAGAGTCTCCAATCGGAGAGGAAGATGGCAACACTTCTCTAAGGGATGATATCTAACTGATCTATTAATGCAGGTCCTCTACATAGGAATAGAGATTCAGAGGTATTAGATAAATTAGGTAAAGAGTTGACTTAATGAGATCAAGATAACCAAAAACCTGTGCGTATACTATCACGATAAAGGCACACAGCCTCCGATCGGAAAAAGATGTATTATTATTTGTTTGAGTGTGATTATTTGGCAAACCGATAGGTTGATGATTAATAATGGTCAGTACATCAGTGAGTTGGTTTGCATACAAGGGCATGTGAGTAATACGATCTCTCAAAGCGATTATACAAGTTTATTAGTGAATCGAACGACATGAGCATACTCATGAGATATAGGGATCAAATTCCATGCATGATCATCTCGAATTGGAAGCTTGACTGAATTTGTAGTTTTGATATATGTTTTTGGAAAGTATATGATTAGTTCCTAAGTATGATATAAGCTTTTGGAAAGTATATGATCGATACCAACTCCCAATGATCAAATGAGAAATTTAATGATAAAATCCTGAAGAAGACAATCCAAATATATTCTAAAACTTCGGGTTTATTTTAGGTCTTCCAGTATGCATGATGTACGTGAAGGATATGGTTAGATCCTCAAGAGCATCATGAAAGTGTGAGCATCGTATCGAATACGACGAAGAACGACTAATCGCACTAGTTGTTCTATGTAGCGGAAATTAAAATTTTTTCATGCGAAGAAACCACATGATCAAAGAACACTTCTCGGATCGTTTCGTCTAAACCACAAACAAGTTAGAGGATTACCTCTTGTAGCGTAATTGTGATCGAGTCTCTAAACGAAGAGACTTCCTGTCTCAAGTCCAATCCGACGGAGGAGATGCTTGCGAGCGCGGGGATGCATCGTGTGCTTCTCGCAATCCATGTTGATGATCCAAGCGGCGGACCTCCTGATCTCGACACATGAGATCCGACGTCTTCTTCATGAGCGAGGTGCACCGAAGAAGATGGAGATCCACGAGCAAACGATCGGGCATCATAACGACGACGCTGCGACGATGGAAACTCCCTCTAGGGCATCCATGGTGGACGGACATTAGAGAGGAAGAGAGGGCTGACGTGTAGAGAGAAATAGAGAGAGACTTATGTTCTCTTTTTGTGTAAAGAAGAGCAATGGGGTGCCACTCCTTTTATAATATTTTGGGATCCATGGATCTCAATCCATGGGCAGCACAAATCCAATGGCTCTCATTAATTTGTGTTTCTTTTAATGGCTAAGATTTGTGTTGGTAAAAACCAACAACAATTAATTTAATTTAGATCAAATCTATATTGATAAATCAATATAAATCAATCTCAAATTAAATCAATCAAGCATGGAGATTTTGGAAAGAAGATTGCCTCCTTCCATAATATGGGATTGGTGGCAATCTCATGTCATCTCCCGAGATCTCATGGGATTACATTATTCCATGGAAATCTCCAAGATTTCCAACAACACTTGTTGTAAATATTCAACAACAATAATTCATAATTATTTTGTGAATATTGCAATCTTGCCATTGGAAAATTATGAATCACATTCACGATCCAAAATAAAATGTGAATTACATTTTCAATTAATTGTCCAATGTGAATCCAATTCACATCAACAATTAATTAACAAATGTAAATTACAAATTGCTCTCTCTTATATATTATAAATCACATTTATAATATATATGACTAATATGGATATTGCTATCCACATTATTCAGATCCATTATAATTAAATTATATTTAGTCATCTTGGATCTCTATTCTCGTGTGCCCAAATAATATGAATCGCATTCACATTATTCACATCTTTGATAATCAAATCACATTTAATTATATAAGATAACTTTAATATGAATCAAATTCATATTATTTATGATAACTAAATCACATTTAATTGTCCATTTTCTCGATGCTCGGATACATATATTAATAATAGAATTATCCATGAACTCCTTCAAGGATAATGCGCTTTCTCCGCGAATACTTGGAGATAAGGACAGGACGATTGTATTGTTCCACGTATAGTGACTTGGATTTTGAGATCATATCTCAAATCCAGATCGCGGGCCTCCCATAGATGCTTGAATAAATCAAGACCGTAAATTTAATCTTCTCATTGCATCTGAATCACATTCAGATCAATGTCCAATATTTGGACTAAGATCAGATTACTTCTCTACTGAGAGGAGTGACTAAAATCCAGACCTGTTTCATCACTCCCTAGGAATGGAAGTGTCATGGTTATACAATCGTTTATGATCACATCACCCTCAGGTATTCCCAATACTTTTAAATCCTGCATACTGGAAGACTCAGAATAAACTCGAAGTATTGGATCAACTTTATACTATCTACTTCATGGTTTTATCAGTAAGTTTCTCATTCGATCATTGGGAGTTTGTATCGATCATATACTTTCCAAAAGCATATATCATACCTAGGTCTTGATCATATACTTTCCAAAAGTATATATCAAACCTACAAATTCAGTCAAACTTCCAAAGCGAGATGATCGTGCACGAAATTTGATTCTTCCCAATATCTCAAGAGTGATCTCATGTCTTCCGCTTCGGTAAATGAACCTGTATGATCCCTTTGAGAGATCGTATTACTCATATGCCCTCATATGCACACCAACGCGCCGGTGTATAGACCTTTGTTAGTCATCAACCTATTGGTCTGCCAAATGTACATACTCAGACATATAGTAACACATCTGTCTCCGGTTAGAAGATGTGTGCCTGTATCTTGACAACATACGATATAGAACTTTGGTTATCTCGATCTAGTTAAGTCAACTATTTGACCTAACTAATCTGACACCTCCGAATATCTATTCCTATGCAGAGGACCTGCATCAATAGGTCGGTTAGATATCAGCCTATATGAGAAAGGATTGCCATCTCCTACTCAGGCTGGAGATCATCTCTTAACAATCATTTGACGGTGCTTGATGAGTCCTCAATCTAACCCTTTAGATATTCATTCAAGCACCAACATCTATGATTCAATAATTGAATCAACAGTTGTATGATTATTAAGATGGTAATGATACATAACCCTAATTGTACTAAGGGACCTATTATGCAAAATTTTTTATTTTCAATTCAGATCAGGGAATGATATTCGCAATAACATTTATTGCATAATGGCTCGTTGTGGGCTCGCATGTCCAACAATCTCCCACTATCCCAAAGAGCCATTAATTGGCTAATCATTTAAACATGTACTCATGAGACAATGATAGGCAATTAAGAAAATAGCTAGGTAAGCTAATCAGTCACTCTATTCCCGCGAGACTATGCCAAGTTCTTTTACAGCACTTGCATATCCCCAGTAACAGTGCTCGCATCTAATGCGAATGTTGCATCTTATGCAACCAATACTCAATCTTGTTAGTTACAGTGTCCTTGACACTACAAATTAACAATTATCATAACCAGTCCATAATCCTTATCAGAATACCCTTATTCCTGGAGATCTCTATCTCCTAAGGAATCCACAGTTAAAACCTTTTAGATCTCTATCTATAAAGTCTTATGTTTTTGAAGATAAGACTTTGAGATCACTTCTCAAAAAATCTTGTCCTCTATGAAGATATTGTTATTACTGCAATCAAGTCTTTTTCTCTCCATATTTGGATTAGTAACAGTTTACTACTCCCACTGCATGCAGATATCTGGCTTTTGTACACATCTAGCATACGCTCAGCTTCTCATAACTGATGCACAAGGACAAGCAGTTCTAGCATTCACTTCCTCAACTCTTTGAGGTGCTATCCCTTTAGATAGGTCAGTTCCATATCTTAAGGGATGGGAGCCTTTCTTGGATTTTTCCAGAAAAATGGAATATGTCCAAGGTGTATCATTAATGTGGCAGTCCCAATACCATCTTCTCTATGCTTCTGAACACCTTCAGAACTAAGATCCGAGAGGTATCCTTGAGATCATATCTCAAGTTATGGAACAACCAGATTAGAAAACACTTATTATTATCGTTATATCATTTTAAATGATTAGGATATCATCTACATTTAGCATGATGAACACAAAGGCACTCCCACTGAGCTTCACATGGCTCATCCAGATTCAATCTGAAATCATTACATTTATAATTTCATCAAATCTTATGGTCCAACTTCAAGAAGCTTATTTGAGTCCATAGATGGATTCCTTAGCATTCACACCTTGCTTTTCTCAACCATGAAGCCATGGGGCTACTTCATGTGAATCTTCTCAGAGAGGTATTCATAGAGGAATGCAATCTTGACTTCTTTCTCTTGAAGATCCATTTACACCTTTATGGGTCTTACCCATATAGGTGGATCCTGGAGGGTCCATATACAACACTTGTATATAAAGTCTACTTTAGACTTTATTGCTAACATCCATCTTTCCATGTCATGATCCTTATGAGCTTCATCGTATGAAGTCCGATCATTTGTTAGATTTAATCAACACATGGAATACATCCTCAAACTCATTTGAAGAAGTATTAGTGTTTCATCTTTAATTGTCCCTTTAGTTCCCTATTTCTAGAGTCTCGTTATCTTCTCAAGATTAAATGAGTTCCTACACTTCATTTTCTTCTTGATTCTCAAGAGAGTCATCCTTTAAGAATCATATTCTTAGAGATGAGATCTTTTAAGAATCTCAAGGTCATAAAGTAGGTATCCAATACCATCCTTTATTTTCCTAATGAAGTTGCACTCTCTAGTGCTCAATTCCAGCTTACTTGCATGGAATCTCATTAAGGATATATAATGTAGTCTCTACTACCTATATACCTGGAAATTAAGAGGAAATTATGCTAAAATTCATCATTGATCAAATCATGTCACACATGATCCAATTGTATCTCCCTATAACTCTATTGAGTCAAGGTGTAATAGGAGGATTGAGATAGAAATGATATTCATATCTCCATATGGTATTCTTTGAATTTATCTAGCAGGTACTTGCTACCTAGATTAGATCAAATTCATTTTATCTTCCTTCAAACTTTAGTTCTAAACCAAAAATAATGAAATCTTTGAACATTTCAAAGGTTTCTTAGCTGAAGAGAAGAAATCTCATATCATACATAATCATCAACAGATATCACATATCCATAATGTTTACTATGATATAGATGATCCACATACATCAATATGTATGTGATCCTGAATACCTTGACATCTTATACCTTTCCCAAGGAAGGGTGTATTGGACATTTTTACTTTTGAATACAATATTCACAAGTATGTAAGATTTGAACCTTTAGACAATCTAAAGTTTCATCTCTCACTAGTCCATTGATCTCATCAACAGACATATGTCCAAAACTTGATTCCAGATCATTATCAAATGATCTTCATCCTCCAATTGATCTTATAAAGGTTTTAATTTTCAGTATTAGAAATATTAATGAACCATTCATTAACTTTCTAATTTTGTGGAGTCCACTAGATGTTCGATTACTATCTGAAATATATCCATCATAACTCTTTATGTTAGTTCTATCTAAGAATTCATGTTTATTTCCAATATTTAGAAACAAACAATGTGTGTATTCTTATATCTAGGTCATAGAGACATTCTCTAAGACTAAGGGCTCTCCCACTGAAATTAACAAGTCTATGAATCCAACAGAGATTGTTGCAACAATTGCATCAATATCCATGTGGATAACTATAAACCTTAAGATCAAATTTTCCAGTCTTCTAAAACATATGCAACATATTGCAATTGTTGTTAGAAGATTGAGATACAATTATTAGACTTTATCTTATCAAATAAGTAAGCCAAGTTAATGATTATATGTAGATTATTCTGATGCTCTATCTGAGTCCTTCACTAAGGATCCTAGATAGTCCAGATAGTCATACCATCAATACATTGATTCATTGCAGTATTGGCATTCATCCAACTATCTGGATGTTATATGGAAGTCACAGAAGTAGGCCAACTATTTGACTTTCCTTCTTACTTGGATCAGACCCATGCTTCCGCTGCGCTCTCTTTATTTATGAACAACCATTGCTCAAGACAAAGGATCTCTTATGTTGAATTCAAAAGAATTTAATGTAAGAGCATTTCAACATTTATACATGCTTCATTAAATTCATACAATATGAATATTGTGAAGCTTCATGAATGAATAGAGTATAGATAGTTGAACGATGACACTCATCGTACTACATCCATCTAAACTCTTAAAACATTCGTTCAGGTAGGTATTCAAACATTTTGAATACTCATCTCTTATAGAGCTACCATTCTGTATGATGTAGTGAACCATCTCATTCATGATAGATGTCAAGACCACATATGTATGCCAGAATATCTTCTTAGATTTTTATAAGGATTAATTGACAATTATGATCATCATCGACATGCCACTTCCAAAGTACATTTAATGATATCAAGACTATAGAAACATACAAATCCTAGGGTACTTCTATTGTCTATTTAATTGTCATTCCTCATTATTATGAGGAAACTTGCACATTGCAACCACATACATTATGTGTCCAACTGCAAATACAATATCTGGATCATGTGTCCAATCCATGATATTTCACTGGTTATTATTGAGTATATCATTGAGTGGGTTTTAATGAAGGATTATCTAAAATAAGAAATTTGCATAAATGTATATATTTATATATATACATATTTTACTTTGATTTAGGAATTTTTATATCAAAGTTGTCAACACTGAATGTTCATTCCCTTAATCACTTTCAATGTAAGAGATATACTTACCATTATATCTCAAGCAAGATCTGGGATCTCCTTCCTTATCTTTGTTACATCTTAATAATATGAGAACCTACAACTCGGATAAAAAGAAGAGGGAACACATTCTGCCTCGCAAGTCCAACTTGCATCTCCCAATTCGATTTTTACACCCGAGCCCACCACCCCTAAGGCGATGTTGACCTGTCATTAATTGAACCAACCGTCAACAGGAATACAACTCGCTATGCGCAATCCAATATCGCCCCAATAATATGAGGACCCGATATTGGGGTCACTACGTATATGTCCTTACTCTTTCAAGAAGCGAAGAGCCCGATCCAAATGGCTTGTATGCAGGAGCTGTCACTTCGGACAGGCATCTCTGATATACAATCTCCGGCGACGGAACCCTTTGCCTTGATGGGAGACCATGGATGTCACTTATGTGATCCTCATGGATGTCACTTATGTGATCCTCCATATCATATTCAAATTCTAATTAATCATTATGAATCATATTCATTATGATTAATTCTTCCAAGGGAAATAACATCTCTATTCATAGTAGAGTGTTTTAATTTTAATTGGATTCCAATTAATCTAATCATATTAAATTAATGATCCAATTAATATCCAACAAACATTTTAATTGTTACTTGAAATTATGGTATTATCTCAAATATGTACTATTTCATATTTTCATAATTAGAAATATATCATCATTTCTTAAGCATTATACTAACCCTACCCGTTGTCATGGCCAGTACCGACGAGAGTGAGACGGATCACATACGTTGCAACCCGCTACCCCAATGCTCTCCGACTAGACCCTATATCCACCTCAAGAAAGGATAATGCAAAATAGATCACTTTGTACTTGAGATGATCATCGGTTCTTCAACCGAAATTATACCATATAATAATAAAAATAATTTTGATTAACATTTTAATGAGATTTGCTAAACAAATCTCAAATCCTATTCAAGCAACATGTTTGTTGGAATGTAGATCATTTAACCAATTAGTGATCTAGATCACATCTAATCAAATATTGGTTAAGGAAATGTCATTTAAGGAAATAATTATCATCAAATATTTCACAATATTTATTCATAATTATTCCAGGAAATTAAACTATTTAATTTCACTAATTGAGTAAATGACAATCACTAGGTTCTTGATTAGGAAAGTATTTCCAGCAGTGACCCTCACTTACTAAAAATATCATATCTCAATCAATTTAAATCCAAATTAAGCAAAGTAAGTTCATAAAGTTTGCTGATTTGATTTACAACATAAACTAAGTGATTTGCATGTATTTTAAGGCGTGTCAAATCCTCGTTTATCTCTTTAATTACGTTGAGATTCGCAGTCCCCGAAACTATGGATACATGTTCACTAAAATGAGCATAACTTGAGCAAACAGAATCGAAATTACGTAAACTCAGAACCTACAGTTTCCTTATTTAATGGAGAATAAAATACAATTATTATTTTCGTTTTTAAAGAATGTAAATAGTAACGAAAACAATCTCAAAACGGAGATGCAAAAATGAAATGCAAGAAAACTTTCGCAAACCCCAATGAACCCAAGTCGTCCTCGGTTAATGGATCGTATCCAAAACCACCAACCTGACTCTGGTACCACTTGAAGGATACGGTTAGATCCTCAAGCGCATCACAGGAGCGTGAGCATTGTATCGAATATGACGAAGAACGATTAGTCGCACTAGTTGTTCTATGCAGCGGAAATTAAAAATTTTTCATGCGACGAAACCACATGATCCAAGAACACTTCTCGGATCGTTTAGTTTAAAGAACAAACAAGTAATAGTATTACCCCTTGAAGCATGGTTGCGATCGAGTCTCTAAACGAAGAGACCTCCTGTCTCAAGACCGATCCGACGGAGGAGACGCTTGCGAGCGCGGGGATGAATCGCGTGCTTCTCGCAATCCATGTTGATGATCCAAGCGGAGGATCTCCTGATCTCGACACATCAGATCCGACGTCTTGTTCACGAGAGAGGCACACCGAAGGAAATGGAGATCCACAAGCAAACGATCGGACATCATAACGACGACGCTGCGGCGATGGAGACTCCCTCTAGGGCATCCATGGTGGACGGCCATGAGAGAGGAGAGAGGGCTGACGTGTATAGAGAAAGAGAGAGAGAGAGACATATGTTCTATTTTTTGTGTAAAGAAGAGCAAAGGGGTGCCTCTCCTTTATAATATTTTGGGATCCATGGATCTCAATTCATGGGCAACACAAATCCAATGGCTCTCATTGATTTGTGTTTCTTTTAATGGCTAAGATTTGTGTTGATAAAAACCAACAACAATTAATTTAATTTAGATCAAATCTATATTGATAAATCAATATAAATAAATCTCAAATTAAATCAATCAAGCATGGAGATTTTGGAAAGAAGATTGCCTCCTTCCATAATATGGGATTTGGTGGCAATCTCATTTCATCTCATCAGATCTCATGAAATTACATTATTCCATGGAAATATCCACGATTTCCAACAACACATGTTATAAATAATTCAACAACAATAATTCATGATTATTTTGTGAATATTGCAATCTTTCCATTGGAAAATTGTGAACCACATTCGCAATCCAAAATAAAATGTGAATTACATTTTCAATTAATTGTCCAATGTGAATTCAATTCACATCAACATTTAATTAACAAATGTAAATTACAAATAGCTCTCTCTTATATATTATAAATCACATTTATAATATATATGACTGATATGGATATTGCTATCCACATTATTCATATCCATGATAATTAAATCATATTTAATCATCTTGGATCTCTATTCTCGTGTGCCCAAATAATATGAATCGCATTCACATTATCCACATCTTTGATAATCAAATCACATTTAATTATCTAAGATAACTTTAATATGAATCAAATCCATATTATTTATGATAATTAAATCACATTTAATTATATATTTTCTCGATGCTCGGATACATATATTAACAATAGAATTATCCATGAACTCCTTCAAGGATAATGCGCTTTCTCCTCGAATACTTGGAGATAAGGACAGGGCGATTGTATTGTTCCACGTATAGTGACTTGGATATTGAGATCATATCTCAAATCCAGATCGCGGGCCTCCCATAGATGCTTGATTAAATCAAGACCGCAAATCTAATCTTCTAATTGCATTTGAATCGCATTCAGATCAATGTCCAACATTTGGACTAAGACCTGATTACTTCTCTACTGAGAGGAGTGACTAAAATCCAGACCCGTTTTATCACTCCCTAGGAATGGAAGCGTCATGGTTATACAATCGTTTATGATCACATCACCCTCAGGTGTTCCAAATACATGTACATCATGCATACTGGAAGACTCAGAATGAACCCGAATATTGGATCAACTTTATATTGTCTACTTCATGGTTTTATCAGTAAGTTTCTCATTCGATCATTGGGAGTTGGTATCCATCATATACTTTCCAAAAGCATATAACATACCTAGGTCTTGATCATATAATTTCGAAAAGTATATATCAAACCTACAAATTCAGTCAAGCTTCCAAAGCGAGACGACCGTGCACGGAATTTGATTCTTCCCAATATCTCATGAGTGAGCTCATGTCTTCTAGTTCAGTAAATGAACATGTATGATCCCTTTGAGAGATCGTATTACTCATATGCCCTCAGCATGCCGGTGTATATACCTTGATTAGGTCATCAACCTATTGGTCTGCCAACTGTACATACTCAGACATATAGTAACACATCTGTCTCCGATTAGAGGATGTGTGCCTATATCGTGACAACATACAATATAGGACTTTGGTTATCTCGATCTCGTTAAGTCAAATCTTTGACCTAACTAATCTGACACCTCCGAATCTCTATTCCTATGTAGAGGACCTGCATCAAGAGGTCGGTCAGATATCAGCCTGTCTGAGAAAGGATTGCCATCTCCTACTCAGGCTGGAGATCATCTCTTAACAATCATTTGACGGTGCTTGATGAGTCCTCAATCTAACCCTTTAGATATTCATCCAAGCACCAACCTCTATGATTCAATAGTTAAATCAATAGTTGTATGATTATTAAGATGGCCATGGTACATAACCCTAATTGTACTAAGGGACCTATTATGCAAAATATTTATTCTTCATTTCAGATCGGGGAATGATATTCACAATAACATTTACTACATAATGGCTCGCAGTGGGCTCACATGTCCAACAATACGGGTATTAGGAATACTCTAGGGTAATGTGATAATAAATGATTGTATAACCATAACTCTTCCATTGCAAGGGAGTGATGAAACATGTCTGGATTTTACTGACTCCTTTCACTAGAGAAGTAACCTAATCTTAGTCTAAATGTTGTAAAGTGATCTAAATGTGATTCAGATGCAATAAGAAGATTAGATCTGCGGTTTTGATTCCATCAAGCATCTATGAGAGGTCCCCGAGATCAGGCTTAGAGATATGATCTCAATATCCAAGTCATTGTACGTGGAATGTGCAATCGCCCTATCCTTATCTCCAAGTTTCCGCAGAGAAAGCCCATTATTCTTGAAAGAGTTCAAGAATAATGCCATTGATAAAATGTACGTGCATAGAGAAATGGATAATGAAATGAGATTTAATTATAATGAATAATGTGAATTTGATTCATATTATTTAGATGCATGAGAATATTAATCCAATAAAATTAAATTTGATTTAATTATCATGGACAGGAATCATGTGGATAATACTATCCATATTACTCATATATATTATAAATGTGATTTATAATATATTAGAGAGAGATATTTGTAAATAGTATTTACAATTTAAATATTGATGTGAATTGGATTCACCTTGGACAAATAACTAAAAATGCAATTTACATTTTATTTTGGATGTGTGAAAATGATTCACAAATTTCCAATGACATGACTAAAATTGTCACAAAATAAATTGGAACTATTTTTGTGAAATAATTTACTACAAAAATTATTGTCAATAACTAAAAGATAATGTGAGATACAAAATCTCAAATTATTAGAAAATAGGCCCCTTCCATAAAGGGAGGGGGGACGGTTACCCTAGTCCTAATTCAAGGTGGTCATCCACCCCCTTATTAGGAAGGAGCTTGCCTCCTTTCCTAATCCTCTAATACCTCTCGAATTGATTGAATTAATTTATATTGTTGATTATTCAATATATTTAATTTATTTTATTATTGTTGTATTTTTTACAACAAAAATCATGTCCATTGAAAGAAACACAAAACAATCTCAACCATTAGATTTGTGTTGTCCATGGATTGAAATCCATGGACTCCCAAAATATTATAAAAGAAGTGGCAACCCTAGATCTTATTTTACAATATAGAATTCACAAGCGCTCTCTCTCTCTCTCTCTTTATCATTATAATACACACCCCTTCTCTTTCTCTCTAAAGTGGTTGTCCACTTTGTGACCTATAGAGGATCATCGTCGTCGCTACGCCATCGTGATGTTGCTTAGACTGCTCGTGGATCTTCAACTTCCTAAGTGCTTCTGCTATGCGAAGAAGACCTAGGATTTTGTGTGAAAAAATAAGGAGATCCATCTCCTAGATCAAAATCTTGGATTTCGAGAGGGTCACATTTCATCAATGCACTTGCAAGCGTCTCCTGCAGTGGGTTGGACTTGTGACAGTCGTTCTCTTTGTTTAAAGACTTTGATCGCAACCACGCTTCAAGAGTTATTCCCATATATCGACTTTATGGTTTAGATGAAAAAATTTGAGATGCGTTCTCATATGGTGTGGTTTCATCACTTTAAAATTTTTAAATTCCGAAGCCCTGAGAACCTAGTATGAGTAGTCACTCTTGATCGCACAAGCTATGATCTTCATGCTTTCGTGATGTGCTTAAGGTTTTTTCCCATAATTTTCAATAAATACATATTTACAGTTTACCTTTTCTTTCATTGTGATTTTTTTTATTTTTAAATCTTTTTAATGCATCAAAATGCATTTTTATTCTTGAATGAGATTTGATAAAAATGAGGATTAATGCATATTTACATGTATTTATTAAGGGTTTTAAGACAAAATTTGACAGGAATGTTAATGAATCATGGATTCATCGTCCATATTTTGCAATGAATAAGAGAAAAAAGAACTTCACGATAAGGCTCGGTATGTGCAGGGAATTATGCTTGATGATGTTTCCTAAACTGATGTGCCTCACACTCAAAGGGCTTGAGTGTAGAGAGTCTAGGGAACATCATATAGATGGACTTGGTAAAAGGGTGTCCAAGGCAAAGATGCCATAAAAGAGCATCATAGAAGATAGATGAAGTGCAAACAAAACTGAAGTCAGATGGAATGTCAAGATAATAGAGGTCATTCTTCTCATGTCCCCCACCTAAAATCTGTCTCATATGGATGTCCTGAAAACAACAATAGAATTAATAGAAAATAACCCTAAAGTTAAGCTCACTACATAACTTCTAAATAGATAATAGACTAAATGGAAAAGAAGGAGCATAACGAACTTATGACAGTTGGAGCTTGGAGGAAAACTCTACTATGCCAACAACAATAATAAAGGAATTTACCCCATTGGTAGCCCGAACGGTTTTCACAGAGGTATATGGATGATAAAAGGTAAGTAGACTACCTTCTCCCTTTAGATTTGTAGATGGCCTTGTGTCAATAATCCAAGCAGAGCTGGGTAGAAACACAATGGGATATTGTACCTGAAGTTGTATCCAGACTATAAGTGGGTGCAGAAGCAGTACTGTCACTAGCAGAGTGGTTGGAGTTCTGCAGTAAGCGCCTTAGACGAGCATATTCCAAAGTTGTATAGGGTGCATGTGCACCACCATAATGTCGATAAAGCACGTCCTCTTTCGTATCATAGGATGACTCATTTGAGGATGTATCATAGGAATTGTTGGCATTATGTTGTTTTCCAAACTTCTCCCAGAAATGCCCAGACAGTTTGTTCTAGCACCCAAAATGTATGCACTTTTAGATGTTGAGAATCATGTCTATGTCCACAACCAAAGTCACATTCACATCTTAACTCATAGCCATGGGGACGACCAAAGTCACAACTTCATCCTCCCTAGAAGCTATGTTGCTCTATGTTCTTTGGCGATGCATAGTAAGTTGTAGTCTCTGCATATGGTATGAAGGGAGGACACTCGGTATGTGTCTCAAGTTCCTATAGATGATCAAAGTTGGTCTCAATGGATGGCAGGGAATCAACCATCAAAAACTGGTCCTTCACAAGTTTGTATCGCAGATGCAGTCCAAAGAGAAATTGATAGGCTTGACAATCAG
This sequence comes from Ottelia alismoides, assembly GCA_037367405.1. Taxonomy (NCBI): domain Eukaryota; kingdom Viridiplantae; phylum Streptophyta; class Magnoliopsida; order Alismatales; family Hydrocharitaceae; genus Ottelia; species Ottelia alismoides. Next base: position 329,132 of record JAZKJV010002460.1, on the reverse strand, counting down.
CAGGTTCTCCTACCTGTTTATCACAACATGATGGATAGAAAATGAGGATCTCCTTGAACTTGCCAGTTGGAAACATGTAGTAATTGATAAGATTTGAATCTCTCTGAGTAGCAGACCATATCCGCATGTAAATATCGGAGAGTCGAGACTTGGTTGCCTTCTAAGAGTATGCATGCTCAAGACTCTCCTACATTGCCTCTGCAGAATCCTTGTAGAGGAGATTTGTCACAATGTTCATATCGACATTGTTGGTCATTTTAGTGATAACCCAAAAATTATTAACACATAAGATGTTGTAATCCTTGTTTGTCTTCTTGGACAAATCCTTTGTAGGAATATAATTCTTATGCTGACCACCAACGAACACTTTGAAGGATTGATACCACAACACATAGTTTTATATGCCCCTTAATTTGATAGAAGTGACCATCACAGAAGAAGTCAGGTATGGGGGTTTAATTTCGGTGGACATCATGGTGATCATATATGTCAAGGAAAAGTGACCTGGAAGAAGATTAGTGGCTTTAATAAAGCATAGAGGTGGCCTAGGTCATCATTTCAGGAGATTAGGGCAGGGTTGACGAAGGCCAACAAAGTTGGTTGAGGATCTAAGGGACTAGTGGCACAGAAGGGAGGACGTAGAGACCTGGAGGTGTTCCTACACCATCTTGCGGTGGAGGTGGAGGTGTTGGGCATCACGACCGGAAGCGCAGGGTGACATGTCATCATTCTAGAAGGTGCTGGATCCATTGACGTCATGCTAGCGGTGTGCAATAGAATCGCTAGCCGCTAGTGGCCCGTTGGGTAGATCCAGGTGGCGCGTGATGAATTTGTGATTCATTACACTAATTATATGAAAATAGAGCTTCATAGCAAGTAATTAGGTTCATTCATATGTTTATATCTCATAATTAACATATATACACTTGTGTATAATTTCCAAAAATTAACATTCCATTCTGCATTCATATGCATTCGTAAATATTCATTAACTTCACCCATTTTTAGTTAACTCATCCTAAATATAAATAAAATGAAATCAACTACATTATGTACATATCACTGATATTAATCAATGAAAAATCCTAAAAATACCTTGTATATATTTGAAATAAACCCAAACCCTAATTCCAGAATAAAAGGACATAAATGTGGATATCTCTGACATACAATGTCAAATTTCACTCTACTCAATTTTAAATTAATGTACATTCAATCATCTACAGATCAAGACCATATTCAAAAGAATCAGAGTTTATTTGTGAAATGTGGGCTTTAGGACCTAATTGTATGCTATACATATTTATCGATCTTTGACTTAGTATTTCCTATATACATTTGACTCTTATTTATTTATTTTTTATTTCTTTATTTCATCTCATGATTTAACTAATTATATAAAATTAAAAATAAAAAAATAAAAAGTAAAGACAAAGAGAAATTCTAACTTGAGTCCACTAACCTTATTAACATGTATATACTTCACATCATTCATTTTTTCTGACTTTTTCTTAACTCATTTAAAATCCAAAATATTACATTTGTATCTACTACATTATTTTACATCATAATTGATTTTTTAATATATTATTCATCTACAAAAACACAAATAAAAATTACAAAACTAAAAAAATGATACTTGATATAAATAAAATATCACCAAAAAATTCATATTTTCCACAATTGAGTTGGTTTTCATTCGAGTCCTTCATGAACACTGTGGGATATATTTAGACCTACATTTTTGTTTTTTTGACATTTTTGCATTTGAGGTGATTTGTTATTTTTTTATCTATTTTCTTTCAATTTATTACATCGATCAACGATCAACATTCCGCATGTCCACCTCAAATACACCTCAGCACTTGGTAAACCTTGTCAACCCCCCAGGTCAAGCTGTTTTGGCCACTAGCACCACTAACCTTGATTGTTGGATCAAAGATGATCCAATGACTGTCATCAAACTTGCTTCCTCCAAACCACTTCATGTGAGCTTCACGTGCTCCTCACACTCTATATGTGTGACATCTCATCATCGTTGGATCATGGATGATCAAATGGCCCCCACATCATCTCTTTCTTCTGGTTGCATTGCCTTCTCAGCTCCACTCCTTGCTCATCATCACCTCGGTTGGCCATCACCTTTTCCTCATGATGGTTGTTGCCCCGACCATTCCTCCTACTTCGCAATCTCATCACAATAAAATGTATAACGGCTGGAAATTTCCACCTGACACCACCACCTAAAAATCAAGCCCCAACTTATACTATCCCTTTTCCCCTCTACAGACTGATTTACTCATTCCAACCTAGAAACCCATCTTCCTCCATCCACAAGCGAAACCCTATCCTAACCCCCCCCCCCCCCCCCCCGAATCTTCTAGGAGCCACCGATGGACCTAACGACCAAGACAAACTAACTCTATCATCTTCCATCCTCATGTTCCCATCTACGTCTCTCCCTTATCCCCATTATATAGAGATCAACCCAACTGCCATCCATTATAACATGTAACTTCCACAACCCATCTTTCGACTCTCTCAAATCCCTCCTATATAAACCCATGTCCTAACTCCGGTCAAAGAATCTGCCACTATGTCTCGACCCAGAGCATGATAAGAGATAATTGCAAGAAGGTTGGTGATAACGACCTCACTTTGTTGGCAACGACATCTTTAGGAGAGATATGAGGTCGATCCCGACCACGTAGTTGTTTGCCTTGACTTAGCATGTGCATAATCTTTTAGACCTTCTCCGCTAGGTCTTTGGAGGTGACAAGTAGAGGAAGAGACATAACCTGAGGCGAGAACCCTTCCAGGTAATATCCCTCTTCTTATTCACATTGACTCTCTTCTTCATATTTTCCTTCATCTCCTCCATCTTCTATCTTAAATGCCCCTCCCAACTTTTGTGAATCCAACCTTCGACCACAACAGTCATGTCCTTCATCTCTACACCTTCTCTTTCTACCTTCTTATGGCCCTTCATCGACCTTGCTCTACCTCAATCGCCACTAATGGTGACCCCCATCCACGTATCTCTTGTACCTTCATACCATCGCCGAGCTCCATGCTCGAGCATCCTATATAATTATAGGTGTTAGTCCAAGAATATAAGGACATGAACAAACATTGACTAGACCTTCCCTCTCCTGAGAGCAACCACCTTTGTGACTCAAACTCGATCGGACCTCGACATTGGAAGCGACAAACATCGGGGAGGGGTGCATTATTTGATCAAGAATGAAAGGTGGAGGAGCTCCGAAACCTACAATTGTCATAACATCCCATCAACAAATCTAATTATGGTCGTCCATAAAGGAAGTTCCTGAGCCTTGTCCCTTGGGTATCCCACAACAACATTGACATCTACGTGGAGGTCCTGACCAAGCGGCCTAGTCTGGGTCAGGTACCTCACATGAGGTCTGGCCAAATAGCAGTAGCGCACCTCATAAATTACAGAAACAACGAAGTAGTCCTCCTCCCACATGAGATCTATCAAGAACTATATCGCATGGAAAACATCAGAGAGGCCCTACCGACTTTACAATATTAATTTTCAATCCCTCTGAAGGTCCATTATGAGAATATTTACTTATTTTTATTACATTTATGCCCCTTAAAAATGGTCCTAAAATAAAATAAAACAAAATAAACAAACATGGTTTTTTTAGAATTTTTGGAAAAGTTTTTTATATTTTTTATCGATTTTTGAATGCAAACATGAGATGTTTTCGGTGTTTTTGAATTATTAAAATAGTAAAAATGATTAAAAAGTGAAATAAAATTAGTGATGAAAGAGGGGATTAACAATAATCTCAAATGAATTTTGGGGTTTTTATGAATTTTTTCTATTTTTAAGCTAAAATAACATGCAAATTAAAAGTCGGATGCACATGGATTTAAATGCAAGAAAAAATAGTTTCTTGACTAATTGAATAATAAATATAAAAAATATGAGGCCCAACATGCAAAATACCCAAAAGTATATGTGTCAGCACATATGAGTCGTGCTGGCAACGACTTAAGTGCAATTTTATAATTTTTAGGGGCCCAATATTAACAAACAAGTGCGAGACTTTATTGCAATTTTCCAAAACTCACATGCTACGCATGTTCTGCAGAACCAAAAAATAATTAAAATAAATAGCGGGGAATATAATGCAATTATTCAAATGACTACAAGTAGACATGTGTCCTGAGAGGGACTTATTTGTAAAGGAAAGAAACGCATGGGTAGGAGGATATTTGTACCCTTAATACACGTGGTGTTATGGACAATAGAAATGGATATGCACCTCAGATCTGATGGTTGAAGATGAAGCACCTCCGAATGGACTGGATCAGATCTGGAAGTATGATTGAATGGTGTAATTTTGGGTGTAATTGAACGATGTTGATCTGACCTGGCACTTATGTTCTTTATTGGATGGATCTGAGAACTGCTGGAAGAACTTGATTAAGGGTGATTACAACGAGTTTAGATCGACTGGATCTCAGCTGATCTTCACACAATCGATCTCCTGAATGGCTGAGCATGCTCCTGCAGCCCTCCTTCGACGATCTGATATGGAAATTAGGTCTGGCAGTCATTGGATTATGATATGGATCTTTTGATGGTTTGGAGTCGATGCATGCTCCAGATTGTGATGAGAAGGTCCAGCTACACTCCTTCACCTTACAAAAGGTGTAGTGTTCGGAGACAAATCTTCAGCCAATGTTATTCGATCAAAACACAAGTAAAATGGAGGGTGATGAGGGAACTGACGAAGATGGTTGAAATAGGAGCTTATATCCAAATCTGATGTTATATGGAGATGATCATGTATGGGAGATGAATTGAAACCATGCAGTGAATGTGTGGAGGTAGTCAGAGTGAAGTGATAGTGAACAGATGATCTCCGATTGGTAGGATCAAATGGAGATAAGGGATGATCTGGTTATACTAATTACAAGAATTGAAATGCAAGATTGAACAAAAAATCTAAGAGAAAATGAACCTAAATCAACCTACGGTGGATGGCGAAGTTTTTTGCCTCGATCTGTGGCATCAGTCAGAGAGATTCAACGATCTCTGATGATGTCTGAAGGTCATACTGGATCACGTCCTCCGATCAATTCCTCGCACTCCCAATTATGGAGAAGAAGCCCTGCCACCGCCTCTCGCTCTCAAACTCAATCTCTAATAAGAAATTCAAGGGAAAACAAATCAGCAACAGTGAGGGAAGATCTAGGAGTATAAATAAGAACTGACTCTGGTGTGAATGAGGGAGTCAGTTGTTAGAGTTGAAGAATCAGTGAAGGGATCAAATGGAGTTAGTGAGTGAGGCATGTATAAGAACTGAGCCAAGAACATTTAACAAGCAAAAAAGTAGGAAATGCAGGAAGACTGGGGAGTTGACCCTAGTTAATAGACCCAGGATTGACCAATCAGGTAGAGGCTAGAATAGGACAAGTTATGCTACGTGACAAAAAGAGAAGAAAATTAAACAATAAATCAAATGAAAATAATAAATGATTTCAAACTAAAAAAATTTGAAAATAAAAAATGTTAGAAATTAAATTATCGTAATTATAATAATTTTTAATTAATTAAATAAGTTATATACAAAGGTATAAATAAATAAATAAAATTTATTATTCATAGGCATACATACTTATATTTACAAGAACTTGATTTTTAATATATTAATTTTAGAAATATGTACTTTGATAATTTGTTAATTTGCAACATTTTACAAGGGTTGTAAAAGTTTTTTTGTTTGATTTTTAGGAATTGATTATTAGATTAAATAAATAGTAGTACTTTACAATATACATAGTGATACATATATAATATATAAAAGATTTATTTTTTATGACTACTTATTTTATCATTTTGATTTGTATTTTATATATGTTAAATACAATATATAAAATAGTTAAAAATACAATATATACAAGAATACAAGAAAAATAAATATACATAGAATATATATAGGTATAATATACAATAATACTCCAAGAAGCCACATTTCAAACCGTAAGTCCATTTTTTATGAAACACCTCCATGTTAAAGATTCTTTAATTTGGAATACAATGAAAGTGAGTTTGATTAATTTTGATTGGGTGGAGAAGATATTGATCTGACAAGTTAAGCTTTATGGCTTTTGAAAGTAGTATTATTTACACAACGTACACCGACTGTTCTTGGAAAATTTTTATTATTTATAGAAGATTTTTCTGTACAAGTTTTAAGAGGGAAATAAATTTATTTTAGCTGAATTTGGATATAAGTAAATTAATGTAAATAATATGTATTATATATAATATTTTATAAGTGATGAATATACACAAGTGGAAATCAATTTTTCTGACTTTTTGGTATTTAGTCCTTATCTCCCCCTACTTTGTTCCTTGTCAATTAGATTAAGTATTGATGAAATGCATATTCATCATCCCCCTATGCTTCACCCTTTCTAGTTCCATAGCAAACACTTATTTGAAGAACGAGTGACTAAAATAAAAAGAATAAGAATAAAGCAAAAATAAATAATTTATAACAATGTTGGTTATTAAACATATTTTTATAAAATCAAAGTATGGAGCTTGGTAAAACCTTTGGATTATTACTTTGTGTAGAACCTAAATGGGAAACGAACTTGACACTCAATAGGCTCTAGAAACCATACAACTCTGATCAAGTCTCCTCAATAGCCAGGTCAGAACAAGTCAACTCATAGGCAAACCCTTGTGACTATCTTTTTTGTACAGTATAAGTGATATGAAGCTCTCCTTGGTTGAAGTGGTAAAAGCCAGTCTTCTCCAACATGGTGACACTGATTACTCAATCGATAACTTTTCCTCGAGAAGCAGAGTATTCCCTTCTAAGTTCAAGTGCAACCGGCTCAAGAGAGGGGGTGGAGAAAAGAATGGATGGAAAACATTGTATCTACCTATCCTAGGATGCTTTATAGCCAAGTCTTCTAGTTGAATGCTCACAAATATCTGACTTAGAGGCATATGCCTTGCTTATTATGAGAGAGAGAGAGATTTTTTATCTCTTATTTTTTAATATATACAAAGGGTATGTACATAAAGAGTTTTTCCTCTTGAGACAGTAGACTATCCATCTTTTGAAGCATTATTGCAACACACAACATTCTGTCATTGAACTCGTCTCTACTAGACCAGGTTGGAGTATAATGGCCATAAATGGGCAACTTCCGATGTTTACAGTGTCTTGTGTTTCATGGAGGCATATCCAGCCCTCTACCACTTCAACTAAGGTGAGCAAAGTGTTAAGTGCAGGTGTTCAAGGTAGGTCATTATCAACAAGAGTCATGCATGTATTCCGAATTATTCTACTTAGGAAGTAAAGACAACATTGAACTAAGTCTTGTGGTTCCCAAAAACTTAAGCCTATAGACCTAAAGAATCACAATTCCAATCCCTATAAAGTTCCTCTTATTAAGTATATTAAGGTCCAACCAAGCTCCATTCTTCGATTTTATTCTAGACTAGTTTAAATGTCAATACCATTATAAAAAATGCACATGCAAATGCGAGAAATATATACAAAACATTTTTTTTGAAAGAAAATAAAATAAAAGAACAAACTTTTTGAATTTTTTTAGAGAAAGAAAAGAGTTAGTGGATTGAATGTATCTGCAAGTAATATATACAAGTATACATACAAGGATTGCACAATTTTTATACAATATTTTACAAGAGGATTTTTTTACAAGTTTTTGATACAATTTTACAAAAAGGATTTTTCATACAAAAAAAATTGAATTTACAGAAGTTGGATTGAGCAGGTTTTTTATACATACATGGTATTTACAACGAGTACTTTCCATAATTTATTTCCCATGTGACAAATAATTTCCTAAAACTTTTACATACCTTTTCATAACATTTCCCAAAAAATTTACAAACATTTTTTTTCAAAAAGTTTTTCAAAGATTTTACGAAGGTTTATAAATGTTTTTTGCAAACTACCTTATAAAAAATTTTACAAACATTTTGTTCAATTTACATAATTTTGAAAAAAATTGCATATAGTTTTATAAACAAACTATTTTTACAAAGATTTGTACAAAAATAATTTGTAAAATAATTATAACATTTTTACAAGTAGTTTAGAAATAGTTTACAAAAGTTTTTTACAAAACATTTTTTTTGCAAACAATTTTACAAAAGATTTTTGAAAACTATTTTACCAACATTTTTCAATTTTTTTAAGATTAAAATCCATATTATTAACAAAAGTACAAGCTATGGCTAAAGTTTATATACAATATATACTACACCCCCTATACTTAGCTCGAACTATGTCCTCATTGTGATCAAAGAGCTATAAAGGAAGACATAACTTGTGATAAGTATAGAAATGTGAAAAGAATCTATACAACAACAAATCAGAGAATATAAAGAATAGAAGACGATCCCCATATACTTAGGATCAAATAATCCCAGGTATAGAATATTGTACAAATAGGAAAAATCGAGGAAAGGAATAAAAAACTCAACGACTCAAGTTTTCCTCCCCTGTACTTAGGGTTAGAGATCCCTTAGTATAGGAAAATAATACCAACTAATTGATGGACAAGCGATAAAAAAGAAGAAATAAACAAAAATAAAAACGTAAAAGAGAATGAAATGAACGAAATCACTCCCCCATATACCTAGGGTAAAGAATACCTGAGTATAAGCAACAACGGGAGTGATGAAACAAAATGAAAATGGAAAAACTCAAGTCATTCAACTTCTTTATACTTAGGATAAAGCACATTCTAAGTGTAGCACACACACGGAAAAGAGGTGAACAATAAAAATGAAAGAAGAAAGAATAAAACAAAAGGATATATACAAGAGAAAATCAACTCGTGTATCTAACATAGAAGATGTTGAAAAGTCATCGTGTGATACAACAAATATAGAATCAACCACAGACAAGAATGTATCATGATCTAGATATGGCTTCAGCAATTGTTCATTCACAACAAATGGATGCATGTCAGATGACAACCCAGATACGACAATACTACTATTATCACACACAACTCAAACAATGAACGGTCCTGACTATTTGCTTTTTAATTTGTGAGGAAACAACTTCAATTTCACATCAAACAACCAAACTTTCTGATCAAGGGAGAATGTCTTTCTTCAAATGTGTCTATCATGCCATCATTTCACTTTCTCCTTACAAATGGGTGAGTTGTTGTACGCAAAATCTTGGAATTCTAACAATATGTTCATATCCAACTTCCTATCTTATCTTGCTTTCTAATAATCCAAATTGAAAACACAGAGTGCCCATAATGATTTATGAATTAACTCAACCAGCAAGTGGAACGCTTTCCATAAACCAATATGTATGGCGACATACCCAATGGAGACTTGTACACCACCTGATAAACAATATAACTGAGTCAATCAACTAGGATCAGTTTTTCTTATCTAGAGACACAGGTTTCTACAATATCATCTTTATCTCCCTATTTGAAATCGCAACAAAGCCATTAGTCTATCGGTGGTAAGGAGACACAACTCTATGCTCAATGACATGCTCCTTCACAAGCTTTTTGACCTCTCTATTAATGAAATGGCTTCCTCAATCTGAAATAAGAATCTTGAGAATCTCGAACTGCTCAATAATGTGGTCCTTGAGAAAGTAACAACCGTATGACTATCAGTGGTTCGGGTGGGGATAGCCTCCACCCAAAGACTAACATAATCCATGGCAAGCAGGATGCACTGAAATCCCTGACTAACAGGAAGTGGAACCATGTTGTCTATGCCCCAAGAATTAAAAACATCTAAAATCTAGATATATCTCAGGGGTATAATATCTTTGGAACCAACAATTCCTCACATTTTTTGACAATCAGTGCAACCTCGAATGTAGTCTGTATCGTTAAAAAGAGTTGATCACCATAGGACGCATTGTAAAACCTTAGATGCCGTGCGCTTCCCCAAATGATGCCCATCAGACTCTAATTTATGACAATGCTCAAGAACACTAGTGTATTCCTCCTGAGGAATGCACCTCCTCCTGGTACAATTCATACCCTTACAAAATAGGTACAAATCATCTCACTGGTAAAAACGCATATCAGACATGAATCTGTCTGCCTTGTGCTTCGACCAATCTTATGGAACTTTCTGGGAGACAATGTAGTTCACAAGATCAACATATCATGGGAGTGATTCCAAACAGAAAATGGTCTCATGTGGAAAGGTCTCTGAAAAGGGAAGTATTATCTGCTCAAAAGACTCTACATCTGTGATACGGGAAAGGTGATCTGCAACAACATTCTTGTCGGGCCCTCGCAAGAAAGAAAAAATAAAAAATGTGAAAGAAACACAATTATAAAAATATGACAACAAATGAATGAAATAAATAGACTGATATGAATAACGAATGAAATGATGTCGAAAATAGTAGGTCAAAAGAAAAACCTAACTACTCTCGTCATTCCACGACAACGTGGCCATTAAGTTAAAACGCTTTTCGTGGGTTTTAATTAGAAGAATTCTGAAGACGTCGTTGCAATCTAATCAAGCATCAACAAAAAATAATTTTCAAGCCAATATCTATAGAAAAATGTAGTGAGAGAATTTGCTTTGTAATTTACATATATGGTTAACAGAATCGGACGTAGGGAGCGACAATCCTGAGGATTATTATATCAATGAGAATTCAATGAAATAAATAAAGGATTCCTATGAACACAATTCTTGTTCATGGTATTTTAATTTTGTTAAATTTATATATAAAGATTTTTTATTTTTAGTGGTTTTTCATTTTGCGAAATTTTAATTTTCAAAAAAATAATTTTCAAAAAATCTATATCCAAAAATAGAGAATGGCTATTTTTATTTTTAAAATATATCAAAAATGTTAAAAAATGTCCAAATAAAATATTTTGTGATTTACTATATTTTTATTATTTTTAGTTATTTTTAGATGATTTTTCGAATTTTTTATAATTTTTGAATGGATAAAATAGGAGGGAAATTAAATAGTTAACACACAGGTTTATTTTTCAATTTAAAAATTATAAAATGAAATAAAAAGTTGTTGCAATCATGTTTCCTAAAAATAGAATTAATTCTCTATAAACATGAAGTGGAATCACTACTTTCGGAATTTTCTACTTTTTTTTAGATTTTTAATAGTTTGAAATTTTTTTAAGGTTTTAAAAATGATTAATGCATGAAAACTGCACAAAAAATAAAATGCACAAAAATAAAACTACTCCATTATTTTAAAATTTTTATGCAATATTTGAATTTTTACGATTTTTTAATAGAAAATAGTGAAAATGTGACGTTTTTAACTTTTAATAATAGAAAATGACAATAAAATCCAATGATAAAACTACACTATGAAAAACCAAGTAACATATAACAATTTTTTTACAGAATTTATTGAGTATAAATAATATTTATTTCAACAACGAAAATCATGCAAATAAATTCTGTAAATACATAACTTAGTCATAATTATTTAGTTTTTTGCATGAAAAAGTAACAAGAAATAAAATGATGGTGGAAACTGCAAATTGCCCAAGAACATGTGCGGCTATACTCTAGCGGGGGCTTCTTTGTAATTTTGATAAAAATAGTGGGCTAAGTGCAATTTTCCCAAATATTTAAATTATTACCTAGGGTTTGTTCGTGATTTGTCTTCCATCATTCTTCTCACGACCAAGGGAAGGGGGGTGCCACCCTCGTGTTTCTTCCCCAAGTCGAGGGTGGCAACGTCAGTGACTGTGTAGTAGAGCTTCTACGGAGAGGTGGTTGACAAGCGGTGGTTGACACACAGAGGATGTTACTGCTAATCTAGATGGAAGAGGATAGGGTGGTGGGTGGTCTTTGGATCTCTAGCGGATGAGGCTCCAGGCGGCCGATGGAGAAATAGTTGGGGACGACGTGTAGTCGATGAGATTTCTCTAGGTGAAAGGGGAGAACAACAGTTCTGGATGGTGTTTGGTCTGTGCAGGAGGGTTCCTAGTGGAGGTGGCCTCGCGTGACGGTGGTGGGCTAGATGGCGGCATGAGATGGAGGGGATGGCTACTTTGTCGAGCGGATGGTGATGAAGGAGGAAGGACGTCAGTAATGCTTACGTAGAAGATTTGTAAACTATGGAGGCGACGTCAGGAAGAGCTAGCAAAGGAGGCCCACCTACGCAGGAGGGCGATCGACGGAGAATGGGCGGGCGGTGAGCGCAGGATGGGTGGTGGCGGCAGGTGTGTCGTCGCCCCCAACTTTTTATTTTTTCTATGTTTTTTTAATTTTTTTAAACAACAATTGTAATAGTTTTTTATGTATTTTTTTGAAATCTTGTGCTAAAATGAATAAGATCAACACCAACTCGAGCATGACAGCTCGATCTGCGAAATCAAACATGGATTAGTGGGCGAGGAGGTTCCGATGATGGTGGTGGAATGGAAATGAGTCTCGAGCCACCATATGTGGCCGGAGATGAGTGGTTGTATGAGGCAGAATATGAACGTGGATAGATCGAGAAAATGATATGAAGGAAATCAGATCAGATCAGGTGATTAGAACGATGAACTACGATTAACAACTATGATATAAAATTGGAAAAAATACAACAAAATTAAAAATGCAAAAATTAAACTACGATTAACCTAGATGAAAAACAAGTAATAAAAATTGGATTTCACTGAATGTGAGTGGATAACACAGTAATGGCCTCGAGGGGGATCGAGTCTCTATCACTGGATGGCTCGGAAGCAGGGCACATCTCTACAATAAGAATGCTCTTAGATAATAGGCTTCACTCACCATAATATTTATCAAGTTAGAATGAGGGAGTTGGAGCCAAAATAGATAAAAAACGACTTTTAATTTAAAATTTTGAATGGAGAGAAAAATAAAGAAGTTAGTAGTAAAACTAAATAAATAAATAATTTTCGGAATTAAATTAATTAAAATAATAATAATTACCAAAAACATAATGTGCCACCCTAATGGTAGATTAACTAAGGAATTTATTAAATTATTACATATGGTATATTATTTGCATCATTAATTAAATAAATAAATAGTTTTCATCAATTTATTAATTTAAATAATAAATGATAAATATTTACTTTTTTTATGGTTGTTATTTAAGAAAATCAACTATATACATATGGTGCACTATATCATATTAATTAAGAGAATTAGTTTATTTTTTTATTTTTTTAATTTTATTTTTATTTTATATAATTATTAGAAAATATTCCAAATTATTCAAAAACATAATATGTATACAAATAAATATAGATAAATATAGACAATAAATAAATGGTAAAAGTGCACAATCACTAAAAAATCATCTTTCAAACTGTAACTCCAAAAATTATGAAACCACTATCATTTTTTAGATAAATTAATTTAGTATATGATGGAAGTAAGTTTGATTCAATTTAAGTTCATATGGAGCAGGAATTGGTCTTTGAATTAATTATGTATGACTTTTTCCGAATGTGGTTATTTTTATTCTGTACATGATTTTATTTTGCAATTATTTTTATTATTTAGTAAACATTTTTATTTACAACATTTGTTTTGAAAACTATTAAATTTGAGCTCAATTTATGAACAAATAAAATAATGAATTTTTTTATACAAATATACATAAAATAAATTCAAAACTATTTACAAAGTATATATATTTTTGTATTTTCTGATTAAAGACTCTATCTCCCCCTACCTTATTCCTAGTCGATCAGGTCAAGTCTTGACCTTCTCTTAGGGTTTGGGTCAACATGTATCTATTACATATATACAGTCTTTTTTTTTAATTTTTTTCTTTATTTCTTTACTTTTTAAAATAATAATACGTGTACAATATTTACACACATATGCTGATTAGTAAGAATATGGATTTATTAATATATTCAAGTATTTTGTAAAGAATTTTAAGCTAAAATAAATGAATAAAAGATGAAATGCATATTCATCACATGGACAATAGCAGATGCAACCTACATATCCTCATATTTTGGATTCCAAGTGGGTTAGTCCTTTACATGTGGTCCCAAAGAAATCGATGATTACTATCATAAAGAATGACTTTGATGAGCGGATTCCGAGTTGTGTACCTGCTTCATAGCGTGTCTGCGTAGATTATCGGTGTCTGAATTTAGCTACCAAGAAAGATCACTTTCCACTGCACTTTATCGATTAGATTATTGAGAGTTTGGTAGGGGAAAATGGTAAGTGGAATGATGATGAAGATGATGGAGATGGAGTAGAATAAAAGATTGTGTGGTGAAACAAGAGAAAAAAATGTTAGATAAAATAAAATAACAAGGACAATGAGAGAGAATACATACCTGAGGTTTGCCAGATTTACAAAGCAGCTACATTGAACTCGTGTCATGTCCTCGGCTCGATTGGCTAAAAAATTGGAGAAGCTATGCAGGCTTGATGGGAAGCTCGTGACACAGTAGTGACGGTCGCCATGGATCTCTCCTGAAAAAGGTCATCGCTTGAGGATGATGTTCGATTGTTGTCACTGACAAAACACTCCAAGCTCTCTCCCTTTTCTCTAAGAATGGCAGAAGGGGAAAATAAGGATGAGGAGATGAATAAAAAGAATAAGAATGGGACGTTGGAAAAATGAAGGTGGAACGGTGGAGTTGAATGAGAGGTTAGAAAAATGGTGAAGTTGAATGGAGTTTAAAATAAATATGGAGTTGAATGGGAATTATTGTAGAGAATGGAAAATAAATAAAGGAAAAAATAAAGTAAGCTACTAAAATACAATAAAATAGAGAGAATAAAAAGTGTGGAGAATTTACAAAATAAGACAAACAATATATACATGTTTTTTTTTACTTTTTTAATTTAATTTTATGTTTTTGTTATAAAAGATATTTAAAACATTAAAATAAATAAATTATTTAAAAATAAAATAAAACACAATAATGATTTTTTTGTATTTTTAGTAACTAAGAAAAGAAAATAAAAAAGGAAGAAAGAAAGAATATTTACAATATATACAATGTACACCGAGGTCCAAAAACTCATTTTTTGCAAATGAGGTCTGATTTTAATGAAACCACTTTTGTTGGTTAGATAATTTTCTAACTTCAACTTTAAAAATGATTTTGGTGAATTTGGAGTTCGTACGAGCGGGAATGTGCCGAAGTTGGACTTTACAGTTTTTTCTCTTTAGGATCTAGGAGTATTTGTTTGAGGTAATCTTTATTTTTTATTTTTATTTTTTCTATACAATGGTATAAACAAATTGGAGTAGAATTAGATAAAAAAGACTTCAAATGGATTTATTAAAAATACATTAAGTTTTAGTCTACTTACAGGTGGAAAAACTCCTTTATTTTACGACTTTTTATTATTAAGTTATTTTGTACATTATAACATGCAATAATTAATATATTTTATCTACAAGAGTCATTTTATTAATTAATTGATTAACATTTATTTGAGATTTTACTCGATTATTTTACTAAGATAAGTAGATGAGATGATGAATCGCGGATTCATCACCCCCTATACTTAAACTTTGCTAGTACTTGAGCAAATAAAGAATGAATAAGTTGGAATAACCCTTGATTGTGTATGTGAATACAAGACTTGATCCGTTCAAGAACTCTCGATTTGAAAGATCTTAAAATTCTAAGCTGAACCAAGCTCTGGTCAAAAGGCATCCAACTTTCCAAATCATCGGACTCTCTCTGTCTCTCTCTGTATACATATATAATAGGGATATGACATTTAGTGTGGATTGCATTACAAGAGTAGAGTCGCAACTTCACCTAAAGTTCTAGTCTAAGAGACTCTCCTAAGAACCTGATCCTCAACATTAGGGAATAAATCATTTCTTGCATCCAATCCATCGTCTCTTTAGTTGTCAGACTTAAATGTGTAGATGGAAGGGCAGTTGATGGAGGGCATATGCTAGTGTCATTTCTTCTCTCCCTCTCATTGAAACACGGATCCTCTCAAGTGCCTTATTGATTTCAACAGATATATTTTTTTGGTTGTTGATCCGTGTGTATGTCAAGAGAATTCAGAATCATCTGCACTTGTTTTCGTAGGTGTACACCGAGGTGTGTCTCTTTTGAGTATCTAAGATACCTTTGACACCGAAACTTATATCACTATATGATGCAGAGCCCTTTTTGGGTGCTTGCCTGACTCTTAGTCCGAATAGCTGTGGTCCAAGTGGACACTTTGATAGAGTTGGGAGAACTTGCCTTTTGTGTAAGCTCTTTGATATTTGAATTTGTTTGGTGAGAGTTTTTCTTTAAACATTTCTTTCTTTTCTTTGCTTTTGAATTTTGGCTAGCTCCACTGCTTTTACAAATATTTGGTGCACATTGATCAATAGTTATTTTAGATTTCATCAAACCCTGGCACATAGGTAAATGTCAGGAGATAGTACAAAAACCATGTTCTCATACTGGCTAAAGGTGCTAACACTCAGGTTTCATGAAGCCTTCATTGATTTTATCCCATCATCGAGCATCACTAAATCAGGTCCAAACTCAAATCTTCTTCCCAGTTCCTTAGTAAAATTTCAACTCATCTCATCACAGTTGCAGTCGTGTAAGTGAGGTGTTTATCATATTCTTAAGGTAGATACTAAGAATGAAATATAGCACACAAATATTTCAAACTTGTGAAACGTGAATAATTAAGTCAAAGACCCTAATGACTAAGGCATGTTAACCAAAAATCTCAAGACCTCATAAACTAAGTGTTTTTTAACTTCACTGGTCCTGTGTGAATGTGAAAGTGTCAAGGACTAAACCAACTCATTAGTTAGTTTTTTTGTGATTTTGATTATTATTTATTTATTTTTATTTTGATTGATTTTTTTGAAAAAGAAAGGAAAAGAAGAAAGAAGATTTTTTCTTTTTTTTGAAAAAGGTTTGTATTTTTTTAATTTTTTATAAAAAATGTGAATATGAAAGGATAGTCGAAAAAATTTGAAAATTATTTTTATGTTTTGATAATAAAGAGGATTTTTTAGAAAAGAGATTTTTTTGAAGAAAAATATTTTCGATTTTTTTTCAAAAAGTGAATATATAATTTTTAGAAAAATGAGAGTTCTTAATTTTTTCCAAATAAGTTTTGTTTTATGAAAAAGTTTTTTTTGTGATAACTCTTATTTTCAATTATTTACCTAAAATTCCTTATTTTAATTAGAAACACATTAAAGTACGAGCTATAGGTAAAGTATATATGTAATATATACAAATCCCCCTATATTGAGCATGTGTTATATCCTCATGGAACTAGGTGACAAAAAGACATAGCTCATACTAAGCATAAGTGGGTAAAAAGAAAAGAAGAAAAGATGGAAAAGAATATACATGAAGAGATGGAGCAATTCGGGTCACTCACCCCTATACTTAGGATCTAGTCATCCTAAGTATAGCCACAAAATTAAAATGATACGGAACTGGGGTGAGTGATGCAAATCACGGGGGAGGGAGGGAAATAAAGGAAGCAAAATCTATACAACGAGGAATCAAAATATACAAGGATGAAGAAGCCTTCTGATGAATTTTCTTGCGGGAGTGAGGGGGTGGGTAGTATACATATGTGCCACTATGAGAATCGTCCTCAGAAGAACAATAGTGAGGGGTAGGGAACGTCCAAAGAGGGTCGACACACGAATGCTTGCTCAAATATGGCTTAAGAACAACTGAACTGAGCTCACTCATATATATCATCTCATTTAGATTGGCTGAGTACTCCTCAGAAAATTCCTTCTCTGGTATGTCGAAGGCAACTTTCTTAGCCGGTTTTCTAGAACCGAAAGCATAAAGAGGAAGAGGAGAGTGATACGTCTTGAGGAGTTTGCTGGAACATCTCGAGGAATCAATACTCTTCTTCTTACTAGATGACTGACTTGAGGATGGGGCAACCAATTTATCAAGATTGATCAATTTGGTCCCAGTTGTCTCTTTTGGTGTAGCTCCTAGATGTAGTGAGGTGTTGACTAGAGGTTCATCATCAAATGAGTCACCATATGCATTGTAATACTCCTGCAAGGTTAGAACATGTCTTTGGTATGGCATAGTGTTCTTAGTTGGCTTGGCATTGGTCAGCTCATTCATTGGATCATCTAAATAGTCCAAGAAATCAGAAATGATCATGTCCGACTCAAGGGTAGATTCTGGTTGTGAGTCCTCTCTAGAAGTTATCACGGTGGCGGTGATGCAAGTAGTGGGTGATGTGGAGGTGTAGTGAGTCTCTGAACCAATTGTCATCTAGACAGTCGATATCTCAGGTGTAGTAGAGAGACGAGACACAGATGTCTCTTGGAGGTCACGAGTGTCTGCAACTTTATAGGTTACCTTAGAATATGGTGTGTCCTCGAAGATTAGGTGAGGTCGGAGTGCTCCCATAGTGAAATAGATCTTCCAAGTCTCGCAATCTATATTACCTTACCCAAGGCTAATAATAGCTTTCCGAGCATGATCAGAGACTGGGCAAACTCTCCTCAATGCTCAATATCAATGATCATGAAGTCTACTTGGAGTAGAGCACCTTGGAAAGTAATGATGACTAAAATGGTTCCTCTCGACCGTTTTATAGACCGATCAACTAGTTGAACAATCTCTCTAGTCTTCTTGCTTGATTCGAGTTTGAGCTTGGCAAACACGGAGGTCAGGAGGATATTTATTGATGAGTCATCATCGATTCTTGCATGGGTGAAGGTAGTGTCTTTGATTTCACAGTCAAACCTATGCAACTGCTCCACTCTACAGCTTTTGATTTTTCTCCCTATCACGAAAGAAATGGCCATATACACTATGTGTTTCTTGGTCTTCTCCTCTTATCATCTGACCTTTTAGGCATTAATTTACTTCTCACAATCGGGAAGTGTTCAATGGCCATTATTAAGGAAAGATCAAAAATCAACTCTTTATCAATCGCTTCCTTAACTGTAGGGTCAAATTTTTTAAGGTCTCTTCCATTTTCAGTTTTTTGGTGTTTTTGGTATTTTCAATTTTTTTGGTCTTTTTAATATGTGAAGGAGGAGAACGTGCAGACTCTGGTTTGGAAAGATAGTGGTAAGTAGAAGAGGGAGCTAGAAGGGACTCCACTGTACATGACATGTGATCTATCCGGTGTCTTCCAGGTTTTCAAAATTCAATCAGCAAAATCCATGATCCACTTTTCTACCTGGACTCTTGACCACTCTAGAGATTTCATACTCTAATAAGCTTTAAGGACACATCACAGAGAATTATGCTCAATTAGTGGATACTCCTGAGAACTGGGTGTCTTATACTCAACACGCCATGACTCAGGCCTAAAATGTTGGGTTGAGTATAACCCATATGTATGGAAGATGTTGGTCGGAGCCTCATAAGGTGGAGTCAGTGGATAGGTGGTCTATGAATAGGTCATATGAATCCAATCCCATGTATATATTGGCTCTTCAAATGGGTGGTATGATGTCTGTCCAATGTGGGATTCATCACTCAGGTCGATCAAGTCAGGAAGATCATGTAGTGCAGGCCTCTCCATTTGGATATTTGGTCGACCATGTTATACTGTAATGTCAAGTCGGGATGTGTAAAGGTCAATTATTGTTCGATCCCAAATCAAGGTGAGAATGAAGTCTGTGGGGGCGACTGATTCTACCAATTATTAATCTCAGTAGTGGCTTGCTTTTCGATTTATTTCTTGATTGTAGAAAGCAGAGAAGAATATGATGAGTCAATCTAGGGTGTATGTGGGTCAGGGGTGTAAAATGTGGGGTTGGTGAGAAGGACAAAGAAGAGGGGAAGTCAATAGAAGTTCTGACTTCACCGGCTGGGTGTCGGTATGAGGAGGAATAAGAGGGTGGAGATGATCGGAATACGGTTGAAGAAGAGTAACCTATATATGTTGACCAATATGATGACATCTTCGAAGAATAATAAGATAATGAATCGTATCGAGGAAGAAAGCGTGCAAGTGCACCGAATAATATACAAAACAGACAAACACAAGTGCAAACCCTAGTTTCACCAACTCAACACAATGATGGTCGCATAGGTCTGATCGTTTATCTTTTCCGTTTTAGTTGCTGATAAGTGCAATCTTTGAAAGAGTTAACGAGATGTTAGGTGCATGTATTTCCCTACAGAGAACCATGATTTATAAGACTAGTTGCACACACTTTCAGCCAGTATAGGAGTAAGTTCGGACCGTATAAATACGGCTACCCGTTAATTGAGGACAAATCCTTATACAGTGTCCTCTAAACCTCCCACTATGTTAAGGAAATATAGACCGTTTACCAGCTACCTGTAGATCTTTACTTAAAAGTGGCTAATCAATTTTTTAGAACCAGTAGTCTATATGAAAATCCTAGCTTGGCTCTATCCTAGTGTTGTCTGTCTCTCTCACTTGTAAGTAATTTCAAGCAATAACAGGATTGCTCTCCTGCAAACAAGTGTTAATTTTAGTCATTTTTTGTCAACTCAAATTAACAGTCCTAAGTTTAAGTTCACTTATCACTTGATTCATTCACCAATCACGGCCTGCCTATCTATTAGTCTCGATTTCCTTTTAACCTAAGTTTCAAAACCATGGAGAAGGGAGTCGAGAAAAATCGATGCAAATAGTGAAATCAATGATGCATGTCAAGTTTAGAAGACTTATAGTGATCCTTGCACTCTACATGTGGGATACAATGCAGAATTGTAATTTTATACAATATGAGATACAGACGACAAAATTGTTCCTAAACATGTAGGCCTACTAGCGAGTGATGAACAATTTGATTTGGACTAATAGCCCTGTTGTCTAAGTGTGTCTCATTAAATGTGATGTGATGTCCTAAAGATTATGAGCATGAGTAATAAAAATATTCAAGTAACAATGCTCTAAGATCTGCAAGTGCAAGTCCTATTCTACGCAATCAACCACACGACCACAAATAGGTCAAATGTCTGGTTCTTATACAAGCCCGAGCTCTCAAACAAGATCCATTGTAAAGAGAGAATTACCTAAATTATTTCAACACAATAATTAAAAAAATTCTCTAAAAAATAAATTAAAAATTCCTTGCTCTTCAACAGTTTGTGCGTGTCAGGTTCATCGACCTCTGATGCACTCCAAGTCCACCAGGCCCTCGCAAGGAAAATAAAATTTATATTAGATAGATAAATAACAAATTATATACAAAAATAAGTAGAAAATAATTGAGAGAAAAAAATAGAAAATGGATTAATTACAAGGTGGCTCGGGGGTCAGACTACCTGAGTGAGAGAAAACGTAAATCTAAGTTTCTAAATTAATCCCTAAGCTAATTGCCTCCCCGGCAATGGCGCCATCTGATGAGATCACCTGATTGTGTATATTAGCTACTCATTGTAGAACAACACTCAATCAATTAGTCACAATTGAGAAAATATATCCGTGACGAGTATCTCTCTTAAATTTTTGTCCCGAGCAAGTCTCAGGTCAAACAAAGGTAGGCAAAGGAACAACTTCATGTTAATTCGGAAAGCTAAGGTATAGGTTTCCAATGCAAATTTTTTTTATATTTTTTAGTGCAAAAATTAATACAAATGCAAATGAGGTGGAACTAAGTTGATAAGAAAACACACAACTTAGTCAAATTAATTTTAATAAGAAATTAATCCAATTTAACCAAATTATATTTTTCTAGAAACCAAATTCAATCATGAATGCAGAACACTTTTTTTAGAATTTTACAGGGTATAATGCAACAATGCAAAATGCACGTTTTTTATAGGTCTTTATGCATTTTTTACGCAAATAGAATGCAAAACTTGTGAAACTTTTACTAGAAATTAAACATCATGAAATGAGACTATAGTAGTTTCTTTGGGAATTTATAGAGAATATACGATTTTTTATGGATTTTTTATGAAAACAGAGTGTCTGCAAGTATTGAATTATTAATAAATCCACATTATCAATTTATCCATATTAATAATCAATCCAGGAGAGTTGGTGTTTCGCAAAGATAATGTGTGCGTATTTAATTAAAAATAATTTACAAAACCAATTTATAATTTATTTAAGGTACAAAAAACTCCAATTTAAATGAAATTTGGAAAATAACTAAGTCACATTTGAAGGCATCATTTCTGATTTTAGAGGAAATTTTGGAGCAACTATGAGTTAAATATGTATTTAAGAGCTCAGAGTGGGTAAATAATGCAATTTTTACTGAAATAATTTTAATTAATTACCCAAAGTTCACAAAATCGAAATAAATATTCATATGATAGAGAATTAGACGCTGAATAACAAGGTATTTTCATTAAAATAAATGGTGCCCAAATAGATGTGCAAAAAAGGGGTATCCGATGCAATTACAGAAAATAAAAACTCATAAACAAGTTATGTACAGAGACATTTTTGCAATAATAGAATATTAAGAAATAAGAATAAAATTTGTACAAAACATAAAAAAGGGACCTTCTTATTAAGGCTGTTAGGTCATGATGGGGGCAGCGGCGGTGGTGCACATGCAGGCGAAGGCGAAGGCCAGCGGCGGCAGTGTGGCATGCTGCGTGGGACAACAACATGGGTGGGCCACTAACAATGGTGGCATGATCGCGATGAGGAGGACAGAGCAACGGTAGGGAGGCGGCTGAAGACAGTGTAACCGCCGTTGGAGGATGGCCATGTACGGGGGTCGCAGGTGCTTGGGCAAGGCACAGGTGGCAGAGGAAATCATAGAGGAAGGCAGCGGCGATCGCATGGGAGGCCGACAGTTGGAGGAGCACCGTCGTTGGTGGTAGTGGCTGGAAGGGGGGCGGTGTGGTGCAGTCTGCTTCTTCCCTTTTTATCTTTTCTGTTTTAATAATTTTTTTAAAATACTGTTGTGATGGTTTTTTATAATTTTTTATTTTTTTAAACCAGGAACAAATATATATGCAAAATGTGAAAATGATAAATGTAATGATGAAGAAGATGATGGAGGTGGAGTAGAACAAATGATTGTGTGGTGAAACAAAAGGAAAAATTGTTAGATAAAAAATAATAAGGAAAATGAGAGAGAATACTTACAAGAGGTTTGCTAGATTTGTAGAGCAGTTATGCTAGACTCCTATAGTGGCCTCGATCCGATTGGTGAAAAAATCGTAAAAGCTATGCGAGCTTGATGGGAAACTCGTGATGCCACAATGATGGTCGCCGCAGATCTCGCCTGAAGGACGTCATCGCTTGAGGATAATGTTCAGCCGTTATCACCAATAAAATACTCCAAGCTCTCTCCTTTTTCTCTAAGAATGGCAGATGGGGAAAAATGAGGATGAGGCGATGAATAAAAAGAAGAAGAGTAGGAAGTGGGAGAAAAATGAAGGTGGAATTGTGGAGTTGAATGGAATGTTAGAAAAATTGTGGAGTTGAATGGAGTTTAAAAAAATATGGAGTTGAATTGGAGTTATTGTAGAGAATAAAAAATAAATAAAGGAAAAAATAAAATAATATTGGCCACTAAAGTACAATAAAATAAAGAGAATATAAAGTGTAGAGAATATACAAAATAAGACAAACAATATGTACATGTTTTTACTTTTCTAATTTATGTTATTTATTTTTTTAATAAAAGATATTTACAACATAAAAATAAAATAAATTATTTATAAATAAAATAAAACACAACAATGATTTTTTTGGATTTTGAGTAATTAAGAAATGAAAAAAAGGAAGAAAGAATGAATATTTACAATATATACAATGTACACCGATGTCCCAAAACACATATTTTGCAAACAAGCTTCGATTTTAATTAAATCACTTTAATTGGATAGATAATTTTCTAACTTAAACATTAAGTGAGTTTGGTAAATTCGGAGTTCATACAGAGCAGAAAATTTGGCCAGGAAGTTGGACTTTACAGCTTTTTCTCCTTGGGATCTAAGAGTATTTATTTGAAGTGAAATTTGTTTTATATTTTTGAATTTTTCTATACAATTTATAAACCAGTTGGAAAGAATTAGCAGAAAAGGAGTTGAAATGAATTTACTAAAAATACATTTAGTTCTAGGTTATTTACAAGTGGAAAAACTTCTTTATTTTACAACCTTTTACAATTAATTTATTTTTTACATTATAATATGCAATAATTAATAAATTTTATCTACAAGAGTCATTTTATTGATTTATTAATTTTATGGATATTTATTTAAGATTTTACTTGGGGATTTTGCTAAGATCAGCAGATTGAGATGATGAATCATGGATTCATTAGTATTTCCATTGCTACATTCCAGAGGTGTATGTTGTTAATTTTTCCAACATGGTAGGCAGTTTTCTAGAGGTCTTCGTGGACGATTTCTTAGTCTATGGGGGATAGTTTTGTCTTATGTATTAATTGTTTAGAACAAGTACTTCAACATTGTTGTGAGGTAAACTTAGTGCTCTTGTGGGAGACGAGTCATTTTATGGTGACCAGTGAAATGTATTGGGCCACGTCATTTCCAAACATGATATGGAGGTTGATCCGACTAAGACTGATGTGATCTCTAAGCAAGAGCCACCATAGAATTTGAAGTAGTTAAAGTCATTTCTCTAACATTTTGGATTTCATAGGAGATTCATTAAGAACTTCAGTAAAATCTCTAGACCTTTGACTATGATTTGTGCAAGGAGAGTTAATTGATTGTTGATGAGAAAGTCCACCTTGCCTTCCAACAGATGAAATACATGGTTATTAGTGCTCCTATCCTACAACCACCAGATTGGTCTCTCCCTTTTAAGATCATGACAGGCATGTCAGATTTTGCAATTGGGGATGTTTTAGGGCAGAGAAGATATGGTGTAACATTTGCCATACACTATGCTACAAGGACTCTAGATGAGGCACAATGAAATTATACAGTTAAAGAGAAGGAGATGTTAGTAGTGGCATTCGCATTAGAAAAGTTCAGATCTTACCTCCCTGGTTCACATGGCATTATATACACGGATCATATTGTCATACGGTATATACATGCAAATAAGGATGCCAAACCACATCTTATCAGATGGATCCTTCTTATCCAAGAGTTTGATTTAGGAACAAGCGAAGTGGAGGCAGCTTGATTCTTCACCGAGCCACAAGAGAGCGTAAGAAGAGGAGAAAAAGATTTAATAAGACCAAGCATTTGAAAAAAATTGCTTAGACTTTCATTTATTTATTTTAAGAATTTAAACTCTTGTAAATGGACACTATATACCTTGATTGCAGGGTATGTTTCGCCAGGTATCAAAACACTTAAGGGGCCTCACCGGTTTTGTTTTTCATTGCTTTTTTTTATTTGTTTCACACAGATTTCGTGAGCCACCTATTGATTTATCTATTAACTTGCTTGAGCTAGGTAATTAATTAGGTCCAAAAACCTTAACAAGAATTTATGTACCTATAGAGTAGAGCGTATTAGACTTAATAAAATTAACATGTTCCTGCTTGCTAATAGAAGATATTGATAGGACGGTTCAAGTGCATCATTTATGATAATTTACTTTCTTTGTTTACATTCTACGTGGATCACCCTACATGTAGAGTGCTGGAGACAAGGTATCTCTAACCCCTGCATGCATCATTATATCTAGTCGCACATTGGTTTTTTTCATTTTCCTCCCTCTGTTTTATGGATATAGGAATAAAGGAGATCAGAAAATACATTAGATGTGCTATTTTTCAGAAATATCAGAAAAAATAAAAATTGGCACTACTAATATCACTTGGGCCCTTAAAATTAAATGTAATTGATTCACATCATTATCATGGGAGAGCGATCCCCTCATTGTATTCGCATTTTATTTGGCATGTACACACTAAGGATTAGTGCCCCAATCCCAAACCTTCCTACGGGTTTGTAAAAATTTATGTTTAATCATCTAACTCTAATATTGATAAGATGATTGACTAAACTTTCACGGTCTTCACATTGCATTGAGTTTGTGAATTGGGGTTTGCATTGTGTTTGTTTATGCTTGGAGTTGAGTTAGTTATGTTCATTTTCTCAAGATCATTAGCAATCACTAAAAAAACATCATCACATGTTTTCCCTCCCTCCCATCATTCACTCTGATGGCCAAATGTTGTCCAATATTTCCCAAGCTCAGATTCCTTCACTCTGGCAGGTCAATGATCTCTTCGATCTTGATCAATATTTCTTTGAGCATGATATTGTTGATCCATTGGACTATTTTTCCTTTACTTCAAGAAAGAGCCCGTTATTTGAATATGATCGTTCATTCTCTCCCTCAAACTTGCTTGATTTTTCCCACCTTCCTGAGGTTAATCTACGGGTGGTATGTTCTTTATACTCGGATTCACTCCCTGGTTGTGCATTTGATCTGTCGGATCATTAGATTGAGTCTTCTAAATATTACAAGTTTTCTGATTCTTCTGATATTTTTTTGTTTGATCTTCCTTCTCTCTTTGACGACCCTCGCAAGGATGAGCTGACCCTTGAGTTATTTGATGTTATACCTGATCTCTCTTTATTTTATGCATCGGATATCTGCTTTCTTATTGACTATTCTGAGCTTGACCTCCCATACATTTTCGAGATGGTGATTAATGTCGAGGATTCCATGATAGATCTTTCCTTCTCCACGTTCCATTTCTTCATCTCTAACCATTCACTCCACACTGACCATGAGCCAAAGATTTCTTTTGTGGTACCAATGCCCGATTTTATTTACACATATATTTACCTAGTAGCAGACACCCGCCTGATTGCTTATCTAGGTGGCCTCGTTTGTACTGTTTACCACATTGTTGTTCTCACTCCGAGACAACAATGACAGTACGATATTCAAATTACAAATGCCGTCCTGAACCATGATACTTTGTTTTCCTAGACTTTGCGTCCAGCTAGGGGCGTAAACTTTAGCACTAGTTGAGAGGCACCTTAACAATGTCTACCTTGTTTATATGTGTTTCATCTTGATTTTCTTATTCCTTCTTCCATTTATTATTCACCTCTTTTCTATGTATATTTGTGTGCTATACTTAGGATGTACTCTATCCTAAGTATGGGGGGGTAATGATTTGTGTTATTCATATTTGTCATGTTCATCACTCCGGTTATTTTTTATACTTAGGGATACTCTACCCTAAGTGTAAGGGGAGTGATGTTGTTCATATGTTGTCTTTTGTATTTTTTATTCCCCTGATCTCTCATTTGTCCCCTGACTTGTTAATATTCTATACTTAGGGCTATTCTAACCTAAGTAGAGGAGGTCAAGATTACTCGTTGAGTATGTGCATTCTTTCCCTCATTTTTTCCCTTTTATAAAATCTTCTATACTTAGTATTAATTAATCCTAAGTATAGGGGGGATTGCCGACTTCAATTCCTTATTTGAGTCGTTGTTGTCTAGTGTTCTTTTCACTTTTCTATACTCAGCATGAGTTATGTCTTCCTTTGCAATTCTTCGGTCACTATGAGGACATAGTTCGAGCTAAGTATACGGGGTGTTGTATATATTGTATATATACTTTAGACATAACTCATACTTTTAAAATATTATTATTTTTGTGATAAGTATATAAATACGTAAAATCCAAGTGAGTATATAGACTTTGGTAACCTTTCTTCTACAAAAAAAATAAGAAAACAAAAAACAACCAAAAAATAAGAAAAATCAAACAAATAATAAAAATTAAAAAAATAAAAAAAACAACAAACAAAAAAATTCCTCGTAAAAATGTAGAATTCGTGTATATACTTGTCATTTTTTCTAAAATCTCTACAAAAAAATGCTTTTTATATAATTCTTGCATTTACAAGTGCATTTTTATGGATAATATTGACATTTAGACTAAGTCTGGAATACAGTAGAAGAATGGAGCTTAGTTGGACATTAATCCTCATAATTTCAGAGGAACCTTATATTAACTAGAGTTAAGACTTTTCAGGTCCTATTTACTTAATTCTTTGAGTTCATAAGACTATGTTCGCATGCCGTCTTGAGTAGTCTAAGTAAAATATTTAACATCACACACATGATTCTTCTAAACCATAGCTTGTCTTGGACAAGCACTCTACACATTGATCTTCATGGCAGAGGTAGTGAGGAGGCCGAATCTTTTGGCTTGAGGTAGCACACAGGTATGTACTAACTAGTGGGAATATCCATCTTCCTCTAGGGAGGGTAGTGCATCTAAAGATGATCTAGTAGCATTGAGGTCTAAATATAGGATGTTGCGGGGTTGCAATAATGCTTCAAAAGAGGGATAGTCTACTAGCTTAAGAGGAAAAATTCCTTATGTACATGTTGCACCTTGTATATCTTGAAAAAAGAGAAAGAAAAATGCAGAATCTCCAAAAGTTGACAAACCTGATTGAAAAGTGAAATGCTTGTCGGAGTGTATATACAAGTATAAAAAAAAGACCTTTAAAATAAATTTCTGTAGGCTTGCATTAGATGACTTGGCTACACTGGTCATGCATCCAGGGATAGGTAGCTACACTGGTCACCGTTCATTATTTTCTCCATCTCCACTTTTTGAGTTGGTTGTACTTGAACTTAGAAGGGAATATCCCCGCTCCTCGAGGAAAGAGTTACTAGATCAGGGGACTAGAGTTACCATGTTGAAAGTTTGTTTCTTTGCTACTTTTGAGATGAAGAGCTATAATAAGATTCATAGTCATAAGAATTTGTGTATGTAGACTTGTTCTGACTTGACTGATGAGTTGACCTAAATAGGACTCTTATGGAACTTGAAGATCGTTAGGTTTAAATCCATTTCCCATTAGGATTTCGCCACACTAATAATCCAAAGGTCGGACAGAGCTCCATACTACAACTTTATGAAGAAAATTTTAATACTCAATATTGTCCTGATTTCTTTATTTTTGCTCTCATTTTTCTTTTATACACCTATTCTTTCAAATAAGTGTCTGCTAAGGGAATAACAAAGGTAAAGCATAGGTGGATGATGGATATGCATTTCATCATATTTATTCATTTATTTTAGCTTAAAATCCCTTACAGAATACATGTATATATTAATAAATCCATATTCTTACTAACATGCATCTTTGTGTAAAAATTATATATATATATATTATTATTTTAACCTAAAATAAATAAAAAAGAAAAAACAAAGAAAATAAAAGACTATATATATGTAATAGATACAAGCTGACCTGAACCCCAAGAGAAAGTGAAGACTTGACTTGATCGACCAGTAATAAAGTTGGGGGAGATAAGGTCTTTAATCAGAAAATTCAAAAAATATACAGATACTTTTTAAATACTTTTGAATATATTCAGTATATATTTGAATAAAATATACACTATTTTATTTATCTATAAATTTACATCAAATTAAATAATATTCAAAACAAAAGTCGTTAATAAAAATGTTTACTAAATAATAAAAATAATTGAAAAATAAAAACATGTACATAATTAAAATAACCACATTTAGAAAAATCCATAATAAATAATTGAAAGACCAATTCTATCTCCATATGAATTAAAATAGAATGAAGTTCACTTTCATTGTATTATAAATTAAATTATCTTTAAATTGGTCATGATTTTATAATGTTTGGAGTTAAGATTTGAAAGATAGTTTTTTTGGGATGGTTTTTGTAATTTTACCATTTATATACATATTATTTAAAATAAAAATAAAAAATCTATTATGAATATTTATTTTTATACATATTGTATTTGTTAATATTTGTAAATATTTTTAATTAAAATAAATTATTTTATTTATTTATTTTATTAATTCCACCACTAACTTCTTTCCTTATTTTTCTCCCTATTCAAAATTTAAAATTCAAATTCAAGTTTCCTCTATTTATTTGGCTCCTCCTCGCTCATTACAACTTGATCAATCTTTTAGTGAGAGGATCCCATTCTCTAAGAGTATTATTGTTGTAGAGACGTGCCCAACTTCCAAGCCGTTCAGTGATAGCGAGTCGATCCTCATCGAGGCCATTACGTTGTTATCTGCTCCCATTACGCGAGATCCATTTTTTCTATTCCTTGTTTTTCATATAGATTAATCACAGTTTATTTTTTATTTTTTATTTCGTTGTCATTATTCAAGTTTAGATCATAGTTGTTAATTGTGGTTCATTGTTCTAATCGTTTGATCGAATCTGACTTTTTTCATCTTATTTTCTCGATCTATCCACGTTCACATCCTACCTCACAGAACCACTCACCTCCGGCCACGTACGGTAGCGAGAGACTCACTTACAATCCACCATATTCGTCAGAACCTCCTTGGCCACTAATTCTTTTTTATTTTAGTAGACTGAGCCTTCGTGCTCGAGTCGGTGTTGATTTTATTTATTTCAGATATAAGTTTTCAAAAAAATACATAAAAAACTATTACAGTTGTTGTTTACAATACAAATTTAAAAAAATAGAAAAATAAAAAAAGTTGGGGGTGACAACGTTCTCGCTGCAGCCACCCATCCTCCGCTCGTTGGCCGCCCATTCTCTGTCAACTGCCCTCCGTCGTGGGTAGGCCTCCTCTTCCAGCTCTGCTCGACGTCGTCTCCACCTTCTGCCAATCACCTGTGCATGAACCACTGACATCCTTCTACCTTCATCACCATCCGCTCGACGCAACAACCATCCCCTCCATCTTGCACCATGATCCATCCCACCACTGTTGCGCGAGGCCATCTCCACCAAAAACCCTCCTGCATGGACCGACCACCATCCAGAATCATCGTTCTGCCCTTTCGCCTTGAGAAAGCCCATCGACTCCACGTTGTCCCCAGCTCCTTCCACGTCGGATGCCTGAAGCCTCATCCACCAAAGCTCTAAAGATCACCCACCACCAGATTCTCCACCATCCAGATTCACTGCAACCTCCTACGTGTATCGATCGCCGCTCATCAACCACCTCTTCGTGTGAAGCTCTACCATGCAGCCACCGTCGCCGCCACCCTTAACATGGGGAAGAAACGCGGTGCCCCCTTTCCCTTGGGCATGAAAAGAACGAAGGAAGAGAAAGCACAAATAAACCCTAGGAAATAATTTAAATATTTGGGCAAATTGCATTCAACCCACCAATGTTTTTTAAAATTGCAAAGAAGCCCCTTCTAGAGCCTAGCAATTGCTTTGCACACCCGTTCTTGGGGAATCTAAAGTTTCCACACTCATTTATTTTCTTGTTACGTTTTCATGCAAAAAAATAAATAATTAAGATTAATTTATGTATTTCCAGACTTTATTTTCATGTTTTTATTGTTGAAATAAATGTTGTTTATGCTCAATAAATTATGAAAAAATGTTTTCATGTTCTTATTACTTGTCTTTTCATATAGTAATTTTCTTTTAAGATTTTATTGACATTTTCTATTATTAAAAATTCAAAAAACATTTCATTATTTGACATTTCAAAAATCATAAAAATACAAATGTTGCATAAATTTCCAAAAAATAGAGTAGTTTTATTTTATGCATTTTATTTTCTATGCAATTTTCACGCATTAATCATTTAAAAACCTTAAAAATTCTCAAACTATTAAAATCTTAAAAAATGTAAAAATTGTAAAAAAAAATTAAAAAAATAGGGATTCCACCTCATTTTTATAGATAATTCATTCCAGATTTTAGGAAAAATAATCGCTTTAACTTTTTATTTTATTTTATATTTTTAAATTGCAAAATAAACATGCGCGCTCACTATTTAATTTTCCTCCTATCTTTGTTCATTTAAAAAATCTTAAAAATTATAAAAATCATTTAACAACATATAAAAATAGTAAAAATATAGTAAAACAAAAAATATTTTATTTAGACATTTTTGAGAATTTTGGATATATTTGAATAATAAAAAATAACCATTCTCTATTTTTCTATATAGCTTGTTTGAACATTATTTTCTTGAGAATTAATTTTTTGCAAACTTAAAAATAAATAAAATAACAAAAAATAAAAAATATAAATATAAATACCATAACCTAGAATAGTGTTCTTAGGATTCCTTTATTTGTTTCATTGATTTCTCATTGATATAATAATCCTCGGGATTGTAGCCTCCTTGAGTTCGATCCTGTTAGCGGAAAATGTAAAATAAATAGTAATTTCTCTTACTACATTTTAATGTAATTATTGGCTCGAGAACTAAATTTTTTTTGATGCTTGATTGGGTTGGAACAACTTGTTCATAATTCTTGTATGTATACCCCAAGAAAAGTGTTTAACACCATGTATCCAGTTTTGGAAGTGTGGTGAAGTCAAGAAGTGAGGATGTATCTATTAGTGTTGGGGATATGGTCTCCCTCCTCTAAAATGGTGGATGAGTTTTTGACTCTGTTGGAAACCCAACTGACCTTGCTCTGATGGATGGGGCTAGCTACGCTCTCGGTCGAATCAAATGTCGTTCACCTCCTGAATGGGAGGTGGAGGTGGATATTGCTGCCCAAGAATTTAAGGATGTTGGTGATGGTACGGTATAATCTCGTGGGACTATTACGTTGCCTGATACGAGGTCTGCATGTAGAAAACGTGCTGAACTATGGACGGACCTCCGATACTCTATGGTGCTGAAGTGGAAGAGGTCTGCTCAAGCGTAAAAGTATATAGGACACGACACTCGTACTCTGACATGCACTAATCGTACTGACAAGAAGCTCCAAATGCTTCATAAAGTCATCCGACTTATCTAGGTTCTCTATCCACTATTCAATCACTTGTAGCTTCTCAAAGCTCCTTAGATTGTTTCTCAATTATGTCCACTTCAGATAGGTGATGTCCTATGATGGTCAGATATGCATTGCCTATCCTATCCACGTCGTTTGATACTGTCATGTTGTCAGCCTTGTGGGGGTAATGTAGGAGTGGTAATAGGATGCTTCTGAAAAACACATGAGGAAGAAAGAGCTACACAGCTCTCTACCATCTCCTAAAAAATTGATAAAGGACATCCTCATCCTTATTTAAGTGGGACCCCCCCACAAGCGGCATCTACCAACTTTTGTTTCTCAGTGCCCATACAACCAAATAAATTATGCACAAGGCTCGTCTTTGGTATATCATGATGGGGGCACTTCTCCATGAAGTCTTTAACTCTTTCCCACACCTTAGGCTCATGAGACATTTGGGAGAAGTTGCCAATCAGGGACCACATATTATTCAGTTGACATAGGGGATAATATTAGTTCAAGAATGATGACCTCAATTTTTTTCTCAATATGTCAAAACCCTCCTAAGTGGTTATCCAACAAACTGCCTTGTCCATAAGGCTGAATGGGAAGGTTGTCATTTTCACTACCTCTAACTTAATGTTAGGGTAGTGTATGGTGCAACATATGCAATCAAACTGTTGTAGGAGTACATATGGCTCTTCATTAATGTGTCCATGAAATATTGGGGGTAGAGGTAAAATTGTGGGCTTTATTTCAGAATTCTTATGAATCGCAAGTATTTGTATCCATGTGTTGGTCTGTCATGTCCCTAGATTATATGCATCCTTAAATGTGAGCTTAGACACTGGCTCAACTAGTTGATCTCCTCCTCACCTATTCCCACCTCAATCTACATGATTATCCTCCTCTCTCCTATCTTGTCTCTTATTCCTCAGCTCGAAGATCATGCCTCTCAATCTGGTTTAGATGTCAGCTTATTCAGTTAACTATGCTTGAATGTCTTGAATAGAAGCTAACATCGTATTGTTGAACTCGCTCTGCTCAACCATGGAACCCTTGCCCTCAGGTGGAATCAAGTGATATGATAATGAAAATGTATATGGCACTAGATTAATCCTAAAAAATGGTGGAATCTCAAATGATAGTTCGATATTAGAGTCAATCTCAAACAATGGATTGGATGATTAGATGGGTGATGTGGAGAAAGAGGGATATTCAAAAAGTGAGTCGTCCTGAATAGAAGACGATCGAACTAGAGTGTGAAATGAGATCGATGAGTCTAAACATGAAATACTCCAATCTGACATCTTTGATGTCAATAGGAAAGATGTGAGAACATGAAGGTCAACACAATAAGAAAAAAGAAGAAAAGGCATGAAAGGTGCGGGAGGATCTTTGCACTAACAACCAAACACAATACAAACTCCCGATTCACCAACTGGACACATGTGGACACCATAAGAGTTCGGTCTTTTATCTTTTCAATTTTAGTATTAGTGGATCTATAATAAGTTACTTACTATCAAACACACAAGGTGAGTCATCGCTATCACCCAACATACATTCTCAATTCTCCACGATCAATTGAACTATTTGCTCGGATTGCTGGCTTCAATTTCAAGCCCAAAGGGAGAAAGGAGGATGAGCACATCAAAATAATTTTCTAACATCTGGCGCAAGTGCTTGCATCTCAACCATACACAACAAAGATGTGTACTGGAGCATAGGGCACAAGTCCAGAGATTTGGGCTCTATCCTTATGCTTGCGTCCTCACCCACTTTGTATGGATGTAAGTACCTACATTCAATGAGGGTGTTACTCTCCCCAAACAATGATGATTTGTCCCTACATTTCTTTTAGGATCGGGTTTTCTTTAGTAGTCCCAATTTTACACAACTATCATTTTTTTTGAAAATTTTCAAGTAAACAATCCAAAGAAATTTCCAATCCCTTTTAATCTTAAGTGAGCGAAAAGGGTAAGAAAATTATAAAAAGTTGATGCATGGTGAATTGAATAATGCATGCAATGAAAGAGATGCGTACCATTTACCAACACTCTACTTGCAAAGTGATCCATGCATAAAAATAAAGACAGAAATAAACTAGCCTAAATGATGCAAGAGAATTGTCCTAATAGTAACTTCTATTAGCGGGCACGAACCAACTAATTTGACTAAATCCAATCCTACGATCTAGTTTATAGGAACATACATTCTTTCAAGGGCATTGGAACTAATCATCTACCTGAATCAAGCAAGATAATAAAACCTACTTTTAAGGGCTCATGCACACAATACCCCAAGAAAACAAATAAAAAGCAAATCGATGATAATAAAAACCAGTGAGGTCCCCCACATGCACCGTCACTTGGTGAAATAGGCCCCGCACACACAAGGTAAGTCATGTTCATAAAAAAAACAAAAAAAGAGGCAAATGCCAAATGAATAATTACAATTTTTTACAAGAATAATAATGCAAATAAAAGTTTAAAAATAAAATAGAATTTTGTGTGCAAAGGTCTGCTCCAAAGATCTTCTAAAACTTCTACTTCTTCATCCTACATTGTCCTACAGCTTGGTGAAGAAACGAACGGTCTCCACTTTTCTTGGGTGCATTGGCGCTCCTAGGAATGTCTCCCATGTTCGTCAGACCCTCATAAAAAACATGAAACAAAAGAATAAATTAGTCCATAGTTATATAAAATAGAGCAAGAATACAAGAAGAAAATAAATAGGAATATAAACAATCAAATAAAAGAGAAATAAACAAGTATATGAAACCAAGAATAACAGACTATAAGAAAAGAAACATAGATACACGGGTTTGGTCCCTAACAACAGCGCCATTAGTTGAATAAGGAAATTTGGGGTTTTAACTAATATGAATTAATGCAATTTCGTTGCAACCCTAAAAATCCCTCAACAACAATTATTGATGAATCTCAAGTTACAATAAACAAAAAAATGTCCATGACAATTTTGATAATTTTTTTACATGTATAGTGTACATGATCGAACTTGAGGAGGCTACATAAAATCCTGAGGGTTATTTAATTTAATGAAAAACAATAAAATAAACAAGGAAATTCTATGCACACTACTGTTCATTTTTTGTGAATTTTTTGTCTTTTTAATTTTTATGCAAGTTTAATTTTTATATTTCTTATCCTTTTCTGATTTTATATTTTAATGTTTTTTATATTATTTTATTTTTTGTAAATGAAAGAAAATAAAGCAAATAAAGAAAATAAAGGAGAAACAACTTTTTGGTCTTTTTGAAATATAGCAAAAAAATACATAATTTAAATAAAATTATTTTAGGATTTTTAAAAAAATTTTGATGTTTTAATGATTTTTCAGAATTTTTAGAATGTTTTTAGGATTTTCAAATAAATGAAAAATATTATAATGGGAAATAGAAAATGCTATAGATGATTTTGGATTTTAAAAAAGAAAAATCAAATGATAAGGGATGAAATATGCACAAACAGGAAGATAAATCGTTTCAGCTTCCATGAAGCATTTTTACAAATTTGATTTTGTTTTTCAATGATTTAACATGAATTTTAAGTGTTTTTTATACTTTCTTTTTTTTGTATTTTATGAAGAACTAGAGAGTGAAAATTAGTTAGAAAATAAAGTAAATAAAAATAAACAAACAATAATTTTTTGGAATTTATATAAAAGTTTTTATATATTTTAATTAATTTCGAATGCAATCAGGAGATTTTTTAGGTGTTTATATATTAAAAATAGTAAAAATGGTTAAGATGTGAGATAAAAAATAATAATGAAAGAGGGGATTAATAGAAATTCGAAATGATTTTTTTGGATTTTGGGGTTTTCTACTTTGTAAGCTAAAATAACATGCAAATTAAAATGCAGATGTACAAGGATTTAAAAGAAAATAAAAAATTTTTGGACTAATTGAATAACGAATACATAAAATGTTGAAACCAACATGTAAAATACCCAAAACTATGCGTGTTAGTACACGTGAGTCACACTAACACAAAATTAAGTGGAATCAATTAGTTTAAGGGGACGAATATTAACAAACAAGTATGAGACTTTTATTACAAGTTTTCAAAGACTCTCATACACGCATGTTTCGCGGTTCAAGTAGGACTAAAAAGTAAATAAAATAAATAGGAGGAAAAATAAAGCAATTGTTCAAATGACTACAAGCTGACATATGCCCTGAGGGGACTTATTTATAAAGGAAACAAAGGCAGGGGTAGGAGGGTAATTGTGCCCTTAATCCACGTGGAGTAATGGATAACGGAGATGGATCTACACCACAAATCTTATGGATAAGGTTGAAGAACCTTCAAAAGGGCTGGATCGGTTCTGTAAGTACGATCGAACAATGTAGTTTTGGGCTTAAATGGACAGTGTCGAACTAATCTAGCACTTGTGTTCTTGATTAGATGGATATGAGAACCATTGGAATAACTTGATGAATGGCTACTCCAATGAATTTAGATCAGTTGGATCTCGATCAATCTTCACTCAATCGGTCTCCTGAATGGTTGAGCACACTCAAACAGCCCTCCTTCATTGATTTGATATGGAAATTAGGTCTGGCAGTCTCTGGATCACGATCTGGAGCTCTTGAAGTTTTGGAGGTCAAAGCTTTCTCTAAACCATGATGATAAGGTCCAACTATACTCCTTCACCTTGTAGAAGGTGTAATGCTCAGAGACGAAGCTCCGACCAACGTTATATAATCAATACATGTAAAATGGTGGGTGGATGAGGGCTCCGGTGAAGATGGTCGGAATAGAAGTTGATCTCCAGATCCGATGTGATCTGGAGATGATCAGGTATGGGAGAGGAATGGAGACCTTGTAGCGAACACATGGGGGTAGTCGGAGTAAAGTGATAGTGAACAGATGACCTCCAATAGATTAGATCGGAAGGATATTGGTGATGATCTTATTATACTAATCACAATAACTGAAATGCAAAGCTGAAGAAAAATCGAAGAGAAAATGAACATAAATCAACCTACAGTGGATGGCGAAGGTTATCGCCTTAATTTGCAGCTTCAATTAGAGATACTTAAAGTTCTCTGGTGATGTCCGAAGGTAGTACTA
Source organism: Ottelia alismoides (assembly GCA_037367405.1). Lineage (NCBI taxonomy): Eukaryota > Viridiplantae > Streptophyta > Magnoliopsida > Alismatales > Hydrocharitaceae > Ottelia > Ottelia alismoides. The sequence continues at coordinate 291,445 of JAZKJV010002460.1, read as the reverse complement.
GATCGTGTCCACCGATCGATTCCTCGTACTCCCAATAATGGAGAAGAAGCTCTACCAACTCCTCTTGCTCATAAACTCGATCTTGGATGAGAAATTCAAGGGAAAATAGATCAATGACGGTGAGGGAAGATCTGGGAGTATAAATAAGCATTGACTCTGATGTAATTTTGAAATTCAAAAGAGAGCGGATCGAGGCATGATTGATTGAGTCAATGGTCGAGCAAGGAAGTCAGTTATTAGGGTTGAAGAATCGGTGAAGGGATAAGGCAGAGTTAGTGAGTGAGGTGTGCAGAAAAAATGGGCCAAGAATGATTGGAAAGCGAAAAAGCAGGAAATGTGAGAAGACTAGGGAGTTGATGTGCATTAACAAGCCTAGGATTGACCAATCAGGAAGTGGCTAGAATAGAACAAGTTATGTTATGCAATAAAACAATAAGAAAATTAAAGATAAAATCAAAAGAAATAAGAAAATGATTTCAAAAATAACAATTTCAAAAATAAAAACTATTAGTAATTAAATTACATTATTTATAGTGATTTTTAATTAACTAAATAAGTTATATACATAGGTACAAATAAATAAAATGTATTATCCATATGTATATAAACCAATATTTACAACACCTCGATTTTTAATACATTATTCTTACAAATATACATATAATTTGATAATTTATTAATTTATAACATTTTATAAGGTTTTTAAAAGTATTTTTGTTAGATTTTTAGGTATTTATTTATTGGGTTAAATTAATAGTAATACTTTACAATATACATACTCGTACATTTACAATGTATACAAGATTTTATTTTTGATGATGTTTGGTTTTGAGATTTTTATTTGTATTTTATATAAGTCAAATACAATATATCCAAATAGTTAAAAATACAATATATACAAAATAGAAGGAAAATAAATACACATACAATATATATAGGTATAATATATAATATTATCCCAAAAAGGCATATTTCACATTTTAACTCTGATTTTTATGAAACATGCCCATTGTAAATAGTATTTAATTTGGAGTACAGTGAATGCGAGTTTGATTAATTTTGAGTTTTGGTGGAGAAGATAAAGATATGAAAAGCAATGGCTTTTACACAGTGTTATTATTTATACATTGTACATCGATTGTTCTTGCAATTATTTTTATTATTTACAAAAGATTTTTATGTACAAGTTTCAAGAAGTAAAGAATTTAATTTGAGGTGAATATGGTTATAAATAAACCAGTGTAAAGTATACGAAGTATATACAGTAAAGTATAAATGATGAATATACACACATGAAAATCAATTTTTTTGAGTTTTTCTGTATTTAGTCCTTATCTCCATTTACTTTGTTCCTTGTCGATTAGGTTAAGTACTGACCTACTCTCGTGGTCATAGTTAACATGTATATATTACATATATACAATCTTTAATTTTCTTTAATTTCTGTTTCTTTCTTTATTTATTTTAGGTTAAAATAGTGATAAATATAAAATATTTACACAAGAATTAATGTTAGTAAAAGAAGAGATTTATCTATATTTTACAAGTGTTTTATAAGGGATTTGAGCTAAAATAAATGAATAAAGATTATGAAATGTAGATTCATCAAGGCGTCAGATAAGTTAGGGCAAAGAGTTGACATAATGAGATCAAGATAACCAAGACCTTTGTCATATACTATAACAATGCAAGGATGCATCCTATGGCCAGAGACAAATGTATTGTTGTATGTCTGAGTATCTACATTTGGCAACCGACAGGTTGATGGCCTAATCAAGGTCCATATATCGGTGAGCTGGTGTGCGTACAAGGGCGATGAGTAATTCCATCTCTTAAAGGGATCACACAGGTTCACATGTGAATTGGAAGACATGAGCTCACTCATGAGGTATTGGGATCAATCAAATTCTATGCATGGTCATCTTGCTTTAGAAGCATGACAAGAATTTGTAGGTATAATATATGCTTTTGGAAAGCATAAGATTGATACAAACTCACAATGACCGAATGAGAAAATTAATGATAGAACTCTGAATGAGACAGTCTAAAAGAGATATAAAACTCCGGATTTATTCTAGGTCTTCCAGTATACATGACGTATAGCTATTAGGAATACATGAGGGTGATGTAATCATAACGTATAACCATGATGCTTCCATTTCGAGGGAGTAAAAATACATGTCTGGATTTTAGTGACTGCTCAATGTAGAGAAGGGATCTAATCTTAGTCCAAATGTTGGACATTGATCTGAATGTGATTCAGATGAAATGAGAAGATTGGATCTATGGCCTTGATTTAATCAAGCATCTGTGAGAGGTCCCCGAGATCAAGATTTGAGATATGATCTCAATATCCAAGTTACTATAAATGGAACGTACAATGGCTATGTCCTTATCTCCAAATATCTGTGGGGAAAGCGCATTATTCTTGAAAGAACTTAAGAAAAATTCTATTAATAGAATGTGTATCCAATCATTGAGAAATGGATAATTAAATGAGATTTAATTATCATGAATAATTATTATTTAGATGCATGAGAATGATGATCCAATATATTTAAATGTTATTTAATTATCATGGATATGAATAATCGGGATATCCATATTAATCATGTATAATATAAATGTGATTTATAATATATAAAAGAGAGATATTTGTAAATAGTATTTTCAATTTAAATGTTGACGTGAATTGGATTCACATTGGACAATTAATTGAAAATGTAATTTACATTTTATTTTGGATTGTGAATATGATTCACAATGTTAAAATGGTATTATTGAAATTGTTACAAAATAATTTGGAATTATTTTTATGACATAACTAATAACAAAAGTTGTTGTAAATAATTAAAGGATAATGTGAGATACACAATCTCACATTATTGGAAAATAGGCTTCCCTTCCTTATAGTGAGGGTGGATGGCTATCCTTGATTCCTAATTCATGCTTGTCGTCCCTCATTTGTATTTGGAAGGAGCTTGCCTCCTTTCCTAATCCTTTAATGTTAATTGATTTGATTGAATTATTTTATATTGATAATTATTCAATATATTTAATTTAATTAAATTAATTTTTGTTGTGTTTTTACAATAAAATCATGGCCATTGAAAGAAACACAAATCAATCTCAACCATTGGATTTGTATTGTCCTTGGATTGAGATCCATGGACTCTCAAAGTATTATAAAAGAAGAGGAAAACATAGATCTTCTTTTACATCGTAGAATTCACATGCTCTATTCCCTCTCTCTCTCATCATACATGCCCTCTTTCTCTAAAGTGTCCATACCATTTGTGATATAGAGAGGATCACCATCGTGTCTATGTTGTCGTGTTATCGCTTCAACCGCTTGTGGATCTTTGTCTTCCTCAGTGCTTATAGTACACTAAGTAGACCTCAGATTTCATGTTATGAAATTAGGATATTCATCGCTCGGATCAACAGCTTGGATTACGAGAAGGACGTATTTCATTAACGCGATATCAAGAGTCTCCTCCGTCTAGATGGACTTGAGACAAGCGATCTCTTCATTTAGAGACTTCATCGCAACCATGCTTCTAGAGGTATTCCTATATCTTCTTTGTGTTTTAAACGAAATGATTTGAGGAATTTTCTCAGATCATGTGGTTTCATCGCTTTAAATTTTTAAATTCCGTTGCCTCGAGCAACTAGTACGAATAATCACTCCCGATCTCCTATGATGTGATCTTCACGCTTTTATAATTTTCTTAATGTTCTTTACATAATCATCAAGTGGTATCAGAGAATTGGTCGAGGTTGGATGTGATCCGAAACTTTAGTTGATCAAGGTTTATGTTTCAAATGCGCGGGATCATTACTTTTGCATTGGATGCAAGATTCAAATTTACTTTTCGTTAAAATAAAAACCAACTATTTGCGCACTATTTATACGTGTGTTTTTTGTTATTAAAATTTATTTAGAATTTCTAAATATGTCCGAAAAATAATAACTTTTTATTGTTATAAAAAGTGCACGAATATGATTCGAAGAGTTCAGGCCATGGAAATTGGTTTTTGCATGTATTCACGGATTTGGACAAAAATTACTTTTTCTTACTTTTTTCCTATAATGAAACATGAAATAAATATTTGTATTTAATAGATAATCAAACTATCAAACTGCTCGATATTATTTCATGGGATTCTGACTCTTTTTGCCCTAAATATTTTATATTTAGTGGAGATGTGTCAGAAGATGATTAGATCATCAAATCTATTTGCTTATTGTGTTTCTTATCCATTGAAAATCATGGAAATTATGTATATGACCTGATTTATTGTGATGTCTAATAATTATGAGAATAATTGATTACACATCATTGGCCATTCAATGTATGTTTCATGAAAGTCCTAGTTTATCCAACAATAATTATAGGACAACTTTTACATACAAAACATGGTTGCTTGATATGCTTAGAAATTTTAGGATCTTTAAATTATTTTAACATGCATAATATTTATGAGTAATTATTATATAGTATAAAGCCAGTCATCAAAATTGATAGATAGAACCGCAAGAACCATTGGTGTTATTTTGTATTGTTCTCAATCAGAATGGTGAACGTGTCTCATCCTGGCATGCAGGCTTGTTTACTAATTAGCGCCTTGCATGTCAAGGAAATGCTCCCTCCCAACATAACTCATGTGTATTGGTAGGATCCATTTTTTAGGAAAGAATAATATGAGCAAGTCAAGTTGTACTTTAATTATTAAAATACAAAATAATACGTACTTGCGAGGGTGTATACTATATGATAATATCAAGAAGGGATTTTCACACCCACAACCCTGATTCATAATAACATTCATAACCCCTCATAATCGTGAATTACACTTGAAACCTTAGATAGTCACTCTATCTCATACCCATAACCCTCTATTAATTTAATACAATAACTCAACCATAAAAGTGAGTTAATCTAACCAATCAACCATCGAACGATTAAGATTGGTTAAAAAAGGGAAAATACTGCTTTGTAGATGGTGGGTGCTCTTGTTGATTTGGATGCATCCGGTGAGCTTCTACGAGGGGGGTATCGAGCAAGGGGAGGAGAATCTGGAGGCAAGCTGAGCGGAGAGGCTGGGTACGGGGCAAGCAGGGAAGCTAGGTTAGGGGCTCCATCGACTGTAGGGTGGAAGGGTGGGGGGGCTTCGAGCAAGGCAACGGGGGCAGCTTCGGGGTAGGGGGTGCTTCTCGACAGCGACGAGCAGTGAGGGAAGAGCAGGGGGGCTTCGAGCGAGTCACCAAGGTGATGGGGTAGGAATGGGGGCAAGGGGGCTTTGAGCTAGGGGGAAGCGTCAGCATGGGAGGAAGGGGGTGCTTGGAGGCGGCGAGTAGGGAGTGGAATGGTCGGTACGGGAGGAAGGGGGTAGCTCGGGCGGGGAGGGGGTGTGAAGAGTTTCTCGACGATGGTGAGCAGGGAGGGAGGAGCTGCTAGGGATCGGGGGGGATTCTATCAGGCGTCGTGCGAACCCACATGGAGGCTTTGGATTCGAGTAGGGGAGGAGACAATGGAGGGGTTTGTAGAGCTGCTCGACAGGGGAAGGATTGCCGGGGGAGGGGGTTGGGGGCTTCCATTGAGCAGCGTGCAGACCTACAGGGGGCTTCGAATTTGAGCAGGGGACGAGCTGACAAGGGGTGGTTGCAAAGGTGCTCGGCAGGGGAAGGATCGCTGGGGGGAGGGGAAGAATCAGAAGGGGGAAGGGGGCGTCGGCGCATGGCCTAGAGAAGGAGGTGATGCTCGGTAGGGGAGAGGGGGATGGCATGTTTTGTAAATAAAAATGAACATCAGGGGTATTTTTGTATTTTTCAATGGAAATCGTCAAATATAATGGGTATCCTAAATGGAGCATTACATAGGGTTATGTCATGTAAGAGTTAGGCACTACTTGGGGTTTCTCATGTAATTCGCGATTATGCAGGGTTATGAATGCTACTACAAAATTACTCAGGGTTATGGGTGAAAAAATCCTTATCAATAAAAGCCTAATCGTTTTATTGGTTAGTTGAATTAGATTGATGATTTATTTAATATGATTAAATAATCATATCCAATTAAACACTCTATTATGAATGGAGTTATATTTCCCTTAGAAGAATAGGTTATGTGAATATAATCCATATTAATTATTTAAAAATTTGAACATGATATGGAGGATCACATAAGTGACATCCATGGTCCCTATCCAAGGTGAAGGGTTCTGTCGCCATGGATTGTATGTAGGAGATTCCATTTTGAAGTGACAGCTCATGCATACAAGCACACATGGATCGTTCTCCTTACTTCTCGAAAGAGTAAGGTCGTATGCACAGTGACCCCAATATTGGTTCCTCAAATTATTACGGTAATATTAGATTATGCATAGCGAGTTCTAATCATGTTAGTGTTTGGTTCAATTAACGATGAATCAACATCGCCTTAGGAGTGGTGGGAACTGTTGTTAAAGATCAAATTGGGAATGCAAGTTGAACTTGCAAGGTATAATGAGTTCCTGCTTATTTTTACCCAAGTTACAGTTTGTAATATTATTGAGATGTAACAAAGGTAGAAAAGGAGATCCCAGTTCTTGTTATAGATATAGCAATAAGTATATCTCTCGCTTTTAAAGTGAGTAAGGGAATGAACTTTCATAGTTAAAAAGGCAAGACTAATTTTCTTAAAAATCCTTAACTAAAGAATTTAATATTGAATATACAATTATTTATATGTTCTAGTATAGTGCATTCTTAATTTCAAACAATGAAGTCCATGTACCCACTCAGTAGGCTCATGGAGGTCAACTAGTTGACTGGACCAAATTACTCGTACTGAAATTTATAATTTGGATCTTGTCCTTTCTACAAACTGCATATCTTATATGTTGTTTATGGACAAGTATACATATCCTAAGACATCGTAATAAATCAAGTACAATGAAAATATGATGAAGATCATTCATTGGCCAGATGTTATATTGTGGATTCTCACTCCTATGTGCTTCAGAAGAAACATGTGGAGATAGATAATTGCCAGGATATATTGCATAATCTAAAAGAGATGTTTGGTGATGTAAACCACATATAGTTATATAATGTCATGAATGAACTTATCTGCTAAAAGATGCAGGAAGGGACTTCGATCCAAGAGTATTTGATCAAAATGTGTGGTTACCTCTTAGAGATGGAGACTCTCAGGGCTGAGATGGACATAAACATGCAATCCAACTTCACTTTGATATATCTCCCTAAGTCTTTCATTAATTATGTGGTATCATACCACATGAATAAATTGACATTATCTAACGCTGAACTCATAGCCTCATTAAAGTCTACAGAAGACATAATAAAGAAAGAGATCCATCTGGCAGTGCAATGTTGCACATGTCAAAGGGAAGCACAGTCATAAGCAAGGGTCTCACAAGAGTTTGAACTAAAAGAAGAAGAGGAGTCAAGGCATTGGCTTATCTTCTAATGCTACCAGACTGGTAGCATCAAAGAAAACCATTGTATGCCATTACTACAAGAAACCAGGGCACTAGAAATGTAACTACCCACATTACTTGAAATCTACAGATAAAGGTAAAGCCCCAACATGTATATATTCTACTTTCATCATTGAAACTAATTTCTTGTAGGATAAGAAGGTAGTTAGACCATCGATTCTGGATCTTCTTTTCATGTATGAAACATGTTGCATTTATTTCAGGAAACTGGGAATCTTGATGGAGAAGATATGGTCATCCAGATGGGATCTGATGCAACTATTACAATAGTCATCATCGGGACCTGCAAATTATCATTATGTAGTATAAGAGTCCTAGTACTTAAAGAGTGTCTTTATGTTCCAGTTGTTAGAAGGAAGTCAATATTTGTATCTAAGCTTGTTAGAAAAGGATATTCATTCTTATTATGTAATAAACTTGTCATAAGTCCTTGTGATAAATATATTGTGGATGGTGTTCTAACTTCTGGTGGACTCTATGAATTGTGCATTGATGAAAATGTCTTGAATGTTACTAACACTAATAAAAATCCAAATAGAACCAGACAAGTTGGAAATCATTCAAATATGATTTCGCACAAAAGACTCAATCATTTATCTATTGATAGGATCAATAAATTGATAGACGATAGACCCTTAGATTTTCTACAGGTCCAAACTTTGCCTCCCTATGAACATTGTATTTGAGTTAAATTGACTAGAACGTCTTTTCGTAACAAGGATACAAGATGCAAAGGTAGTCTTGACCTAATACATACTTATGTATGTGGTCCCTTCCCTTCAATATTACAACCTGAAATGGATATCAATATTATTTGACGTTTATTGATGACCATTTGTAATATGGGTTTATCTTCTTACTATGTTGTAAATCTAAAATCTTTTAAAAGTTCAAAGAGTTCATGGCTTTGGTTGAGAACCAAACCGATACAAGATTAAACATATTTTATCTAACCAAGATGGTGAGTACATCTCAGATGAATTTAAGGAATACATCAAAGAGAGGAATTGTCTCCAATATCACTCCTCCTGCAACTCCCCAAGTATATGGTGTTGCTCAAAGTCGCAGCAGGACCATCATGGACATGATCCGTTCAATGAAGAGTAAAGTACATTTACATCTTAGTTTCTGGGATATGCAGTCGAAACTATAATATGTATCCTAAATAATATTACTAGCAAGTATGTACCTACAACTCCTCATGAGCTTTGGTATGATACTAAACCTAGTGTTAGACACTTAAGGATTTGGGGTTACTTGGTTCATGCAAAGAACGTGGATGCAAGTAGGCTAGAATCTCATACTAGAGAGTGCTACTTCATTGGGTATGTTGAGGATGGTATTGGATATCAACTTTATGACCTTGAGACTCAGAAGATCTTCGTCTATAGAGATCTAAAACTTCCGGAGGATAACTTCCTTAATAGTCAAGACAAAAATGAAGTGATGGAAGTCACTGAATCCAATAAGGATACTGAGTTTCCTAAACTAGAAATTGAAGAAGTAGATGAAGATGTAACATGTGTACCTCTTCGAAGGAGTTCGAGGGTGGTTGCACAACCTAAAAATATGGATTCCATGTGTAAGGTGAAACTGACAATGATCGAACTTCATTTGATGAATCACTCATGAATCATGACATGGATAGATGAATGCTAACAATGAAGTCAGAAATTGACTTCACGCATAAGAATGGTTTTTGGACCCTAGAGGATCAACCTAGTGGGGTAAAATCCACTGGGTGTAAACAGAGCCTCAAGAGAAAAAAGGTACTTGATGGGAAGGTAGAGACCTTCAAAGCATAGCTAGTAGGCAAAGGTTACACACAGAGAGTAGGCATCAACTATGATGATACATTATCTCATGTGCCTATGCATAAATCCATCAGGGCACTGCTAGTTATAGCTACGTATCTTGACTACGACATATGGAAGATGGACGTCAAGACAACTTTATACTCAATGAATACTTTGAGGAGGATATCTATATGGAGTTTCCTAATGCTTCACTGAAGGATATGGAAAGATCCTTAAGTGATTAACGGAAGCATGATGATCACATAATATGCTATCAGAGCAAGTAGTCGCACTAGTTGCTCGGCGCAATAGAATTTAAAAATTTTAAATGGTGAAACCACATGATCCAAGAACACTTTTCATATCGTTTCATCCATAACAAGGATGTAGAATTATCTCTTCAAGTGTGGTTGTGACTGCAATGTCTAAGCAAAGAGACCTCCTATCTCTAGTCCGACCTGATAGAGGAGATGCTTGTGAGCGCGTTGATGAGACGTAGGCTTCTCACAATCCAAGATGAATATCCAAGCGATGGAACTCCTAATTTCTTTGCACCAAATCTAAGGTCTTCTTCATGAGCAAGAAGCACCTAAGAAGATGGATATCCACAAGTAGTCAATCCGACAGCACAAGGACGTCGCAATGACCATGATTCTCTCTAGTACAAGGTATGAATGACTACACTTGAGAGAGAGAGAGAGACATGGTGTTTAATTAGAATGAGAGAGATGGAGAGATTCGCAAGAGATGTTGCATTCAAGAAGATCTAGGGTTGCTTCTTCTTTTATAGAATTTTCAGAGTCCATGGATAAACATCAATGTGAAACACAAAATCAATATCTATCCTCCATACATATTGACACTAGCTGAGCTCAAGGAGCTCAAAGTACAGTTGCAGAAGCTGTTGGAAAAGGGATTCATCCACCCCTGTATGTCACCATGGGGATCACCAGTCCTCCTCGTGATGAAGAAGGATGGATACCTAAGGCTATGCATAAACTACATGTAATTGAACAAGAGAACGATCAAGAACCGTTACCCACTTCCCAGGATAGATGATCTATTAGACCAGTTGCAGGGAGCGGCAATGTTCTCTAAGATTGACTTGTACTTAGGATATCATCAGTTGAGGATCAGGGAAGCCGATGTAATGAAGTCTGCAATCCGCACTAGATATGGCCACTATGAGTTCTTGATGATGTCGTTTAGTCTTACGAATGCACCAGCCACATTTATGGATTTGATGAACTGGGTCTTCCATCCGTACTTGGATAGATTTATGATTGTGTTCATCGACAAAGTTTTGGTCTACTCTCATGATGAATATAAGCATGAGTCTCATCTTTTCACCATATTAGATACGCTCTGAAAGCATCGGTTGCATGCTAAATACAACAAGTGTGAGTTTTGGCTTTCTGAGGTGGCTTTTCTTGGCCACGTGGTCTCAGGGGTGAGGGGTGTCAGTTGACCCCGACAAGATAGAGGCAGTAGTGTCTTGTGAGCGGCCCAAGACGATTACAGAGATTTGCAGCTTCCTTGGCCTCATCGGGTACTACAGGAGGTTTGTTAGAGGGTTCTCCCAGTTGTCTCTACCCCTCGCCCGATTGACACAAAAGGATGTGCCATTTATCTGGAGTGACAAATGCAAGTTGAGCTTTCAAATGCTCAAAGAACGATTGACTTCTATACCCATCACCGTGTACACAGATGCTTCCATGGAGGGCTTGGGTGCAGTGTTGATGCAACATGGATAGGTTGTGGCATACGCATCACGACTGCTGAAGAACCATGAACACAACTACCCCACTCATGACTTGTAGTTGGTGGCCGTAGTCTTTGCATTAAAGATATGGCGTCACTATTTGTATGGGGTGACATTTGAGATTTTCACAGATCACAAGAGCCTCAAATACATTTTTGATCAGAAGGAACTGAATATGAGGCAAAGGCGGTGGACGGAACTGCTAAAAGATTATGATTGCACCATCTCCTACCATCCTGGTAAGGGGAATGTGGTAGCAGACGTCTTGAGTAGGCGACCATACACTGAGGGTTCGGCAATCTGGTTGTAGACTTGGGATGTGCTCACTACACTTAATGTGTGGCATCCATTTGAGGGCACATTCGATGCAGTGACAGTGCCAACCAAGTATAGCAGCTTGTGGGACAGGATTGTCCAAGGGCAACAGACAGATCAAAGGATCCAAGACTTGTACCACTTATGCTTGAAGGATGAACTCGACGGATTTTGAGTCCGTGAACCCATTATATGGATGGGGGACCATGTGTGTGTCCCAGATGATAAGGAGCTGAGGAGAGAGATCCTGGATAAGGCACATAGCTCGAGACTTTGCATACATCCAGGTGGCACCAAGATGTACAGGGACCTGCACCAATACTTTTGATGGGAGGGCATGAAGAAGGACATAACTGAACATGTTAGCAGATGTCTTACTTGCCAGAGGGTGAAAGCAGAACACTAGAGGCCTCCTGGTTTACTAGAGCCTTTTCACATCTCGGTGTGGAAATGGGAAAGAATCTTCATGGATTGTCACATCATTGACTCGCACCACTGGAGGGCATCATGCGATAAGGATCATCGTTGACTGGTTGACCAAGTCAGCCCATTTCATCCCGATAACCAAGACATATATTCTAGTGCAACTAGCCAAGTTATATGTTCAGCACATCATTCGCATGCATGGGATACCCATGTTAGTAGTGTCAGACAGAGATTCTCGTTTCACATCACACTACTGGGGAGAATTCATGAGAGACTTGAGGATAGAGCTGCATATGAGTTCAGCCTACCATACACAAACAGATGGGCATTCTAAGAGGACCATTTATACCTTGGATGATCTACTACTAGCCTGTGTGGTTGAATGGAAGGGATCTTGGAAGGATCACCACCCACTGATTGAGTTTACATACAATAATAGCTACCACGCCAGTATAGGCATGGCACCATTTGAGTCATCATACGGGAGGCGATGCACCACTCCCATATTTTAGCAGCAAGTGGGTGACAACACCATGTTCACCCCTCAGATCTTTGAGGAGACCTCCAGAGTGGTGAAGACTGTTAGGAGGAAATTGCTGACTGTGCAGAGCCATCAGAAGAGTTACGCCGACTGACGGCGTAGAGACCTTGAGTTTCAGGTATGTGGTCATACATTCGTTCCCTAATGGGTATAATTCTTAGACAATCCTGTGTAGCTAAAGCATTTTTCATGATCGTTGGTTGAGGACTTCGTGTTCTTACGCATGTCCCCAATGAGGGGCATACAACATTTCGGTGCAAAGGGCAAGCTAGCATCGCGTTTTGTGAGGCCATTCAAGATTTTGGCCCGTGTTGGGAAAATAGCCTACTGGGTGGCCCTTAGCCCACACCTCAAGGGAATCCATGAAGTGTTTCACGTGTTGAATCTGCGGAAGTACATCTGAGATCCCTGACATGTGATCAGCTACGAGGACTTAGCAGTGGAGCCAAACCTCTCCTTCCCAGAAGAGCCGGTGCAGATATTAGATCATGCAGTTAAGAAGCTGAGGCGAAAGGAGATCCCGTTAGTCAAAGTCCTATGGCAAAGTCAAGACATCGATGGAGGTGACATGGGAACCTGAGGCGGACATGAGGGAGAAATACCCTCAATTGTTCACAGGTACAGAACTGAAACCGTAGTCGAGTTCTTTTGAGATTTTTATGGGTTTTGCTCTCTTTGAGATTTTTATGGGCTCATTTCTCTGTGAGACTTGGACACAATGGGGTTCGGGCATGGAAATCGACTAGAGTCATTTTAAGTCTCAGGGACGAGACTTCCTTTGAGAATTTTATGATGTGAAAATCCCGAAAACCGAACAAGGACTAAAATGCAAAATCCAGTTGGATCTGAGCTTAATTGCAAATCTGCTTTTATTCTCATATCTAAAAAAATTATTTGAAAAGTCCCTTTGCGTAGTACTCATCGATAGCTTTTTAACGAGTCCAAGAATATAAAAATCTGAGTTCGAGAGTATGAGTTACGGTCATTTTAGCGAGAGGCGGTACATGCCATATACGGATCCGGACCCGGATCCGAATCCGAGTCCCAACCCATATACCCAACCTTCCCCCTCCGTGAAACACGCCCAGAACGCCCATGCCCTTGTTCCTTCGACCTCCAGCCCTCCCCTCCTCCATTCCTCTTCCCTCTCCTTCACCAAAGGTCGCCGGAACACCTCCGATCGACGACCCGAAGCCGTGCTCGCGTAGAGAAGGTACGGTGCTCCCCATCCTCTTTATGTGGTTCCACACGAATTTCCACCTCTATGATCTGAATACTAATATGACCTTAGAATTTGATCACCATATTCAAATCCATAGTTGTTATCCCAATGGTGCCTTTTGATATTTTCAATTTACATCTGATTCGTATAGTGTGAGTTGGTACTCTTTTGTATCATATGTTCATAGATATCATGGTGTATTCATTGTGTGCCCTCAAGTTGAACTGGAAACAAGAAGGCTAAATGTTGTTGCACTTTGATTTCCATTCCTATAATGAAGTACCATCAATGCGATGCAAGTTGCTGGAAGTGAGGAAAGGCTCAATTGCTTCGACCTGTAGCTACACATTGGCTAAGTGGAAGCCATTTCTGGTGGCTAATGTAGGATCCTATTCTTGTGGTTGTGAAGCTCTCTTCTCAACCTTAGGCATTTTCCTCTTTGCCATGGAATGATAATAAGTATAGAATCACGTACGAGGGTTTATAAATAAGAATTTCAGAATGAAAGGCTTCTGGAAACTAGCTATTTAGGGTAATTCCTATAGGGATTTCCCCTGTTCTTTTTAAAGCAAGCATAGATGTTCTTTGTAATTGGTATTGGGGAAGAAATATCTCGATCACATGACTTGATGCACAGTGAGCACCAAAGTAATTCCTGCTACGATGCAATTGAAAAACTTAGCTTATGCTCAATATATTTGGTAATGTTCGCTCACTGGTTCCTGGAATAAAATCTATATATCCTCTTGATCTTATTGTTGACTTCTGAATTTCGAACATGTCCATGAATAATTTATAATGGGTTTAGGAGCAAGACTTGAGGTTTTTGTTGGTGCTTCTGCTTAAATCTAACAGTCTCGGCATTCAATAGTATAGCCATGTAGAGTGTAGGACGTCTATTTTATCTGTACTGCCCCAAAGATCAGTAAAATGTGAATGCTGAGTAGATTTCACCTAGTTGCATGATTAGATGAGTTATTTACCTGTGATTCTTGACTGGATGTCATGGCTGCATTGGGTAAATTTCAGAATTTTTTGGACACTACTTTAAATCTTGCACAAAGGTGATGTTGTTCAGAACCTTCCCTTTTTTCTACTTTCTAACAGTCCAAATGCATACTTTTTGCGTTTGAATTCAGACCTTCTCAGGCATCTCTCCCTCTCATATTTAGTACATGGTTGGAACTAATGCAGCAGAGAGCAACTCTATTCCTGCACAACCAATTTCTCCTAATACTGTACGACCTATTGCTGTTTGTGCCTCTCAAATTGCTATTTCAAACTGTGGAGATTCGGGGGTTGTTCTATATCATGGAAAAATAGCATGCAACACTCTTCGTAGGTCTCAAATCAAATAGAGAGGATGAATATTTAAGGATTTTGTCATGATGATAGAATATAGATTAGTATTAATCCTAATCCGGATATTGTGGGGATTATCATTTTAGTGAAGGAATATTCCATTATGATTAGGTGTTGCAATAGTTGCCTCCAAGGGAGGGGCATGCACCCTTGGGGCCCCGGTTAGAAGCCTAGATAACCGCGATCCCAACTGCTATTGTAGCTGCGATGGTAGGGGGACATGTGGCTTGGCACATCGAGGTGCTCATCTGACGGTGTTGGCCTCGGCACTTACATGCTTTAGCCCGATGCTCAAGAGCAGGCCAAGTAGTCGTGGTTGGTCGGTTAGTGCTTCTCTTGTCACTTAGAGTTAGCACTCGTGTACAAGCCAATATAGGCCACATTGGTCGGTATTCCGAGTGGGAACGCTAAGAAGGGAGTTCTTGAAAATGTGGTTAATGAAGTTGGTGATGGGATGTGAATTTCATGTGCATAAGGAGGATTGGGCTAGTCGTGAAGATTCACGGGTTGGAATCTAGATTGTAAATCGGAAGTATCAATTGTGAAGTGGAGCTAAGTGGACGTGTTGGGAACTTAGTTACGATGCATTGTACCCCACCACATACCTACGGAGGCTCCCCAACTCTAAGGCATTCTATTTACCTTAGATTCATAGTGTGAGGTCTCATATAGATGAAGACCACGGACTATCCACGAAGCTTGGTTACTCGTATCCATATCTAATAACCATAATAAAAATGTGATTCTTGTGAGATATGGTTACCTAGTTTCTTTCTCTTTTGCACACATTTAAATTATATATTGCTTGTTGTTGTATAGTATTATCTAATTCGTATTGGGCAACTTTTCTCATAACGTACATACGTGTGGATCCGCGGGTCCTCAGCAGTGAGCAATTTGGGAACATCACTTTTAGTGCAGCTTCACTACACTTCTTGTATCACAATTGCTAGTAGTTTTTACTGTCTTCTTTACTTGTAGTTTCTTTTTGAGAGACATGGCATGTAATATATAATTGTGGAAATCTATATTTATGCTTACATGTATTTTTTTGTGGACATGGAAATGGATAATAGATTGTAATGGAATTGGTGAATATAAATACATGTGCTTGAGAACAGGTTGATTACAACGAGAAGAAAAAAATTATTTCCTTTGCATGTTGCTATTTTCTCCTGCTTTTGTGAATGTTAAATATTCGAATGTGGAATGTATGTGCGTGGATTGATTTGACGAGTACCCGAATCCTAGGGGCGTCACATCACATTGGATGAATAATTGAAAATATAATTTACATTTTATTTTGAGTTGTTAATGTGATTCATAAATTTCCAATGGCATGATTGAAATGTTCACAAGATAATTATGAATTATTTTTGTAAGATAATTTACAACAACTGTTGTTATAAATCTCGAAGTTATCATGAGATAATGAGATCGTATGAGATAATGAGATCTCATGAGATGATTGGGTCGCGGTCCCCACTTTTAGGGGATATGATCTATCTCCTCATTATCTCCTAGGTTAATTAATTAATTTGATTTTAATTTAATTATATTGATTGATCTTTATATAGTAAATTAAATTAATTTATTATTGTTGTATTTTCACAACAAGATCATGGCCATTGAAAGAAACACAAATCAATCTCATCCATTGGATTTGCGTAAACATGGATAGAGATTCATTGATCCCAAAAATACTAAATAAGAAGAGGCACCCCTTGTTCTTCAAGTGACATCATCGACAATTGGTCTCTCTCTCTCATTCTCTACATTCCAAGTCTCTCTCTGTCTCATTGTAGTTGTCCACCATGGAGCCATTCAGAGAGTCGCTATCGTCACAGCATCATCGTTATGCTGCCAGATTGCTTGCTCACGGATCTCCGTCTTCTTTAGTGCGCTTCGCTCGTGAAGAATATGTCGGATCTTGTGTGATGAAATTAGAATATTCATCGCTTGGATCATCAACGTGGATTGCGAGGAGCACGCGTCTCATCAACGTATTCGCAAGCGTCTCCTCGGTTGGATCGGACTTGAGATAAGAGATCTCTTCGTTTAGAGACTTGATGGCAACCACTCTTCAAGAGGTATAAGGTGTTTGTGATTTAGATGAAATGATCTTAAAAATGTTCTTGGATCATGTGGTTTCATCACAATAATTTTTTTTAAATTCCGATGCCCGGAGCAACTAGTACGAGTACTCGCTCCCAATCGCATTCGATGTGATCCTCATTCTTCTGTAATGCGCTTAATAATATTTATCTATCCTTCATGTGGTATCCTGGCCTTAGGTTGAGGATTTGGATACGATCCATAAATCTATGATGACTTGGGTTCATTGGGGCTTGTGAAATTTTTATCGCATTTCATTCTTGCAGCCCTATTTTGTGTATTTTCGTGCTTGTTTAAAATGTTTAAACACGAAATTATAACTTTTATAATGTTCTCCATTAATTAAGGAAACCTTGGGATTTGAGTTTTCATGATTTGGAATCCGATAACTCAAAATATGATCATTTTAATGAACATATATACACTATTTCGAGGATTGTGAATTCTGACGTAATTAAAGAGTTAATTATGATTTTTTAAACGTCTATAAATGCTTGTTAATAATTTGGTTTCTGTTATAAACCAAATTAGAAAACTTTTAAAACTTACTTTGTTTAATTTGGATTTAAATTTATTGAGATATGATAATTTTAGTAAGGGTCACTGCTGGAAAATTCCTAATCAAGAACCTTGTGATTGTCATTTAAGAAATTAGTGAAATTTAATGGCTTAATTTCCTGGAATAATTATGGATAGCTATTTGAAAAATATTTTATTATAATTATTTCCTTAAATGACATTTCCTTAACCAATAATTGATTAGATATGATCTAGATCACAAATTGGTTACTCAATCTACTTTCAACAAACAAAGTTGCTTGAATAGGTTCGAGAATTTTTTAGCAAATTTCCTTATAATCAAAATGGTATTGATTATTACTATATAGTATAACTTCGGTCGAAAAACCAATTATCATCTAAAGTACAAAGTAATCGATTTTGCATTATCTTTTCCCGAGGCGGATATGGTGTCTAGTCGGGGAGCGTTGGGGTAGCAGGTTGCATCGTTTGCGGTCTGTCCCACTCCCTTCGGTACTGTACATAAAAGTGGGTAGGGTTGGTATATTGCTTGAGAAATATGATGTATTTTTTAATTATTAAAATTTAAAATAGGATGTATTTGAGATAATACCATATTTCAAGTAACAAAGAAGGATGTTTGTTGTATATTAATTGGATCATTGATTTAGTGTAATTAGATTAATTGGAATCCAATTAAAAATTAAACTCTCTATTATGAATAGAGATGTTATTTCCTTGGCAGAATTAATTATGTGAATATGATTTATAATAATTAATTAGAATTTGAACATCATACGGAGAATCACATAAGTGACATCCATGGTCTCCTGTCAAGGCGAAGGCATCTGTCGCTAGGAATTATATGTAGGAGACACTTGTCTGAAGTGACAGATCCTGCATACAATCCATCTAGATCGAACTCGTTGCTTCTCGAAAGAGAAAGTGACCTCAATATCGGTGCTTCATATTATTGGGTCCATATTGGATTGCGCATAGAGAGTTCATATACCTATTGACAGTTGGTTTAATTAACGACGGGTCAACATCAACTTAGGGGTGGTGGGCCCGCGTGTTAAAGACCTAATTAGGAATGCAAGTTGTGCAAGGCAGTGTGTGTTCCCACTTCTTTTTATTTGAGTTACAGTTTCTCCTATTATTGGGATGTAACAAAGGTAAGAAGGAGATTCCAAATCTTGCTTGAATATAATGGTAAGTATATCTCTTACATTGAAAGTGATTAAGGGAATGAACTTTCAGTGTTGACATGGTAAGACAATTTTGATATCAAAATTCCTAAATCAAAATAAACATATATATATATATCAAAATTTGTTATTTCATATAATCCTTCATTAAACCCACTCAATATTATACTCAGTGATAACCAGTAAAATATCATGGATTGGATCCATGATCAAGATATCGTACTTGCAGTTGGACACGTAATGTATGTGGTTGCAATTTGCAAGTTTCCTCATAATAGTGAGGAATGACAAATAAACTGATAATAGGACTACAACCCTGGTGTTTGTATGTCTCTATAGTCTTTATCTCTCATCGAATGTACTTTGGAAGTGACATGTCGATGATGATCCTAATTTTCAAATAATCCTTATAAAATTTAATAAGATGCTTCGACATACATATGTACTCTTGACATTTAATCGTGAATGACATAGTTCACTTCATCATGCAGAATGGTGGCTCTATAAGAGATGATGTATTCAAAATGTTTGAGTACCTACCTAAACCTATGTCTTTAAGAGTCAAAGAGTATGTAGATACATTGAGTGTCATCATTCTACTATCTATACTCAAATCATTCATGAAACTTTATAATATTCATATTGTATGAATTAAATAAATCATGTCTGAATGTTGAAATACTTTTACGTTGAATTCTTTTGAGTTCAACATAAGAGATTCTTTTTCTTAAGCAATGGTTGTTTATAGATGAAGAGAGTGCAGTGGAAGCATGGGTCTAACCCATGTGAGAAGGAAAGTCAAAGAGTTGACTGTACTTCTATGACTTCATACATATGACATCCAATAAGTTGGATGAATGCCAATACTGCAATAAGTTGATGCGTTGATAGTTTGACTATTAAGACTATCTAGGATCTTTAGAGAAGGACTCAGATAGTGCATCCGAATAATCTATATCTACATTTGATCATTTAAATAGACTTGCTTATTTTAAGATTAATGTCTATTAGTTGTATCTCATTCTTCTAATAACACATGCAATTGTTGCATATGTTTTAGAAGACTTAAAATTTGATCTAAAGGTTTAATAGTCATCCACATGGATATTGATGCAAGTATTTCAACAATCTCTATTGGATAGATAGACTTCTTCAAGATGGAAGTCAAGATTGCGTCTTCAAGATGGATACAAATTGGTACAAAGAGTGTTTCAACAATCTCTATTGATACAAATTGACTTTGACATCTTCAAGATGGAAGTCAAGATTGCATTCCTCTATGAATACCTCTCTGAGGATATTTACATGAAGTAGACCCAAGGCTTCATAGCTGAGGAAGGCAAGGTGTGCAAGATTAAGAAACTCCATCTATGGACTCAAATAAGCTTCTTGTAGTTGAAACATAAGATTTGATGAAATCATAAATGTTATGATTTGAGATAGAATATTGATGAACCAAGTGAAGCTTAGTGGGAGTGCCAACTGTGTTTATCGTGCTAAATGTAGATGATATACTAATCACTTGGAATGATATAAGGATAATAATAAGTGTTTTATTGACTGACTATTCCATACCTTGAGATATGATCTCATGGATACCTCTTGTATATTAGTTATGAAGGTTTTCATAAGCAAAGAAAAGAAGGTATTGAAACCGTCACATTAAGTGGTACACCTTGGAAATATTCCATTCTTGGAAAACCCAAGAAAGGCTTCCTTCCCTTAAGATATGGCACTGACCTATCTGAAGGGATAACACCTCAAAGAATTGATGAAGCGAATGCTAAAATTGATTGCCCATGTGAATCAGTTATGAGAAGCCAGGTGTATGCTAGATGTGTACAAAATCTAGATGTCTACCATACAGTGGGAGTAGTAAACTGTTACTAATTCTACTATGGAGATAAAACACTTCATTGTTGTAATAACAATATCTTCAATTATGACAAGACTTTAGAGATAGTGATCTCTATGTCTTATCTTAAAAAACTTGAAACTTTATAGATAGTGATCTAAAAGGTCTTAACTACAGACACCATACGAGATAGAGATCTCCATGAATAAGGGTATTCTGATAAGGATTATGGAAATACTGGTTATAATAATTATTTGTGTTGTAGTGTCAAGGACACCATAACGGACAAAATGAGTATTGGTTGCATAATGTGCAACATTTGCATTGGATGTGAGCCATGCTACTGAGGGATATGCAAGTGTCGTAAAAGGACTTGATATTGTCTATCGGGAACATAGTGACTGATCAGCTTACCTGGCTATTTTTCTAAGTAGACTATGATTGTCACACAAGTGAGGGTTTAAGGATTAGCCCATTTATAGCTCTTTGGGCTAGTGGGAGATTGATGGATATAGAGCCCATGACGAGCCATTATGCAATAAATGTTATTACAAATATCATTCCCTGATCTGATCTGAAATGAAGAATGAATAATTTACATAATAGGTCCCAAAGTACATTTAGGGTTATGTACCATGGTTATCTTAATGATCATATAGTTGTTGATTCAATTATTAAACCATAGAGGCTGGTGTTCGGATGAATATCTTATGAGTTATATAAAGGACTCATCAAGCACAGTCAAATGATTGTTAAAAGAGGATCTCAAGCCTGAGAAGGAGATGGCAATCCTTTCTCTGGAGGTTTATATCTGACAACCTCTTGATGCAGGTCCTCTGCATAGGAAAAGAGATTCAGAAGTGTCAGATTTGTTTAGTTAAAGAGTTGTTTTAACGAGATCAAGATAGCCGAAGTCCTATGTAATATATTGTCATGATATAGGAAGACATGCTCTGACCAGGGAAAGATGTGTTACTATATGTCTGAGTATGTACATATGACAGACTCATAGTAACACATCTTTCTCTGGTCAGAGGGTGTGCCTATATCATGACAACATATGACATAGGGCTTTGGTTATCTCGATCTCGTTAAGTCAACTCTTTAACCAAACTAATCTGACACCTCTGAATCTCTATTCCTATGCAGAGGACCTACATTAAGAGGTTGTTAGATATCAACGTTCAGAGAAAGGATTGTCATTTTATTCTCAGTCTTGAGATCCTCTTTTAACAATCATTTGATGAAATAGGTTGATGACCTAACCAAGGTCTATACACCGACGTTCTAGTGTGCATGCAAGGGCATATGAGTAATACGATCTCTTAAAGGGTTCATATAGGTTCATTTAAGGAACCGAAAGACATGTTCTCACTCATGAGATATTGGGAAGAATCAAACTCCGTGCATGGTCATCTCGCTTTAGAAGTTTGACTAAATTTGTAGGTTTGATATATGCTTTTGGAAAGCATATGATCAAGACCTTGGTATGATATATGCTTTTGGAAAGTATATGATCGATACCAATACCCAATGATCAAATGAGAAACTTAATGATAAAACCCTGAAGTAGACAGTGTAAAATAGATCTAAATATTTGGGTTTATTCTAGGGCTTCTAGTATGTAGGATGTACAAGTATTAGGAATACCTGACGGTGATGTGATCATAAATGATTGTATAACCATGACACTTCCATTCCAATGGAGTGATGAAACGAGTCTGGATTTTAGTGACTCCTCTCAGTAGAGAAGTGATTTGACCTTGGTGCAAATGTTGGACATTGATCTGAATGTAATTTAGATGCAATAAGAAGTTTAGATTTGTGATCTTAATTTAATCAAGCATCTATGAGAGGTATGCAAGATCTAGATTTGAGATGTGATCTCAAAAGCCAAGTCACTATACTTGGAACTACAATCGCCATGTCCTTATCTCCAACTCTCTGCAGAAAAAGCGCATTATCCTTGAAAGAGTTCAAGGATAGTTTCATTATTGATATTATATATATCCGAGCATTATAATTAAATGTGATTTAGTTATCACGAATAACATGAATTTGATTCATATTATAAGGAGTGTTATCTGAGATAACTAAAAGTAATTTAGTTATCAAAGATGTGAATAATGTGAATGTGATTCATATTATATGGGCACATGAGAATCGAGATCCAAGATGATTAAATATGATTTCATTATCATGGATATGAATAATGTGGATATTATCCATATTAGACATATATATTATAAATGTGATTTATAATATATTAGAGATAGACTATTGTGATTTAAATTTGATAATTAATTATTGATGTGAATTAGATCCACATTGGATGATTAATTGAAAATTTAATTTACATTTTAGTTTTGGTTGTGAATGTGATTCACAAATTTCCAATGGCATGATTGCAATGTTTAATGAATCCATGATTTATTAACATTTCTGTTGCATTTTGTCTTGAAACCGTTAACAAATACATGGAAATATGCATTAATTCCCATCTATTATAAAAAGCTCATTCATGAATAAAAATGTACTTTTATGCATCAAAAACATGTAAATAAATAAAGAATAAAGAAAAGAAAATAAGCCATATTGTAGATATGTATATATGTACAATATGACTCAGATAATATAAATATAGATGCAAGATATATTTATATAACCTAACACCCGAGACCAAGTCAGCATGGATTCGTCGACAAACCAATAAGTAGGGAGAGATAAGGAAAGAAAACCATAAAAATAATTTAAGATACATTCCACACATTCTTCACTATTTATCAATAAATACCAAATCTTCGTTGATTTTTAATTAATTCAAATGTGCATATTTTTCACCAACTCTTTTCCTAATTATTTCTAAAAATTTATATAAAAATATAAAAATAAGTTAAAAATATTATCTTGCATATATGCCAAGAAATCCAACATTTAAATTGTCAAATTCTCGACTTCCGGACCCTCATAACTTTCTCATACAAACTCCAATTTCACCCTACTCACGTTTAAAGTTCATAAAATAATATTCTCTAATTAATGAACGTGATTTCACTAAAATCGGAATCTGTTTGCAAAAAGTCGGTTTTGGGACCTAATGGTTCCTGGGCTATTTATTTTATTTAAAACACACTAATTATAATTTTTTAAATTATATAATTTCTAATTTATTTCGTGATCTTGTAAGTTAACCTTGATTTATTTTAGAATTTTTGGAGCTTATTTTTTATTTTAATTAAATCAAAAACACTACATTATAGATGAAAGTGAATGTATAAGTTATACTTGTATTTATTAATATATGTAAACTAATTTATTAAAATCCCTAAAAATTCACATAGACTTTATTTATTATTATAATAATTAAGAAAATATAAAATGATATTTAGTTATCTATTTATTGAATTAAAAATTCAAAACTTATTTATCTATACCTACTTATTAATATAATATTTACATGTCGTACAATTAATTATTATTTATAAAAAGTAATTATCCTATAATTTAGATAATTTAATTATTTACATTTCTTGTTTTTATATCTATTTAAAATAATGTTATTTACTATTTATTATATAATTTATAAGGCATTTAATCCTCTGGCCTACCAGGTGCTGACACGTGTCAGCACCTGGTTCTTCTTCAAGAACCAGGCCGTTGGAGCTCTGCTCCAACGCCTCTTCTTTGCCTATTTTTCCCGCGAATACCAAAACCTCTCCACTCGATCTCTACCCTCCATTTCATCCTCCTAACAACCCTCCTACTCGCCAGCCATTGGATCACCCCTGGACCTTCTTCGTTTCATCTATAGAACGCCATTAACTTGGACGTCTCCAACCAACTTCTCCAACCCACCTGAACTCCAGATATAGTGGTCGGCCTCCTACTTTCCTAGCCTCGCTCTGCCCGCTCTGGAGGTGACAGCTTCTCCCAAGGGTACCCGCGTGGAAGGAGGATCATTGGGGAGACGTTCCAAGGCTAGCCTGGCCTTGCATCGCTTCCATGGCGCTGCGTAGAGCTCCGGGAACGCCGCCCTGTCGAGCAAAGACCAGGAGGTCATACACCTCCAATCCACAGGTACTTCATCCATCTTTGTTATTTTGTTTCTCGATCTTCGTGCCACGATTAGCGTGGATAAGTGTGTGATTAGGTTGTTTAATCATTCCTCTTGAACGCACACAAAATCCTATCTCCAATCCAATTCAAAAGCAAACCAATTCACGTCTCATTCTTCGCCAATATTCTCATGCACATTTCTTTATTCTGGAAACACTATTTGATTTTGCAATTCTTAATTTGTAAGTCGATTTCTTCGCAAATCGAGCACACATCCTACAAATTTGCAGATCCAACAACCATCTGGAGCAAATGCAAGTCATCTGGAGATTCTAATCTTCACGCAATTCTCAATCAAAGAAGGCACAACAACTTGACTTCCACCTCCAGGCAGACGAACCGATCACCTTCATCAATGTTTTCCCACCATGATCAGCCACCTCCGATCGTCCTCAACCGCGGGCGAGCTCGAGGGGTGGAGGAGCCACCCCTCTGGCCCCGTCGGAGGCCCCAGATCATCTCCAGTTGTCGGAGATAAATCGGAGAAGACGGAGCCATCTCTACTTGCGCAAAAGCCTCAAGAACAGCAAGAACACTCCAGGTGTACAGATTTGTGACACGTGTCCTCGAGCGGACGATCAAGATTGCAACCGCCCTTCTAATTCAGGCCGTCTAATCTGAAGCAGTAGAACATTTGTACCCAATCGAGTTCCAGGACTTTTCAGCCGCTCCAGAAGTTTTCCACAATTACATTTAGGTCCCCACATAGGGACCTAAATTTAATAACCTTTATTTTCTTTACATTCTGGTCCCTGACCGAGGACTGAATTGCGGAACATTTTCATATTTTTCTTGATTTTATACCCTTGGACTCTAGGGTATTTTTGACCTATTTTAACATTATTTTGAGACGATTTTCTTGGGGTAGCTATCTAATTACCCTAGATTTACTTCAAGTCAAGTTTCAAAAGATTTTATCATGATTTCATCGAGATTCTATTCTCCATGATTCGACTCCGTCTTGAGTTTGTTTCGAGTGCTTCTCGATCCTGTTACTCGAGCGATCTCCCTACTATATAGTATCATCTATATTCTATATATTTTTCACATACTATATTGTAGGTAAATATTTTGAAAAATATCACTTTGAAAAATAAATAAAAATCGAAAAATATAAAACCAAATAAAAACTTAAAAATAAAAAATCCATAAAAAAAAGATCTCGCGCTTTCTTGCTCGCTTTAAGAAGAGATAAAAAATCACAAAAATATAATTTCCCCTCAAAAATCAAGATATCTCTATTCTGCCTCTTTGAATTCGACCCAGGCACACTTACCTGGATAAATAAAAAAATGTAAGGTTTAAAATAGGAGAGAAGCTGATTAATCCAATTCACCTTACTTTCTCTCTCTCCTATTTAAAAACCAAATTTTGTTTGATAAACTCAGATCTCTTTGCGGTTCTCTACACCGACAACGCAATCACTTAAACGCAATCGGATCCGAGCCCCATCAAAATGGCGTCGTTGCCGGGGAGGCGTTAGGGTTATTTTGATTTTTGACATATTTTGTGGTTTTTTCTTTCTTCTTATTTTTCGTGGTTTTTACTCGGTTTCCTTACAGCTTTTCTCGAGTCGTCTATCGATCTCCTCTAGCCGCTAACCAATTTTGCAGGGCCTGAAGAATCAACCGGCTTCTTAGGAAGTCGAGTCAGTTGAGAGAACAGAGGTCGACTCCTTCTATACGAGTCGGACGCAGAAGGTAAAGTTGATTAGTGCAATTTTGTGTGTGAGAGAGAGAGCCGTATTAAACTTTGTAGAAGGGGTCCACTAAGGACATCCCGATTTGTAAACCAGACTTTATACTTTCTCGGGGTCTGTTTCGCCAAGTGTCGGTGCACTTGGGGGACCTTACCGTGGTGTTTGGTTTTCTGTCGATTTTATTTGTTTCACACGATTTCGTGGAGCCTTAGGATTGCATGGATGATTGATTAGACAACTAAAGTAAAACCTATATACCTAATCCACACTTAGGCGTAATTCACCAGATTTGAAAATAAATTCATTCTTACGCTAGAGTTGCATTAGCCTATAGGTTTACAATTTCTGCAGATCACTTGCATGTAGACTGCTGGCATCAGGTATGATCTCTATCTCTGCATGCATCATTGATTTCCGCTACATTCCATGATTCTCCCTCTGTGAGACACATTTTCAAAAATTAAAAAGTACCAACATCCTGCTAGTTATTGTTGAAAATATACAAAAAAATTAAAAAACCATACAAATAAAAAAAAGTTTTTCCTTCTTCTAAAAACTTGACCAAAAATAAAAAATACCTGGACTACAATTGCATTGGGAGAGAAAACTTCTCATTGTTTGCAAGTACCTTCCAGACAGTGTGAGGCACATACACTTAAGGAATAGAGCTCAAATCCATGGACTGTGCCCTAAGCGCTTGGACTTTCTCTTTGGGTCATGTTACTTGCTGCAAGCACTTGCCTCCGACCATTAGAAGAAGTAGCCTTGTTTTGCTTGGTGCGCAACGCCAGCTTAAACCCGAGCTACCATAGGAGACTACACCTAAGAGCTTGTCAAACAATTGATTGATCACCAAAAAATTAAAACTGAAAAGATAACAGAACGATCCATTAGTCTTCACAGTGTTAAGTTGGTGAATTTGGGGTTGTATTGTCTTTGAATGCGAGGTGTGCATTATATCGCATCTTATACGCCTTCACACTCATATTCTTAACTGGACTTCGTGCTCTCTCCCGATATTCTTTTAACATCGAAGATGATGACTAGACTGATTTTGTGCTTAGACTCTTTGAGCTTTCGATCTTCCACTGTCTATCGTATGTCTTCACAGATTCAGGATGACACTCTTCTCGAGTCAGTTCCATGTCATGACCAGCCTGAGTTAGATGAGGGACATCATTTTGACACGCCAGACATTGATAGTCCTGTAGTTGAGAAACTGGTCATTTTGTTTGATGAAATTGATATGTTTTATGAGGACAAGACATCTATTAGCATTAGCGTAGTTCGAGGATCGATTTCAGAAACTTATTCGTTAGACACGCAGTGGGATAGTACCATTTCAAGTTTCCAAATTGTTCAGAGGCAGTCTTCTGCCAATATGACACTTTGGTGCAAGGAATGGGTGCTCGATAGGAATACAGATGCCTGGTTAGACTCTGATTTTTTGTCTCATCAGACGAGTTTGATTTCTTCCCCGAGGGTTCTCTGCACGAGGAAACACTACGTTCTGATTACTCGGTTTCATTCCATGAGCGTATATCCGATCTGTCGGTCTGATACTGATTCTGTGTCTGAATCGTCTCACCTTGATGACCCTTGCAAGGATGAGCCGTCTTTTGAGATATTCGATGATTTCTCTGATCTCTCTATATTAGATGCATCAGATATCAGTTTTCTTAGAGAGTCTCTCGATCTAGACTTGTTATACATGTTTGAGACGGTGATTGATGTGGAGGAATCTCTTACTGATCTTTCTTTCTCCACATTCGACTTTCTCGGCTCGTTATTTCTCTTTATTCGGATCTTGAGCCGATGATACCATTTAAACTACCGGTTCGCAACTTCATTTTCTCGTCTATTTACCCGATAGTATTCACCCACATGATTGAACATTCGGGTGTTGACTTTGTTGTTGTTCTCACATCAAGACAGCAACAACAGTACGATGTTCGCCTTACAGATGTCGTCATGAACCTTGATACTGCCCAACTAGGGGCGTAAACTCTAATGCTTGTTGAGAGGAACCTCAACATTGTTCACTTTGTACAGTCGTTATTTATCTTTGTTATTTATTCTCTTGCTCGTCCCTCATGTGTTGATATTCTTTTCCACACTTAGGGATACTTCACCCTAAGTATAGGGGGACGAGCTGATTCGCTGATTCCACCTGTACATTCTTCGTAGACCACAATCGTTCCCATTTTTTTCTCTTCTTTTATGCTTAGGATACCGGATCCTAAGTATAGGGGACTGATTGCCCTGTGATTAGTGTTCTCGATTTTTATTCTTCTCTTGTATATCCTTTCTTTACCGTGATTCACTGATTTCCAATTTTGGGCCACATTCATTTCTTTACTTAGGATACTTTATCCTAAGTATGGGGGGACCGAGTGATTTTGTTGATCTCGTTCTTATATATTTCTCTTGTGCCTTCGTTGTATATTCTTTTCCCTCAGTCACCTCATTTGTGTCTTCTACTATACTTACGATGACCAGATCGTAAGTATAGGGGGGTTGACTGATTTCTTTACTTATTTGTTTTCACCCACTTTTACTTAGCACGAGTTATGTCCTCCTTTTCTCTTTTGACGCTATGAGGACATAGCACAAGCTAAGTATAGGGGGGTGTATATATTGTATACATACTTTTGTCCATAACTCGTACTTTTATGTATTTTCTATATCTATAAAATCTATAAAAAGTGGATGAGTGTTAATTTAAAATCCACCTATGCATGTATTTATGTATATATTATTTATAAAATCCTTGTAAATAAGTAAAATATGTTCTAAATATTTATTTAAAACTCTTAATTTAAAATCTGTATGAAAAACATGTGTTTAATATGTATAATACTTATTTAAAATCCTAGCTATTAAAATATATGTAAAAATCATTTAATCCTTGTAAAATTCTTTGTATATAAAATTTGTAAAATACATTAGTTATTTAATACAAATAATATATGGGTAATTTATCTTGTAAAATACTTATATATATATGCTTCTTTATAAAAATTGAAAAATCCTTAAAAAAATACAAAGTCCTAAAATTCATAAAAATTACAAAAGCTTTAAAATCCACAAAAATGAGTAAAATTTAGAAAATATACTTCACAAAAACTTGGTTGCATTCGCATTTTTCAGAATAAGTTTGATTTCTAGAACTAAATATTGGGAATAGTCTAAAGGATGGAGCTTGATTATGGCCTTTAACTTTCATTGTAAGGAGCCTAAGTTAGGAACTGGAATTTAGACTCTTCAGGTCTTTGACTTAAAATCTTTGGGTTCCATAAGACCATATTTGGGAAATCAACTCATATGTGCTTAAGTAGACCATTTGGTGTCATCCGTACAATTCTGCACCAGTGAACCAATCTTGAACACATGCACTTTACACTTAGCTCGACTTGTATGAAGTTGCGACGGGCAGTACATCTCGGTAGTACGTTTCTATCCTTGTCTTTGCAACATTTACATCTAAAGATGAGAGAGATTGGGGTTGCGATAGTCACTTCGGAAGAGGGAAGGATCTGCTGACACAATTTTTTCTAAGACCTCAAAAAAGGGACGGAACAAAAGATGCTATATCCGTCGAGGCACAAAGAGATGAATGCAGTGCAAGCAAATTACAAAGCTAAATCAAAGAAGAAGCCACCAAATACAAATACGACCACAATGGTCCAAGATTCCACTAAAAATGCATGCACATCTTAGTGGAGACTTTGCTACACCGGTTGAGCTTCACAAGGAGATGCGTCTACACTGGTCGCACTCCACTTCTTTTCTCATTCTTCCACTTTCTCTCTATATTCGATTGTGGACATAGCACGAACTGACCTCAGAAGGGAATACCTCCCTCCCTGAGGAAAGAGTAGCTTGATGAGGAAGCAATGGAAGTGTATAGCTGGGATAGACGGTTTCTTTGCCTCTTTAAGCAGGAAGAGCTAAATCAATTCACACACTATACAAATTGACTTCATAGATGATAGAGTTTGTGATATGAATAAGTGAGTCTAAACTAGCTGATGAGGTGATCTTAAATAAGAATTTGTGGAACTTAAGGACCGTTGAGGATAAAAGCCTAATCCTAGTTAAGGCTCCGACAAAATGCTTGTTTCAGGCCCGATCGAGCTCTGTCCTTTGTCTATTCCCATGAATTGATTTAGGAAAACAAATTCATTTTAACTTTCTTTCTTTTTTACTTACTTTTCAAATAAGTGTTTGCTAAGGTACTAGAAAAGTTTAAGTATAGGGGGTTGATGAATCCATGATTCATTAACATTTCTGTTGCATTTTGTCTTAAAACCCTTAAAAATACATGTCAATATGCATTAACTCCCATCTTTTATCAAAACCTCATTCATGAATAAAAATGCACTTTTATGCATAAAAACGTGTAAATAAATAAAGAATAAAGAAAAGAAAATAAGGTAGATTGTAGATATGTATATATGTACAATATGACTCAGATAATATAAATATAGCTGCAAGATATATTTATATAACCTAACCCCTGAGACCAAATCAGCATGGATTGGTCGACAAACCAATAAGTAGGGGGAGATAAGGAAAGAAAACCATAAAAATAATTTAAGACATATTCTTCACTATTTATCAATAAATACCAAATCTTCATTGATTTTTAATTAATCCATATGTGCATATTTTTCACCAAACTCGTTTCCTAATTATTTCTAAAAATGTACATAAAAATATAAAAATAAGTTAAAAATATTATCTTGTATTCATGCCAGGAAATCCAACATTTAAATTATCAAATTCTCAATTTCCGGACCTCATAACTTTCTCATACGAGCTCCAATTTCACTCTGCTCACCTTTAAAGTTCGTAAAATAATATTCTCTAATTAATGAAGATGATTTCACTAAAATCGAAGTCCGTTTGCAAAAAGTCGATTTTGGGACCTAATGACAACGGGGATTTTGAGCTATTTATTTTATTTAGAACACATTAATTATAATTTTTAATTTTATAATTTCTAATTATTTTCGTAATCTTGTAATTTAACCTTGATTTATTTCAGAATTTTTGGAGCTTGTTTTTATTTTAATTAAATCAAAAACACTAAATTATAGATGAAAGTGAACTGTATAACTTATACTTGTATTTATTAATATACATAAACTAATTTATTAAAATCCCTAAAAATTCACATAGATTTTATTTATTATTTTCATAATTAAGAAAATATAAAATTAATAATCTATTTATTGAATTAAAAATTCAAAACTTATTTATCTATACCTACTTATTAATATAATATTTACATGTCGTACAATAATTATTATTTATAAAAATTAATTATCATATAATTTAGATAATTTAATTATTGACATTCTTGTTTTTATATCTATTTAAAATAACATTATTTATTATTTATTATATAATTTATAAGGCATTTAATCCTCTGGCCTAGCAGGTGCTGACACGTGTCAGCACCTGGTTCTTCTTCAAGAACCAGGCCGTTGGAGCTCTGCTCCAACACCTCTTCTTCGCCTAATTTTCCCATGCATACCAAAACCTCTTCACTCGATCTCCACCCACCATTTCATCCTCCTAACAACCCTCCTACTCGCCAGCCATTGGATCACCCCTGGACCTTTGTTTCTTATATAGAACGCCATTAACTTGGACGTCTCCAACCAACTTCTCCAACCCACCTGAACTCCAGATCTAGTGGCTGACCTCCTACTTTCCTAGCCTCACTCCACCCACTCTGGAGGTGACAACTCCACCCAAGGGTACCCGCGTCGAAGGAGGATCATCGGGGAGACGGTCCAAGGCTAGCTTGGCCTTGCATCGCTGCCATCGCGTTGCGTAGAGCTCCGAGAATGCCGCCCCGTCGAGCGAAGACCAGGAGGTCATACACCTCCAATCCACAGGTACTTCATCTATCTTCATTATTTTGTTTCTCGATCTTCGTGCCACGATTAGCATGGATAAGTACGTGATTAGGTTGTTAAATCATTCCTCTTAAACGCACACACAATCCAATTTCCAATCCAATTCAAAAGCAAACCAATTCGCGTCCCATTCTTCACCAATATTCTCACGCACATTCCTTTTAATTCTGGAAACACTATTTGATCTTGCAATTCTTAATTTGTCGGCCGATTTCTTCGCAAATCGAGCACATATCCTCCATATTTGCTGATCCAACAACCATCTAGAGCAAATACAAGTCATCTAGAGATTCTAATCTTCACGTAATTCTCAATCAAAGAAGGCGCAACAACCTGGCTTCCACCTCCAGGTAGACGAAATGATCACCTTCATCAACATTTCCCCACCGTCATCAGCCACCTCCGACCGTCCTCAACTGCGGGCGAGCTCGAGGGGTGGAGGAGCCAACCCTCTGGCCTTGTCGGAGGCCCCAGGTCCTCTCCAGTTGTCGTAGATAAATCGGAGAAGACGGAGCCATCATACCTGTGCAAAAGCCTCAAGAATGGCAAGAACACTCCAAGTGTACAGATTCGTGACACGTGTCCTCGAGCGGACGATCAAGATTGCAACCACCCTTCTAATCCAGACCGTATAATCTGAAGCGGTAGAACATTTGCAGCATAAACCCAATCGAGTTCCAGGACTTTTCAGCCGCTTCAGAAGTTTTCCAAAATTACATTTAGGTCCCAGCGTAGGGACCTAAATGTAATAACCTTTATTTTCTTTACATTTCGTCCCGACCAAGGATTGAATTGCATAACTTTTTCATATTTTTCTTGATTTTATACCCTTGGACTGTAGGGTATTTTTTGACCTATTTTAACACTATTTCGAGACGATTTTCTTGGGGCATATATCTAACTACCCTAGATTTACTTCGAGTCAAGTTTTGAAAGATTTTATCATGATTTCATTGAGATTCTATTCTCCATGATTCAACTCCGTCTTGAGTTTGTTTCGAGTGCTTCTTGAGCCTGTTGCTCGACCAATCTCCCTACTATATAGTATCATCTATATTCTATATATTTTTCACATACTATATTGTACGTAAATTGTTTGAAAAGTATCATTTTGAAAAATAAATAAAAATTGAAAAATATAAAACTAAATAAAAACTTAAAAATCAAAAATCCATAAAAAAGATCTCGCGTTTTCTCGCTCGCTTTAAAAAGAGATAAAAAATCACAAAAATATAATTTCCCCTCAAAAATCAAGATACATTTATTCTGCCTTCTTGAGTTCGACCCAGGCACACTTACTTGGATAAATAAAAAAGTGTAAGGTTTAAAATAGGAGAGAAGCCGATTAACCCAATTCACCTTACTTTCTCTCTCTCTCCTATTTTAAAAAACGATTTTTGTTTAATAAACTCGGATCTCTTTGCGGTTCTCTACACCGACAACGCAATTACTTAACCGCAATCGGATCCGAGCCCCATCAATGTTCACAAGATAATTATTAATTTTTTGTGAGATAATTTACAACAATTGTTGTTGTAAATCTTTGAGATATCATGAGATAATGAGATCTCATGAGGTAATGAGATCTCATGACATGATGAGGTAGCCATCCCCCTTTTAAGATATATGATCTATCTCATTATCTCTAGGGTAAATTAATGAATTTGATTTGAAATGAATTATATTGATTGATCGAAATATATTAGTTTAAATTAAATTAATTACTGTTGTGTTTTCATAATAAGATCATATCCATTGAAAGAAGCACAAATCAATCTCATCCATTGGATTTATGTGCACATGGATTGAGATCCATGGATCCCAAAATACTATATAATATATGGCACCCCTTGTTCTTCAAGTGACATCATTGACAATTTCTCTCTCTCTCATTCTCTACAT
Organism: Ottelia alismoides; assembly: GCA_037367405.1. Classification (NCBI taxonomy): domain Eukaryota; kingdom Viridiplantae; phylum Streptophyta; class Magnoliopsida; order Alismatales; family Hydrocharitaceae; genus Ottelia; species Ottelia alismoides. The sequence goes on along the minus strand of JAZKJV010002460.1, from coordinate 257,171 downwards.
GCCTAGCCTCTCTCTCTCATTGTGGCCGTCCATCATGGAGCCATAAAGAGAGTCGCCATCACCGCTACATCATCGTTATGCTGCCAGATTGCTTGCTCATGGATCTCTATCTTCTTCGGTGCACTTCGCTTGTGAAGAAGATGTCGAATCTCATATGAGGAGATCAGGAGATTCACCTCTTGAATCATCAACATGGATTGCGAGGAGCACAAGTCTCATCAATGCGCTCACAAGCATCTCCTCCATTGGATTGGACTTGAGACGGGAGGTCTCTTCATTTAGAGACTTGATCGCAACCACGCTTCAAGAGGTAAATTGTATACTTGTTTGTGGTTTAGATGAAACGATCTGAGAAGTGTTCTTTAATCATGTGATTTCATTACATTATTTTTTAAAATTTCACTGCCCGGAGCAACTAGTACGACTAGTCGATCCCGATCGCATTTGATGTGATCCTCATGCTTCCATGATGCGCTTAAGGATCTTTCCATATGCTTCAATGGCATACACATGTACTCTTGACGTTTAATCATGAGTGACAAGGTTTACTGCACTATGCAGAATTTTGTCTCGATAAATGTACTCAAAATGTTTGAGTACCTATCTGAACCAAAGTCTTTTAGAGTTTAGATGGATGTAGATATGATGAGTGTCATCATTCTATTATCTATACTCAAGTCCTTCATGAAGCTTCATAATATTCATATTTTATGAATTGAATGAACCATGTATAAATGTTAAAATACTCTTATATTGAAATCCTTTGAATTCAACATAAGGGATCCTTTGTCTTAAGCAATGGTTGTTTATAGATGAAGGGAGAGTAGTGGAAGCAAGAGTCAAACCCAAGTAAGAAGGAAAGTCAAAGAGTTGGTTGTACTTCTATGGTTTCCATACGTATGAAATCCAAAGAATTGGATGAATGCCAATACTGCAATAAGCCAACTTACTGATAGTATGACTATCTAGACTATCTAAGATCCCTAGAGAAGGACTCAGTAATGCATTGGGATATTATACATCTACATAACAATATTGAAATTGACTTACTTATTAGATAAGATCAAAGTCTAATAATTGTATCTCATTTTTCTAATGACATTTACAATTGGTTCCACATGTTTTAGAAGACTAGAAAATTTGATCATAAGGTTTAATAGTTATCCGCATGGATATTGATGCAATTGTTGCAACAATGTCCATTTGGTAGATGAACTTCTTATTTCCAGTGGGAGAGTCCTTAGCCTTATAGAGTGTCTCTATGACCTAGATGTTAGAATACAATCGTTGTTTATTTTTTAAAGTTGGAGATAAACATGAATTCCAAAATAGACCTATCATAAAGAGTTATGATGGATATATTTCAGATAGTAATCTAACATTTAGTGGACTCTACTAAATTATAATATTAAATAATAGTTAATTAATATTAATAAATACTGAAAATTAAACCATAAAAAATCTATAGGAAGATGAAAATTATTGGACAATGATATGGCATCAAGCCTTGGACATAAGTCTATTGATGAGATCACTAGACAAGTAAGAGATGAAACTTTAGAGTGTTTGAAATTCAAATCTTATAGACTTGTTAATATTGTATTCAAAGTAAAATTGTCCAATTTACCCTTCTCTGGGAATGGTGAAAGATATCAGTGTATTCAAGATATCATACATATTGATGTATGTGGATCATCTAAGCCAAAATAAACATTAATGGTATGTGATATCAATCAATTATTATTTGTGACATGAGACTTACTGTCTTCACATTAGAAACCTATGAAATGTTCAAAGATTTCATAATTTTGGTTTAGAATCAAAGTTTAAAAGAAGATGAAATAATTTTATCTAATCAAGGTAGCAAGTACCTGTTAGATGAATTCAAGGAATACCTTATGGAGAAATGAATATCATTCCTATCTCATTCCTCCAAATAAACCATAACTCAATAGAATTATAAGGAGATACAATTGGATCATGTGTGACATAATTTGATTAGTAATGAACCTTAGCATAATTATCTCTTGGTTTCAGGGTATATATGTGGTACAGACTACAATATATATCCTTAATAAGATTCCATGCAAATCTAAACCCGAACATATCATAAGTTATGGTTTGGAACCTAACCAAGTGTCGGACACTCGAGGATTTAGGATTGTTTGGTCCATAACTTTGTTATGGATGCAAGTAAGCTGGAATCTAGCACCAAAGAATGCTACTTCATTAGGAAAATAAAGGATGGTATTTTATAACTACTTTATGACTTTGAAATTCGTAAATGATCTCATCTCTAAGGATGCGATTCATAGAGGATGACTTTATTGATGATCAAGATGAAAAATAAGTAAAGGAACTCATTGAATCTTTAAAAGATAATCAGGCTCCTGAAATCGAAAACTCAAAGGATGATTAAATATGAAACACTCATACCTCTTTACATGAGTTTGGGGATGGATTCCATGTGTTAGATAAATTTGTCAATGATCTGACTTCATATGATGAAGATTCTAAATATCATGGCATGGAAATATGGATGTTAGCAATAAAGTCTAAAGTAGACTTCATACACAAGTGTTGTATATGAACCCTCGAGGATTCACCTGTAAGGTTAAGACCCATTAGGTGTAAGTGGATCTTCAAGAGAAAGAGGGATCGTGATGAGAAGGTACAGACCTTCTAAGCATGGCTCGTATCCACAAGATACACACCGAAAAGAAGACATCTCTTGCGATGAGACTATTTCTCGTGTGACCATGATTAAACCCATCAGAATATTGCTAGCTATAGCTACACCACATGACTTTGACATCTACAATACGGAATTCAATATTGCATTCCTCTATGAATACCTATCTGAGGACATTCATATGAAGTAGTCCCATGGCTTCATAGTTGAGGAAAGCAATGTGTGCAAGCTGAAGGAACTCCATCTATGGATTTAAATAAGCTTCTTGTAGTTGGAAAAACAAATTTGATGAAATTATAAAGGATCTGATTTCAGAAAGAATCTTGATGAACGTGTGAAGCTTAGTGAGAGTGTCAATGTGTTCATCATGCTAAATGCAGATGATATCCTAATCATTTGGAATCATAAAAGGATGAAAATATGTGTTTTATAATATGATTGTTCCAAACCTTGAGATGAAATATCTCAAGGATACCTCTTAGATCTTAGTTCTCAAATTGTTCAGAAGCAAGAGAAGAGGGTATTGGAACTGTCATATTAATGGTACACCTTATACATATTCCATTTTTTTTGGAAAAACTCCAAGAAAGGTTCCTTCCTTAAAATATCGTTTTGTCCTATCTGAAGGGTATCACCTCAAAGAGTTGAGGAAGTGAATGCTCAAACTACTTTCCCTTGTGCTTAATTTATGAGAAGTCGGGTGTATACTAGATTTGGACAAAAGTTAGTTGTTTGCCATGCAATGGGAGTAGTAAACTGTTATTAATCCTACTATGGAGATAAAACACTTGAGTGTTGTAATAAAAACACCTTCAAAGATGGCAAGACTTTCAAGATAGTGATCTATAAGTCTTATATTACAAACTTAAGACTTTAGAGATAGTGATATAAAAGGTGTTAACTGTAAATACCTTAGGAGATAGAGATCTTCGAGAATAAATGTATTCTGATAAGTATAATAGAAATTACGTCATGGTTATAATGATTATTGAATTATAGTTTTAAAGACACAATAATTAATAAGATTGATTATTGGTTGCATAAGATGCAATATTTGCAATGGATGCGAGCACTGTTACCAGAGGATATACAAGTGTTGTAAAAGGACTTACAGTAGTCTCTCGGGAACAGAGTGACTGATAAGCTTTCCTAGACATTTTCCTAAATAGCTTATGATTGTCACATGAGTGTGGGTTTAAAGATCAACCCATTAATGGCTCTTTGGGCTAGTTTTGACGTGCGAGACCACAACGAGCCATTTTGCAATAAATGTTATTGCAAATATCATTTCTTGATCAGAGATGAAGAATAATTAATTTGCATTATAGGTCCCTTGATACAATTAAGGTTATGTACCATGTTTACCTTTATAATCATACAACTATTGATTCAATTGTTGAATCATAGAGGTTGGTGCTTGGATGAATATCTAAACAGTTAGATTGAGGACTCACTAAACAGAGTCAAATGATTATTAAGAGATTATCCATCATGGGAAGGAGATAGCATCCATTTCTCTCATGGGATGATATCTACCCGACCTCTTGATGCAGGTCCTCTGCATAGGAATAGAGATTCATAGGTGTTAGATAAGTTAAGTCAAAGATTTGACTTAAGGAGATCGAGATTACCAAAGACCTTTGTTGTATGCTATCATAATATAGGCACACATCCTCTGATCAGAGACATATGTGTTAATATATGTTTGAGTATGTATATTTAGGAGATCAATAGGTTGATGGCCTAATCATGGTCTATACACCGGTACGCTGGTGTGCATACAAGGGCATATGAGCGCTATGATCTCTCAAAGGAATCATATAGGTTCATTTACTGAACCAAAAGACATGAGCTAACTCATGAGATATTAGGATCAAACTCCATGCACGGTCGTCTCGCTTTGGAAGCATGACTGAATTTGTAGGTTTGATATATGCTTTTGGAAAGTATATGATCAACTCCTAGGAATGATATATGCTTTTGGAAAGGATATGATCGATACCAACTCCTAATGAACAAATGAGAAACTTATTGATGAAACCCTGAAGAAGATAGTCGAAATAGATCTAAAACTTCATATTTATTCTAGGTCATAAACGATTGTATAACCATGACGCTTCCATTCATAGGGAGTGACGAAACAGGTTTGGATTTTAGTGACTCATCTTAATAGAGATGTAATCTGATCTTGGTACAAATGTTGGACAGTGATTTGAATGTGATTCAGATGCAATGAAAAGATTGGATTTGCAGTTTTGATTTAATCACACTTCTATGGGAGATTCACAAAATCTAGATTTGAGATATGATCTCAATACCTAGTCATTATACGTGGAACGTACAATTTCCTTGTCCTTATCTCCAAGTATCTGGTGAGAAAGCGCATTATTCTTGAAAGAGTTCAAGGATAATTTCACTGTTCATATGTATCTAAGCATTGAGAAAATTGATAATTAAATGTGATTTAATTATCATGAATAATGTGAATTTGATTGATATTATAAGTAGAGTTATCTAAGATAGTAAAATATGATTTAATTACTAAATATGTGAATAATGTGAATGTGATTCATATTAGTTGGGCACATGAGAATGGAGTTCCAGGATGATTAAATGTGATTTAATTATCACAGATATGAATAATGTGGATAGCACTATCCTTAGTGATCATACATATTGTAAATGTGATTTATAATATATTAAAGAGAGACAAATAATTTATATTTGTCGTTTAGTTATTGATATGAATTGGATTCACATTGTATACTTAATTGAAAATATAATTTACAATTTATTTTGGGATGTGAATGTTATTCAAAAATTTCCAATGGTATGATTGGAGTGATCACAAGATATTTGTGAATTATTTTGTGAGATAATGTTGGAATGAGATAATGTAATCTCATTAAAAGGAGATTATCATCCACAAACAAAGGTGGTGGATGTCCACTAACTCTAAGATGGAGTGGGTGGTCGTCCCCCACCTTATTGTGGTCAGATGATTATCTCCTTCCCAAATATCTCCAAGGATAATTGATTTAAATGAAATTAATTTATATTGATTATTTAATACATATTTAATTTAACTAAGTTAATTGTTGTTGTATTTTTACAAGAAGATCATGGCCATGGAAAGAAACACAAAGCATTATCATCCATTGATTTTGTGTTATCCATGGATTGGGATCCATGGACTCCTAAAATATTACAAAAGAAGGGGCAACTCTAGATCTTCTTTAGAGAATGGAGAATATGCTCTCCCCCTCTCTCTCTCTACATGCCAAGAGTTCTCTCTCTCTCATTGTGGCCATACACCATGGTACCCCAGAGAGAGTCAACATCGCCACCGCATCATCGTTATTCTATCGGATTGTTTTCTCATGGATCTCCATCTCCTTCGGTGCACCTCTCTCGTAAAGAAGATGTTAGATATCGAGTGATGATATCAGGAGATTCGCCACTTTGATCATCAACATGGATTGTAATAAGCGCTTGTTTCATCAATGCACTTGCAAGCATCACCTCCATCATATCAGACTTGAGACAGGAGGTCTCTTCGTTAAGAGACTCGATCACAACAATGCTTCAAGAGGTAAACCTAATACGTGTTTGTTGTTTAGATGAAATGATATGAGAAGTGTCCTGGGATCATGTGGTTTCATCGGTTTTAATTATTAAATTCCACTGCCCCACACAACTAGTTCGACTAGTCGCTTTCGATTGTATACGATGTGATTCTCACGCTTCCGTAATGCACTTACGAATTTTCCCATATCCTTTAGGTGTTGTCTCCTCCAATCCTTCATATATATTTACAACAATTTTTGTTGTTCACAAAATAATTCCAAATTAATTTTGTGAATATTGAAATCAATCCATTAAATAAATGTGAATCATCTTCACAACCTAAAATAAAATGTAAATTGTATTTCCATTTAATTTCCAACATGAATCCAATTAACATCAATAATTAATTTGAGTATACCATTTTCGATATACTCCCTCAAAAATATTATAAATTGCATTTATAATATATATAGCTAAATAATATGGATAGTTTTATCCATATAATTCTTATCCTTGATAATTAAATCTCATTTAATTATCTTGGAGCATCATTCTCATGTATTTAAATAATATGAATTGTATTCACGTTATTCATGATAATTAAATCACATTTAGTTATCAATATCTCAATGCTCAAATACATAGTTCGTCAAAGGAATTATTATTGCATTCTTTCAAGAACAATGCTCTTTCTCCATGGATACTTGGAGATAAGGGCAAGACGATTGTATGTTTCACCTACAGTGACTTGGATATTGAAATCACATTTCAAATCCAGATTTTGAGGACCTCTCATAGATGCTTGACTAAATAAAGACCGTAGATTTAATCTTCTAATTGTATTTGAGTCTCATTCAGATCAATGTCCAACATTTGGACTAAGATCAGATCACTTCTCTAACAAGAGGAGTCACTAAAGTCCATACCTGTTTCATCACTACATTGGAATGGAAGCATCATGGTTATATAATCGATAATGATCACATCACCATAAGGTATTCCTAATACATGTATATCCTGTATACTGAAAGACCTAGAATAAAACCAAATATATAGATCAATTTACACTATCATCTTTAGGGTTTTATCATTAAGTTTGTCAGTCGATCATTGAGTGTTGGTATCGATCATATCTTTCTAAAAACATATACCATACCTACAAATTCTTGTCATGCTTCCAAAGCAAGACGACCATGCATGGAATTTGATCAATCCCAATACCTTATGAGTGAGCTCATGTCCTCTGATTTAGAAGTGAATATGTATGCTCCCTTTGAGAGATTATATTATTCATATGACCTTGTATGCACACCAACTTGCCGGTGTAAAGATCATGATTAGGCCATTAACCAATTGGTATGCCAAATGTACATACTCAAACTTATAGAATAATATTTATCTCTTCTCAGAGGATGCATGCCTATATCGTGACAGTATACGACATAGGACTTGGTTATCTCAATCTCGTTAAGTCAACTCTTTGACCTACCTAATTTGAAATCTCCTAATCTCTATTCCTATGAGAGGACCTGCATCAAGAGGTTCGTCAGATATCATCCAAAAGAGAAAGGATTGTCATCTCATACTCATGTATCATTTGACAGTGCTTGATGAGTCCTCAATCTAACTCTTTAGATATCATTTAAGCACCAACCTCTATGATTCAACAATTGAATCAACAGTTGTATGATCATCAACATGGCCATGGTATATAACCCTAATTGTACTAAGGGACCTTATAGTGCATACATTCATTTAATCTCAGTAAGGGAGTGAAAATAAACCAATAGATTTTATTGACATATGAAATGTTACAATATCATTTAAGGTAGGAACGGTTCGCATCGGGCTTACATTGCAAAAAATCTCCCACTAGACCTCAGAATCATTCAGGTACAATCCTTAAACCCATACTCATTACATACTGATCGAAAACATTTTATGTCAAAGGTTTGGTAACCAGATCAACAACATTGTCGACAAAGGTCACCTTGGTGATGACGATGTCACCACGCTTTTGAATCTCCCGAATAATTTGGTATTTCCTTTCCATGTCCTTTCTTTTTTGATGTCATCTGGGTTCCTTTGCCTGAGCTATGGATCTCGTGTTATCGCAGAGTAGCGGGATGGGAGTACCATAGGAAACTACGCCAACCTCCAAGATGAACTTACGTAACCACACTGCCTCCTATACAACATATGATGGGGCAATGTATTCAACTTCTATTGTTGAATCGGTCGTAGTGTCCTACTTCTTGCTACACCACCATCCAAGAGGAACACAAACCCTGATGTCGACTTTCAATCATCAATATCAGAATGGAAGTCAGAATTTGTGTATCCCAAGTCTTGGAGATCACCATTTCCATAGACCAATATCTAATCTTTCATCTGTCTTAGATACTTGAAGATGTTCTTATTGGACATGCGAGTCCACGGCGAGCCATTATGCAATAAATGTTATTGCAAATATGATTCCCTGATCTGAAATGAAGAATGAATAATTTGCATAATAGGTCCCTGGTGCTTGGATGAATATCTAAAGAGTTAGATTGAGGACTCATCAAGCATCGTCAAATGATTGTTAAGAGATGATCTCCAGTCTGAGTAGGAGATGGCAATTCTTTCTCAATTAGGTTGATATCTGACCGACCTCTTGATGCAGGTCCTCTGCATAGGAATAGAGATTCGGAGGTGTCAGATTAGTTAGGTCAAAGAGTTGACTTAACGAGATCGAGATAACCAAAGTCCTATATCGTATGCTGTCACGATACAGACACGCATCTTCTGACCGAAGACAGATGTGTTACTATATGTCTAAGTGTGTACATTTGGCAGACCAATAGGCTGATGACCTTACCAAGGTCTATACACCGACGCGCTGGTGTGCATATAAGGGCATATGAGTAATATGATCTCTCAATGGGATCATACATGTTCATTTATTGAACCGGAAGACATGATCTCACTCATGAGATATTGGGAAGAATCAAATTCCGTGCGCACGGTCGTCTCGCTTTGGAAGCTTGACTGAATTTGTAGGTTTGATATATATACTTTTGGAAAGTATATGATCAAGACCTAGGAATGATATATGCTTTTCGAAAGTATATGATCGATACCAACTTCCAATGATCAAATAAGAAACTTACTGATAAAATCCTGAAGTAGACAGTGTAAAGTTGATCTAATACTTCGGGTTTATTCTGAGTCTTCCAGTATGCAGGATGTACAGGTATTGGGAATACCTGAGGGTGATGTGATCATAAACGATTGTATAACCATGACACTTCCATTCCTAGGGAGTGATGAAACGGTTCTGGATTTTAGTGACTCCTCTCAATAGAGAAGTAATCTGATCTTGGTCCAAATGTTGGACATTGATCTGAATGTGATTCAAATACAAGGAGAAGATTAGATTTGCGGTCTTGATTTAATCAAGCATCTATGGGAGGCCCGCGATATGGATTTGAGATACGATCTCAATATCCATGTCACTATACGTGTAACAATACAATCGCCCTATCCTTATCTCCAAGTATTCGCGGAGAAAGCGCATTATCCTTGAAAGGGTTCAGGATAATTCCATTGTTGATAATATGTATCCGATCATTGAGAAAATGAATAATTAAATGTGATTTAATTATCATGAATAATATGAATTTGATTCATATTATAAAGAGAATTATCTTAGATAATTAAATGTGATTTAATTATCAAAGATATAAATAATGTGAATGTGATTCATATTATTTGGGCACATGAGAATAGAGATCCAAGATGATTAAATGTGATTAAATTATCATGGATATGAATAATGTGGATAGCAATATCCATATTAGTCATATATATTATAAATGTGATTTATAATATATAAGAGAGAGCTATTTGCAATTTACATTTGTTAATTAAATGTTGATGTGAATTGGATTCACATTGGACATTAAATTGAAAATGTAATTTACATTTTATTTTGGGTTGTGAAGATGATTCACAAATATTTTAATGGCATGATTGCAATGTTCACAAAATAATTATGTTTTATTTGTGTGAATAAATTACAACAATAGTTGTTGTATATAATGGAGATTTTCATAAGATATGAGATCTCATGAATAAGGAAGAGCAGTGCCTCCTTCCTAATAAGGAGGATGGACGACCACCTTGAATCGGATTCAAGGTGTGCCGCCCACCACCTTTATGGAAGGGAGGCATGCCTCCTTCCTAAATCTCCTATGTTGATTTGATTTAAATTAATTTATATAATGATGATTTACTCAATATATATTAATTTAATTTAATTAATTGTTGTTGTGTTTTTAGCAACAAATCATGACCATTGAAAGAAACACAAATCAATGTGAACCATTGGATTTGTGTTATCCCATGGATCCCAAAATGATATAAAAGGAGAGACAACCCATTTCTCTTCTTTACACAATGCTTGAGAAGCACATCTCTCTCTATTTCTCTCTACACGTCAGCCCTCTCTCTTCCTCTCATGGTCGTCCGCCATGGATGCCCTTGAGAGACTCTCCATCACCGCAGCGTCGTCGTTATGCTGCCCAATCATTTGCTCGTGGATCTCCGTCTCCTTCAGTGTGCCTCGCTCGTGAAGAAGACGATGGATCTCGTGTGTCAAGATCAAGAGATACATCACTTGTATAATCAACATGGATTGCAAGAAGCACGCAGGTTCGTCCCCGCGCTCGCAAGCGTCTCCTCCGTCGGATCGGACTTGAGATAGGAGGTCTCTTTGTTTAGAGACTCAATCGCAATCACGCTTCAAGAGGTAATCCTATTACTTGTTTGTGGTTTAGACAAAATGATCCGAGAAGTTTTCTTGGATCATGTGGCTTCGTCGCATAAAAATTTTTAATTTCTGTTGCGTAGAACAACTAGTTCGACTAGTCGTTCTTCGTCGTATTCGATACGATGCTCACGCTTCCGTGATGCGCTTGAGGATCTAACAATATCCTTCATTTCTTTACTACATTCCAATGTTGTTATCCATAGAATGATTGGTAACAACATGCCACTCCCATCGCATGGTAGATATCAGGCCTGGTGCACATCATGGCATACATTAAGCTTCCTACAACTAATGTGTAGGGGCATCCACCCATGGCTTTCTTTTCCTCAACAATTTGAGGAGCCAACCCTTTAGATAGGTGGATACAATGTCTTAAGGGAATGAAACCTTTCTTGTAGTTCTCCATATAGAAGTGTTCCAAAATCTTCTTAATGTACCCATATTGTGATCCCAAGATCCTCTTTTCTCGATTTCTGAGCAGCTTCATACCCACGTAAGATGCTTCTCCAATATCTTTCATCTCAAAGGAATGAGATAGCCAAATCTTAACACTTTTACTCATAATTGTATCATTCCCAATGATAAGGATGTCATCAACATGAAGAATGATTAACACAATGGCTTATTTGATACGATTCCTCTAGGCTTTTATTTGGATGAAATATTCACAGGTGTCGTCACAACCCAAAGAAGTGTCAAACAAAAACTAAATATTCTCAAATAAAAATAAACATAAAAATAATGTATTTAGAGAGATTGCTATTTAATTTACATGTGAACATAGGGATGCAACGAATCTCGAGGATTATTTTAAGAATCGAAAAAGAATCAATGCAAAGAATAAATGAATTCCTAAGTCAAACAATGCTTGCTTTTTGTCTTTTTAGAATTTTGATATTTTTAATTTTTTTTGAAAAAGGTATTTATATTAAGGCATAGAATATGTTAGTAATAAAATAAATAAATACAAAATTCTATGTTTTTGTAATTTTTTTATAAATGATCAAAATATGAAATCGGGTCAGAAATTAAAACAACACAACATATGCAAATATGATTTTTTTAGAATTTTTGGAGAAGTTTTTATAATTTTTAATGATTTCAAAATGCAAACAGGATGTTTCTAGGTTGTTTTTGAATTTTTATAAATAAGAAAAATGATGACAATACAATATCAAAATTATGAATCCAAGATGAGTCTTATAGAAGTCTAGGTCAATTTTTGTGGAATTTTTAGAAACCTTTTGCTCATTTTTATTTTATTTTAAATAAGCAAAATCAATATGTTGACTCACAAGGACTAATATGCAAAGAACAATGTTTACTAACTAAATGATAACATATAATTAAATTTCGAGGTAAAATATGCAAAAATTCTCAAAATCTCACGTGCCTAGGCACGTGTGCCCTGCTAGACCAAAGTAAAATGTCAAAATAGTTCATGCGTCCAAAGAGTATTACAAAGATTTATCATAATTATTACAAAACTTCTAAAATCTCAAATGACAAACATGTGTACAATTCAAACTAGAGTTATTCACAATTAAAATATATTCAAGGAATGAAAGTGCAATTGTTTAATAAAGACAAACTGAGACGTGTCCACGTAGGGACTTTATTACAAACAAATTAAAGACAGGGATAAGGGTACAAAAATACCATTAAATGACATGAAGGGCCGAACAGCTTAGATTCCCTACAGTGTTTATCGAATAGCTGGAGGTATATCTTGCATGAAGAGCCACGGTCAGATCTTGAAGATGTAATCCACCGTCAACTTTTGGAGGACCATCAACAATTGAGATATAAACTGGGTAGTTGTTCTTCATAGCACGGTCTTGAGGGTACCTGGAGGAACCGTAAAGCGCGTGTTCTTCTTTGAACTTGGATTGTGTGGATCTCCCGTGTTTCAATATCGATCTGCCTCAAATCTCACTCAGAAGATAGCCCAAATGATTCAAAGTCTGATGAACACCTTGGATAGGTGAGAAAATTCCAGATCGAGAATCTAGAAGGTGGTCAAGCTATGCTGCTCCAAGAACTTGTTCTTGATCTATTCTCTACCTTTCATGCGCTCTCTGGAGCTCTTATGATCTACAAGTTATACCTAAAGCTCGAAGAGTCTCTTCGACTTAATAGTTAGGTAAAAAATGCATAAAATGGGGTGAGTGAGGGTCTACGATGAAGGTGATCGAGAAGGAGACCTAACTCCTGATCTTTGGGATATGGAGGTTGGCAGAGTTTGCGAGAGATGAAGAGGGGTCCAGCAAAGGTAATGGTGAGGTCAGAAGTGATCAATCATGAGCGGAGCTCCCTCATCCATGTTGATTGGAGGTCTGATATGTTGATATGATCAGAGTGATTTGAATGAAATCAAATACCGAAATAAAAATTAAATTTAAACCAGATTGCCTATGATACGTACGGATGTATAGGGTGTAGGAGAACATCTCGATCTACGATTAGGCAGAGAGGCAGAAACATGCGATGGTGATCGTCGACGATGTATGTGAATCTCATCTTTCAGTCAAAACCTCTCATTCCAAATTGTAGGGTAGTGGTTCTATCATATCTCTAGGGATCTATCGTGGGAAAGGAAATGGGTTGGAGATGGATTACTCACTTGCTGGAGGTGAATGGGGTTCATTTATAGAAGAGGCTCTGATTTTTCTATTAGACTTGAGAAAAAAATTCAGAATGGGAGCTATCCACGGAGTCATCAGTGGAGCTAACACGTGGGCGTGGGAGGAGAACGAACGAGCATGAAAATCGGAGAAGAAAGCGTAATCGTTTAATGATCAAATGCGTGGGAAAAAATGTGAGAGGCAATGGTGGGGACGTGATTAATGGAGGAAAGAGGCGCAACTAAGGAGTTTTCCCGGGTCCACAAATCGGGATTCTCCAATCAAGAGGTGCATGGAATAAGTCCAAAATAGGGTACATGACAAAGTAGTGTGAAAATGTTAAATAAATCAATTAAAAATCTAAAATGAATTCATTAAATTAAATGATATCAAAAGAAAATGTTAGGAATAATTTACAGTTAATTTTAGTGATTTTTATTTGAATAAATAATATAATCACAAAGGGTTAAAATAAATACAAGTTATTTACAGTTGTATATACCCATGTACATAGTATTTTTATTTTTAATTAATTATTTTTATATATACATAATTTAGTATTTTATTTATTTACAATATTTTAAAAGGATTTTAATGATATTTTTATTTAATTTTTAGTAGTTAATTTATTAGGTTAATTAAATAGGAATATGCACAATACTTACATAGTGATACATATGCAACGGACTAATGTTTTTATTTTTGTTGCCTTTTGATTTTGTATTTTTTATTTGTATTTTATACGAGCTAAATACAATATTTAAACTTAATAAAAAATAAAATATTCAAAATTATGCACAAGAAAATATATACAAATATGGTGTGTACTTATAGGAATAATATATAGTAATACCCCAATTGGCCACATTTTACTCCTGAACTCAAACTTTTATGAAATCACCTCCACTTTAAAGATAATTTAATTTGGAGTACAGTGAAAGTGAGTTTGATGACTTTGGAATTCAGGTGGAGAAGATATTAATCTAGAAAGTTGAGTTATGTGGCTTTTGGAGAGTGATGTATTTTACACAATATACGCAAGTTTTTACTGAAATCATTTTATTATTTGCAAGAGGGTTCCATATACAATTTTCAAGAAAGGAATTATTTGTATTTACAAGAGATTCAGGAATGAATAAATATAATAGTATGTAATATAGATATGTGAGGAATATATTCATGTATCAATTATATTTTTGATTTTTTTGGCCTTATCTCCCAATACCTAATTTCTTGTCAATCAAGTCTTGACCTTCTCTTTGGATTTTTATTTAGCCAGTATCTATTACATATAAATACAGTCTTTTATTTTATTTATTTTCCTTTATTTCTTTATCTATTTATTTTAGGTTAAAAGGTTATAAATATACAATATTTACACAATGATGATGGTTAGTAAGAAGATGAATTTATTGACATATACATATGTTTACAAGGGATTTTAAGCTAAAATAAATGAATAAAGATGATGAAATGCGGATTTATCCATCCCCCTATGCTAGTCCCTTAGCAAACACTTATTTGGACAAATAAGTGAATAAAATAAAAAGAAAAGAAAAAAAGAAAAAAAACATAGAACAATAGTGAGTATCAACTTATCTTCATAAAAATGTAGTATGGATCTCGATCAGACCTTTGCATTATTAGTGTGACTGAACTTTAATGGGAAATGGATTTAAACCTAACATTCCTCTAGTTCCACAAGACCTACTCATGTCATCTCAACAGTCAGGTTAGAACAAGTCTACATACACAAATTCTTGCGACTATGAATCTTTACTTGTACGGTGTAAGTGAAATATAGCCCCTCATCTCAAAGTAGCAAAGAAATAGCCTCCCTCAACAAGGTAATTCTAGTCCTTCGGTCTAGCAACTCTTTCCTAGAGGATAAAGGATATTCCCTTCTAAGTTCAAGTGAAACTAGCTCAAGAAGAGGAGATGGAGAAAAGAATGGATTGTAGCCAGTGTAGCTACTTATCCTTGGATGCATGAACATTGTAGCCAAGTGGTCCAGCTGCAAGCTCACAAAAATTGTCTCTGAAGCTCATCTTATTTGACTATACTCGTATATACACTCCGACTAGCATTTTACTTTTCAATTAGGCATGTACACTTTTGGAGATTCTGCATTTTTTTAAACATATACAAGGGTGCATCATGCACATAAGGAGTTTTTCCTCTTGAGCCAGTAGCCTATCCCCCTTTTGAGGGACTAGCAATCCCACAACATCATGTCTTTAGACCTCAATGCCACTAAACTAGGTTGAGATGCACTACCCTCCCTAAAGGAAGGCAGATGTTCCCACTAGTTGTTACACATACGTGTGCTACCCCAAGCCAAAGATATATGCCCCCTCATCACCTCATCCAAGGTATGTCATGGTTTAGAAGATACATGCGTGTGTTGTTAAATATTCTACTTAGACTCATTAAGATAACATGTGAACATAGTTTTGTGGACTCGAAGAACTAAGTTGCTAGAATATGAAAAGTCTTAACTCCAGTTTTTATAAGGTTCCTCTGAAATTAAGTGGATTAAGGTCTAACTACGCTCCATTCTTTGATTTTATTCCAGACTAGTTTAAATGTCAATACTATTACGAAAAATGCTCATGCAAATGCAAGAACAATATATAAAACACTTTTTTAATGGTTTTTAAGCCTTTTTTAAAGAAAGAGAAAAAAGTCTTACTAAGATATATACAAGTATATACAACGATTTTACAAATTTTATACAATATTTTTGCAAGAGGATACAAGTTCTAGAATTTATTTAAAGGATGGAAGGTGATCAAAGCTTCTACACACACGTGGATTTTACGTATTTATATACATCCCCATATATACAGAAAATAATCACAATTTTATATCCATTTAAGTAATAAAAGTACGGGTTATGGTTAAAGTATATATATAATATATACGACACCCCCTATACTTTGCTCGAACTATGTCCTCATAGTGAATCAATAGCTATAAAGAAATACATAACTCGTGCTAAGTATAGAGAAGGAAAAAGAATACTATAAAACAATAACTCAAAGAATGAATAGAAGCCGATGATCCCTCTTATACTTAGGATTAATTAGTCCTAAGTATAAAAGATTGTACCTCAACTTTCCCCCCTATACTTAGGGTAAAATATCCCTACATATAGAATATTAACAAGTTGAGGGACAAGTGAGATATCAGAATAAAAAGAAGAAAATGAAAACACAAAAGAGATGATATGAACAACACAAATCATTCACCTCCCCCCATACTTGGTATAAAGTACATCTTAAGTATATCTATATACACACTGGAAGAGGTGAATGATAAAACAGAAGAAGAAAGGAATGATACGAAAGGATATACAAGAGAGAGTCAGATCATGTATCAGACATAATGGAGTCAACTACAGACAGGAATGTATCATGATTTAGATACAGCTTCAACAACTTTCTGTTCACAACAAATGGTTGTGTGTCAGCTGACAACCTAGATGTGACAATACTACCAATGCCGTGCATATCTCTCACAATGAACGGTCTTGACCATTCGCTTTTCAATTTTCCTGGAAACATCTTCAACTTAGCATCAAACAACCAAACTTTCTGATCAGGGGAGAAAGTCTTCCTTATAATGTGTCTATCATGCGAACGCTCTATCATGCCATCACTTGACTTCCTCCTTATATATGAGTGAGTTGTCATATCCAAAATCTCGGAATTTCAACAATTGATTCACCTCCAATGTCATGTTCTTTCCTTTTTTCTTATAATCTAGATTGCATACACGGAGTGCCCATAAATATTTGTGAATTAATTCTACTGGTAGGTGGAAAGGCTTTCCATACACCAATCTATAGGGAGGCATACCAAATGGAGACTTGTACGTTGCCCGATAAGCCTATAGAACTCAGTCAAGCCTCTGGGACCAGTTCTTCCTATCTGGATGTATAAGTTTTTACAATATAATATTGATCTCCTTATTTGAAATTTCAGCCAAGCTATTAGTCTGTGGGTGGTAAGGAGACACAACCTTATGCTCAATGACGTACTCCTTCACAAGTTCATGACTTCTCTATTAATGAAAATGGCTTCCCCCATCTTAAATGAGTATCTTGAGAATCTAGAAAAGTGCAATAATATGGTCCTTGAGAAAGGAACACATTGTACGAATATGAACGACTTGGGTGGGGATATCCTCCATCCAACAACTAACGTAATACATGAAAAACAGGATGTACTAATATCGGATTTGTGAATGAGAAATAGAGATTTCCCACCTTCATCAGAATCAATGGGTTAATGGCAAATTGGTCAAGTGGGCTGTCTCCAATCAGCCTCCAGGCTTCCGTAGCCATTCTTGCTATTTCCTCCCCATTTCAGAGCCTCCCCTCCGACCGGGTTGGCTGACAGGAAATACGTGCATGAAGTCTATGCTCCTAGCATTAAAAACATCAGAAATCTATATGTATTTCAAGGGCATAGAATCTTTGGAACCAATGGTTCCTTCCATCTTCTGACATTCTGTACAACCTCGAACATACTCTATAGCATTCCTAAACTATGTTGTCGACCATAGCCTGCTCTATAAAATCTTAATTGTCGTGTGCTTCCTCGAATAATATCCACCAGATTTAAATTTTTGATAGTGCTCAAGTACATTGGTGTATTACTCTTGAGGAATGTATCTTCTCTAGATATGATCCACATCCTCACAAATAAGGTACGGATCCTACCATTGATAAAAATGTATCTTAGACATAAATCTGTCCAACTTGTTCTTTAGCCAAGAATTTTTTGGAGACAAGATAATTCACAACATCAACATACCATGGAAGTGAGTCTACGGACGAAATGTTCTCATTTGTAAAGGTCTTAAAAAAGGGCTCTTGCTTTGCTCAGAAGTCTATACATCTGTAATACAAGAAATGCAATCTGCCACAACATTATTGACTCCAAGTTTATCTCGAATCTATAATCAATTTCTTGGAGAAGAATGATCCATCTGATAAGGCATGTTTTGAAATCCTTCTTTGCATGTAAATACCTTATGGTAATGTGCTCCATGTATACAATAACATGGGAATCGAATATGTAATATCTGAATTTTTCTATCCTAAATACATTTGCTAACATCTCCTTCTCTGTAACTATATAGTTTAGTTGTGCTTCATCCAGCATAGTGTATAGCAAATCGTATCTCATCCCTTCTTTTCCCGCTCCAATTGGGGCATCTAAGGCATCCACCATGATCTTGAAAGGAAGAGACCAATCTAGTGGTTGTAGGACAGGAGCACTAGTAACCACATTTAATCTGATTGAATGCAAGGAGGAATTTCTCACCAACAACAAACTTACTATCCTTGCACATAAGCTCAGTCAAAGGTATGGCGATCTTGATGAAGTCCTTTATGAATCGCATATAAAATCCAACATGTCCAAGAAATGACCTCAACTACTTCAAGTTTTGTGGTGGCTCAAGTTTGGATATCACATCGATCTTAGTCAGGTCAACCTCCGTACCATGTTTGGGGATGATGTAGCCTAATAAAATTACGTTAGTCACCAAGAAGTGACTCTTCTCTCACAAAAGCACTAGGTTGACCACACAACAACATTGAAGGACTCATTCTAAATGAGCATGACATATGTCAAAACTATCCCCGTAGATCGAGAAATCGTCTATGAAGATCTTTAGAAAGCTACCCGACATGTCAGCAAAAACAACCACATACACCTTTGGAATTTAGCATGGATGATACACAATCAAAGGTCATCCGTCTGAAGGCATAGATACCAAACGAGCAAGTGAAAGTTGTTTCCTCATGATCCTCAAGAGCGATAGCAACCTGGTTATATTCCGAGTACCCATCCAAGAAACAAAAGAACTCATTCCCTTTCAATAATCTAATCAATAAAGGGCAACAGAAAGTTATCCTTCTTGGTAGCTGAGTTCAGGAACCGGTAATCTACACATACACGCCATGAAGTGGGTACCCGTGTCGGAATCTCCTCACCACGATCATTCTTCACGATAGTAATCCCGAATTTCTTAGGCACCACATGTAAAAGGATGACCCACTTGGAATCTGAAATGGGATATATAAATCTAGCATCACACCATTTCCTGATCTCCTTCATGATTACCTTCCTCAGATTTGTATTTAAACAGTGCTGATACTCACGGAGGGTTTACAGTCATCCTTTAACTAGATATAATGCGAGCACAAAGTTGGACTATCCTATAGAGATATGAGATATTCCATCCAATGGCCTTGTGGTTTCTCTCAAAAACCTATAGCATGCGAGATTCTTGTTCATTGGTCAACTACGAGCTGAGGATGGCTGGAATCATCTGGGGGGGACCCAAAAGGAAGGCATATTTCAATGTTGATGGTAAAACCTTGACCTCAAATGGGAGAATGGGATCTTTGACAACTTCTGTAGTTGTACTTATTGAAAATATGTGATATGTACTCGGTGAACTGCCCACAATGGCTATTGTTGGCTCAACAAATAAAACATTAGAGAGATCAGCAATGAATGATCTCTGCTCAGAAAGGAGGGGCTCATCAATATGTTCAGAATCCTCAGTAATCTTAGATATAAAGGGTTCAGATATCTCAGCAATAATCTCTGAAAGTTGTCTCTCATTAGTGCTTATCTCAGAAAACTTAGTATGTGGCTCAAATATATGTTCCTTAAAACTCTTGAAAGGAGGCTTGTCATTGATAATCTCAGAATAATGTGTCAAAGGGATATTAGAATATGCCTAAAAAACCTCATACTAATCCTCAGAAATCATCTCAAACAACCCATCAGCACATGCATCAAAAGGATCAACGAGGGGACTCATGTCGATTGTGCTTTCTAGCAATTTCTTCTGGGAAAGGAACTCATGGGTGTTTATAAAATAAGTTAAGAAAGTCTGTCTCTATAAATTTTGAAAGGAAATCACAGTCCTCAAGATCTGATGTAATTGCCTATCTCTCATTTGCTGTAGCTGGCGACGGTGATGATTTACTAGAGTGAAAGATGATCACTCTAGTATTGTAATCAACTATCACTTTGGTCGTTCAGAGGAGTGATCGACCTAGTGTGATTGGGGTATGGAGTAATGATGCATGTGTGTCCATATACATGACAGCAAGATCAATAAGGAATTTCATTCCCTGCATCGTTACAATAACATCCTGTAAAATGCCCTCAGCCTCTTAATCGATCTATGAGCAAACTGAAGGATCATCTTGCTCGATTTATGAGGTCCTAACCCAAACTCAGTAAGCTGAGAGGATGGAATAAGATTAATGGAGGAACCACAATCAAAGATTGGATATTTGGCAACAGATGTGAGGTGCTCCCTTATATTTCTTTTTAGCGGGAGATTGTTGATGTCATGAATTGTGACCATTGTCAAAATATGCTTTTCTGTCTTCTTTCATCTATTCTTTATTTGACGCTTTTGAGTACAAGTTTATTTCATTCCCTTTTTCATTCCAAGCATGTACTCCATGTCCTTAAGGAGTGATATCTCTAAAAAGATGCTCTGTAAGATCTCGACCACTCCAGGATCATTTAGAGATGTTTTCAATTTTTTGTTTCTTTTGGTTTTATTTTAGTTGGAAGGAAATGGCATAGATTTAAAAGAAACATTCAAATGCTTATTTCGATTATTCAAGGTGGAACGCCCATTTACAATAGGAAAAACATACTTAGTTTGTATAGTTTTGTCTAAAATTGGTGAAGGAAAAACAAAATCTAAAATAGAATGGGATGCTACTACTAGTGAAGAGGAAGAATCCGCGACTGGATTGTTCTCCCTTACTGACGGTGGTTTTTCATCTGCCTTGTGAAGGTGAAGGTGGTGGTGAAGGAAGTAAAACTCCATACTCTGGTATTGCTACCCTAGACCTCTCGACTGCTGGTAAAGAAGATGATTTGGAGGATGAAGCTCTCTTAATGGCTCCATCACCCAACCCCAATTGTTGTGTAGTCGACAGCAATCTCCTACCGTTTTTGGGATGAATGGCGTCAGATAAACATGTAAAATAAAGGGCCATACCGATCTCGGGTGTGTATGGGTCATGGGGTACGTTCTCCTTGCGTTTGGAATTATTGGGTTGGCCTCGACCTGTGTGGGAATTGGTGTCTTTGTAGTGGTTAGGTCCTCGATCCTCTGAGTTAGTTAATTCATGTTCTTCATGAGTAGTAAAAGCTGATCAAGTGCAGGATTCATTGAAGGGGCCTCTGGATCCTCACTGACAGGTTGTCACTGAGACTGATAGTGTGTAGGATGTTGGTATCCATACTGCTGCTAATAACTAAGAGGAGGAAAATATGCAGACTATTGTTGATGGTAGTGATGTGGAAAATAAGAAAACTCATGTTACTAGTCGTGTCTCCAGTTCCAGAAGTGATACAAAGACTAATACTGAGGATGGAACTGCTAGTGCTGGTGTTTTTGAGGTGTGTCTCCATGAAACTAGTAGGCATGTCTCTGACCCTGTTGTGATCCAACTAGCCTTGCCTTGACGGATGGGGCCAGTTCTGCTCATGTTCGAACCATATACCGTTCACCTCCTGAATGATAATGGAGGTGGAGCCTACTTCTCGGTAATGTATGGGCCTTCTTGCTGGTACGGGACTTTCTATCATGAATGTTGCGGGACCTGATTAGGGGTTTGCATGTAGTAAATGTGTTGAACTGTGGATCGCCCTATGATACTCTGTTGGGGGGAAGTGTAAGAAGTCTTCTCCCAAGCAAAAGTATTGCCTATTGCACTCGCGCTCTGAATCATGATGATTTTACTAATAAGAAGTTCCAAGTGATTTGTGATTTCATCCATCTTTCCAGGTTCTTCTTCCTCACGTCGATCACCTGGAGCTTCTCAAGCTCCTTGGATCACTTCTCAATGATTTCCACTTTGGATAGGTGGTCCCTAATGATGGTCATATCATAACTATCCACCCTATCCACTACATGTGATGCCATCATATTGATAGCCTTGTGGGGTACTACAAGAGAGGTAACATGACGCTTCTGAAAAGCATCTGAAGAAGAAAGAGAGGATGAGATCTTTGCCATCTCTTCAAAAACCTAATAAAGGACATCCTCATCTTTGTTGTAGTGAGTCCCCCCCCACAAGTGGTATATACCATCTTTTGATTCTCAATGCTTAACCCTCAAAGAAATTTTGCACTAATCTCATCTTGGGAATATCATGGTATGGGCACTTCTCTGTCAAGTCTTTAAATCTTTCCCACGCCTCATGAATAGGCTGATGGGACATTAGGTAGAATTTAGCAATCGCGGATCGCATTTGGTTGAGATGCCTGAGACGGTAATTTTTGTTCACAAATGCAGATCTCAACTTCTCCCATGTTGTGATTATCCTTTACAGATGATTTATCCAATATAATTACTTGTCCATCAGACTGAACGGGAAGGCTGCCATCTTCACTACCTCTAATGGGACATTAGAGTAGTGTATTGTTCCACAAATGCGATCGTACTTTGGAGGTGTGCGTAAGGCTCTTCATTTATATTTTCATGGAATATAGGGAGAAGTGGTAAAATTGTAGGCTTGAGCTGAGAAAGCCCATGAATCGTAGGGATTTGAATCCATGAATTTGTATGTCCTTCCCATGGATTATAGGCATCTTTTTATGTTAGTTTAGCCACTGGCTATATTGGTTCTTCTCCCCCATTCCTACCTTCTCCCTCCTATCTTGTTTGTCCTACCTCAGCTAGAGAATCTTATCTCTCAATGCGGTCTGAAAATCAGACTATTTAGTTAACTGAGCTTGAATGACTGAATATAGGCTAACATTCTTTTATTGATCTCGGTCTGTTCGGCCATGGATCCCATGACCTAGGGTGGCATCAAGTTCCATAATCTAACACTGAAAATATGCATGACACCCGATTAGTCCTCGAGAAATGATGGAATCTCATATAGTAGTTCGAGATTAGAGCCAATATCAAATAGTGGATTGATGGATGAGGGGAAGGGTGGAGTGGAGAAAGAGGTATAGTCAGGAAGTAAGTCTCCCCAAATAGAAGACAAACGAATCAAAGTGCTAAATGAGTTCGAAAAATCCAAATGAGGAATGCTCTGATCCTACATCTTTGGAATCAATAGGCAAGATGCAGGAACACGATGGTCAATGCAAGAGGAAAATGAATAAAAGGAAAGAAGAGCGCGAGAGGATCTCCAGCACTAGAAATCAATACACAATAAAAATCCCTTTCACCAACTCAACACAGGTGGAGACCGTAAAAGTTCAGTCTATTTTCTTTTCAATTTTAATTAGTGATAAATACAATCTTATAAAGAGTTCACGAACTCTTAGGTGCATGTATTTCCCTACATAATGACCAGATTCTTTTGACTAGTTCCACCTACTAGTATGGGTGTAAGTACGAACCGTAAAAATACAGCTACTTTTTTACTTGAGGATGGATCCTTACGCAGTGTCCTCTAAACTTCACACTCTCTTAAGGAAACATAGACCATTTACCAGCTACCCACATTTCCTCACTAAGAAGTAGTTGATCATTTATGTAGAACCAATATCTATATGCAAATCAAGGCTTGGATCTTTCTTAGTGTCAGTCTCTCTCTCACTTGCAAGTAAAATCAAATAATGAGGGGTTACTCTCCCCGAAATAATTATTTTTCCTTACGTTTAATTTTAGGTCGAGTTTTCTTTAGCAAGATCGGTTTTATGAAATTATCACTCTTTTTTAATATTTTCAATGAATATCCTAATGAGTGTCAAATTTTCTTTTAAATTAATGCTAGTGAAAAAGAGGGAGGAAATCGAAAAGGCCAATGTGTGATTAAATACAATGATGCATGTAGGAGTTTACATTACCTTGTTACCAACACTCCACATGCAAGAGATCCGCGCAAAATTTAAATATAGATATTAAAATTAATCTGAATGATGCATGTGAACCATCCTAACAATAACTTATGTTAGCGAGAAAGAGAAATTTAATTTTAACTATGTTAAAATAGACTCTACTCTATAGGTACATAAATTCATGTTTAGGGTTTTGGACCTTATTAATTACCTGTTGTTGACTGGGAAAAATTAAGGGTCGTATTAATCTACAAGGCGGATCAATAGTCAATGCGGTGATCGCTCAATAATCCCCAAATCAATCAACAGATAACCCACAATAAAATATATGCAATGAATATCAAAAATGTGGAGTTAAAATTTATTATAACTCTACATGCATGTTTGTATAGGTGTAAGCACAAGTAGAGGTCGAACACTGGGAGGCGAATGGTTGAGTGATGAAATTGGTTGTGCAGTTATTCAATTCTTGGTTCATGTCCAATTATTATTGTTTTTGTGAGTTTTTATTTTATATTTTATATTTTATTTTTGTTTTTATAATTTATATTTTTTATATTATATTTTATATTTTCTTAATTATATAATATAGATATGTATATGTATAAGAAAAGAGAGAGAGAGAGAAATATACAGATATATATTTACATATATATACTCAAAATACATTAAATATAATATTTTTAGGCTTTTTATATTTTTCTAATTTTTTTTGTTAATTTTTTCTGGGATTTTTCTAATTTTTATGTATTTTTAATTACAAAAGTGTCCCAAATAAGGGCTTAAATACATAGGCCGAAACTAATTTTGGTCTTAAAATTATAAAATAAGTTCAGAATTACCCAAATTAATTTTAATAGGTAAATAATAACATATATATAATTATAAAATAGGGAAACATATTTTTGGTATTTTTGAAGGGTTTTTATATTTTTTTAGGATTTTGGAGCTTCTTGAAATTTTTATATTTTCTTTTTCTATTTTTAGGGTTTTTTTCATTTTCTGGACTCAATATATATATAAATAAATATACCATATATAATTTTTTTGTAATTTTTCAAAATATTTTTATATTTTTTTGGTATTTTATAATTTAAACAGTGATTATTTAGGCTCCATTTGAATTTTAAAAATTAGGTAAGATGCAAAAATGCAAAATGGACTTGTGGCGTGCAAGTACACTACATGAAGCATCTACAATAATTTTTGTGGAGTTTTAGGAGCTACATAAGTATTTTTAATAAATACATACAAGGCATAAAAAGTGAAACAGCCTGGCAGGGGCATAAATGCAATAAAGATAAAATCCAGGGGCTATGTTGCAAATGTACCAACTAAATAAAACATTTATTTAAACTTTGAAGGTTATTTTACAATAAACAAAAACGCTAGGGTTTACAATGCAATTTTTACGTGCCTCACGTGGGACTGCACATGAGGCGTTGAAGGATCTGAATGAAAATACAAGAACTACGGGGGCCCTTCTGCAAAAATAACATTTTATTTACAACATGCAAATTTATTTACAGTATTAAAAATTAATTACAAAAATGCGGGGGTTGGTTTTGCAATTTACCCCCAAAAGGCGCTTCATCCGACGGTTGAGCTCTCTCTACTTGACACGCGTCGCCTTCTCCTTGTCCGATGACGCTTCGCCGATGAAGGGCTGAGATTAGATCAGCCGAGCTGATCTGGCAGTCGGTGCAGGGCTTCATCGGACGGATCTGGTGTAATCTGGGGGCTCCTTCCTGATCGGACGGCGGAGGAGTCCCTTGGAAGAACAAGGAAGAAGCTCGCGTGAGGCGAGCTTCGACGTGAACTGCAGGCTCCTCCGGGCTTCTCCTTCGCGTCTAAGGTGCTCTGCTCGTTGCTGAAGGTGCCCCGCGTCGGATGATGGTCTTAGCGTGGCTCTTGGAGGTCCGAGGAGGTCAGGCGAGGTCGGGGAAGCTTGGGACCTCCAGGAACCTCTTCCTGGTTCAAATCGAGTCCAGGAGGGCTCTTCTCTTCGTGGTACATGCACATGAAGAACAAGGTGGGACGAGGGCTTTCTCCTCGACCTTGGTTTTGAAGCTCTGATGCACGGTGAGGTGAGGCGGAGGATCTCCGACGAACGACGGAGGTGGATCTCCGATTCGCGAAGACAGGAGGTCTTTGGTTGAACAGAGGTGATCGGGAGATGGAGAAGGCGATGGGAAAGGAAATGGGATGAACAAGGTGGTCGGAAACGGTCGATAACAATGTGAAGAAGTCGCCGGAGCGGATCTCCGGCGAACTTGGTTTTACTAAACTAGACTACACTACTGATCTAAAGGCTGAATTAAAGGCGGAATTAAAATGCTGGAAGTAAAATCTACCTAAAGAACATGAAATAACAGCTCTTATACATGGGGGCCTCCAGGGAGCAGGACGGACGCCAGAGCTCCGCCGCGGCAAAATTATCCCCTCCTCCGGCCGATTCAAGTCGTTGGGACACTCCTCCTGTCACAAGGGTTCGTCCAAGAACCGAGTCAAGGCTTTTAGGGGGATAAAAAGTGGCCAAATTTGATCAAGGAGGAGGAAGCACTTATTTATAAACATGCCTGGACACCCTTATTAATTGGCTATTATCAAAGAATCGGAGCTATGTACAATGTGTCACAAGATCTGGCGTGGATCATGATTGTCCTAGGAGCAATTTCCGTGAAGAGATCGAAGGTGATTGATCACTGCATAGAGTGGGAAAAATACAAGAATCTCGGGGAAAAGACAGTTCTGACAGACGTCAGAGGCGCAGGGGGAAGTTGACCGAGGGTCAACACTCCCTGGCCTCTGATTGGTCCACCTCAGCATGATATTGACTTATTAATTAATCATAATAATTGACCTTATTAAATTTTACTTATAAAATAAAAAATGTTTATTAAATAATGTAGTATTTATTTATGATTTTTTTATTTTTTTAATGTAATTTAATATGAATTTATTTTAATGATGTATTTATAAGTGTATTTACATGTATTTATTTTTGTTTTGTATATTTTTATTTTATTATTTTATTTTCTTATTTTATCTATTTATAAATTATTTTTATAAGCATAAATATATTTTTATTTAATTTTTATAAGTTTATTCACATATCTAAATAAATAGGTATATGTAATATGTAGGTATACTTATAGGTATTTTACCTATATTATATATACATTTTATTTATTGAATGAATTTTATTTGTTTTTATTTTGGATTTACATTTTTAATAAATTTTATGTAATATTTACAGTATTATAAAAATATATATCAATAAAGAATAAAAGAATAAAATCTCTTTTTACTTATATACATATAGATAACATAGGTATTTTGCCTATGTATTGCATAGACTTATTTTATTTTACAAATTCTTTTTGGTTTTATTCTAATTTTAATGTACACATATGTTATAAATAATGTATATAAATTTATAAAAATATGAATTTGTAAAAATAATAAATAATGAATAAATTGAATATTTTAATCGGTATTATGTATAATAGGGGCACAGACCCTAACTTTCACAGATAAACTCCAAAAATTCTGAAACCAATTTTATTAAATAGTTCTTGGAAAGCTATATTCAATTAAAGGTGAATTTGGTGGATTTTGAGTTTTTATCTGCAAGATATGGGTCTGTGAAGTTGAGATTTTGGCTTTTTATTCTGTGTATAAAATGTATACTGTATATTATTTTTACACAACTCAATTTTGTATTTTCATTTACATTATTGTATACAACTTTCATGTACAAAATTTCTTTGTTTGATGAATAAAAAATTACATACAAAATAGGTGTCAAAAATACATAAATGAATGAATAAACAAATGAGGAATTTATTGTATTATTGGCCCTTATCTCCCCCTACTTTATTCCTTGTCGACCAATTCCATTCTGGCCTTGGTCTCGGGGTTAGGGTCATAAAATATTTGCAATATTTTATTCCTTTTTTCTTTTCTTCTCTTTATTCTATAATTTTGGCATTAAAAATCTTATTTTGTATACAATAAATACAATAAATAATGAATGCTAATATGTACAAATTAATGTTATTTACATGCATTTGCTTGGGTTTTTAAGGCTAAAATGATAGAATATAGAATGATGAATCGAGATTCATCACCTGTCTCAAGCAAGTTAATTAAATCAATCATTAGTGGTTTAGCGAATAAAATTATGGGAAACAAATAAAAATAAAGAGATAAAAAACAAACCCGATGAGGTCCCCCAAGTGCACTGGCACGTGGTGAAATCGACCTTGAACACAATGTATATAATGTCCTTTTTACAAGAGTTTTTCAATGAATTAAAAGATGTTGAAATCAAGCTGCAGCTATCTATGCTCCAAGTATTGGTCTCTCTCAATTTTTCTCCTCCTACACTCTCTTGCGGCTCAGTGAAGAATAAAACCGCTTCTGCTTTGCTTGGGTGAGTTGACGCTCCTAAGAATGCTGCCCTCACTCATCGGGCTCTTGCAAGAAAGAGGAAATAGACAATAATGTGTAAGATACACAATTATAAGAATATGAGAAAAAATGATGAAAATGAATATTACCAATGGAATGAATGAATATAAACAAATAAATACAATTGATAATAGTAGGTCAAAGTGAAAACATAACTACCCTCGATGTTCCTCCGTAGTAACGATGCCATTTTGTTGACACGATTTCCTCTAGGTTTTTATTTGGATAAATTATTCACAGATGTCATCGCAACCCGAATAAGCATCAAATAAAAATTAATTATTCTCAAGCAAAAATAAACACAAAAAGAATATAGCAAGAGAAATTGCTATTTAATTTACATGGATAACACTAAGATCAAACACAGGGAGGCTACAAATCCTGGGGGTTATTATAAGAATTGAAAAAAAATCAATGCAATGAATAGAGGGATTCCTAAGTCAAACTATGCTTGGTTTTTGTCTTTTTAGAATTTTGATATTTTTTTATTTTTTTATTACTGTTTTTTTTTGCAAAAGGGATATATATATGAATTATAAAACAATAGAATATGAGTGAGATAAAATAAATAAAAAGATAATACTACATTTTTCGATTTTTTATTTACAACAAACATATATAGAAAATTTGACTAAAATTATTTTTGAGTTTTTTTAACTTTTTCTAGGTTCTTATGATTTTTCCAGAATTTTCCAATTTTTATTTTTAAATATTTAAAAAACAGTGAAATATGTAAATAAATTTCCATATGAGAATTTTTGAATTTTTAAACATAACAAACAAGATAAAAATTGAATGCAGAAACACAGGATGAAGATATATTTTATATTTTCCAGAAAATCACTTAATGAATCTATTTGGTTTTTAATTGAATTTATATGAATTTTAATATTTTGACTATTTTGCATCTTTTAATGATTTTATTAATGATCAAAATATTAAAATTGGTTAGAAATTAAAACAAAATAACATATGCAAACAAAAAATATAAAATATAAAATAAAAAACCCCCAAAAACAATAATTGGATAAGAGATAAAAGGCAGAAATTTTGTGCATTCATGCCCTCTCCTCATGTTTGCTCCCAGTGTTCGATCTCTACTTGTGCTTACACCTATACTCATTTGCATGTAGAGTTATAATAAATTTTAACTCAACATTTTTGTTATTAATTGCTTTATTCATATTGTGGGTTAATTGTTTATTGATTGAGATTTTTTGTTGATCGCTTCAGTGACTGTGCTCCAGCCCTGTGTGGAACGCAAGACTGATGGAGAATCTCGGTTATCAAATGGCGCCGTTACCGGGAAGCAATGTTGCATAATATGAGATTATTTGATTTTATGTCTGTTATCTATTGATTCATATATTTATTTATCTATTGAATTATTTATTTATTTATTTTTATCTATTATTTTATATTATTATGAAATGTCTGACACTCTTTCATGTTTGAATTTGTTGCAGAGTACCGCAACGCAACGGTGGATCTCCTAGGACTTGTGCACCCAAGCAATGCGGAGTCGGCTTTCTGACTGAGCCGGCAGGAGAGAGCAACCAATTCAGACCAAGAGGAATTTTGGAGATAGATTCAGAACTTCATTTTATTGTGCAAAAAAATTGTATTTTTTTGTGAGAGAGTAACACATGGCATGTAATAATTCAGAACTCTCTACACTTAGGCTTCCTGAGGTCCAGTGCCCGAGGGATTGTTCGCTTGGGGCCCTCGACATTTTGACGATTTTTTCATTTTTATTTTATTTTATTTTTATTATTTTGTGTTAATGAACCCTATCTTAGGAATAGTTTTCGATAGATTAATGTCTAAAACCCTAATATAATTGCATGTACCTATAGATGCGCTTTTGGACTTAGTAAAATAATAATTGTTAGCTTCGAACTCACTAGTCATGAAAGATGTCATATAGCGTTGGGAGGACCCGTTGTGACTAGCACCGAGACGTCTGCAAGATCGGACTTTAGGGTTTGATTCTGAATAATTGACATTTTGTACTTCACGATAATAGAAGTTACTACCATAGGGTGATTTCATCAGCTTGCATTTCATATAGCATAGGTTTCGATTATGTCTTGCATCTCACATGGAGAGAGCTAGTAATCACTGTAAGTCTTCTTACTTGGCATGCATCATCGATTTTCGACTTGCATGGATTTCCGATCTTCTCCCTCTGATTTAGCTCACTTAGGATGCTGCATAGAATTGGAAGTCCCGTTAGGCATTTGCATTGAAAAATAATCAAAAAAAGTGATAACCAAAATAAAATTGGGATTTCTAACTATACTTGATCTCTAAAATAAAATGTAATGGATTCCTTGCATTGGGGAGAGCAATACCCTCCTTGTATGAGCATTTTATTCCTACGCACACTCTAAGGATTAGTGCCCAAATCCCAAGCCTATCTTTGGTATGCAACTATGTGGTGGTCACCTAACTCTAAAATTGACAAGATAAATAGGCCACATCTCGGTCTTCACTGTGTTGAGTAGGTGAATCGGGGGTTAGTCTTGTGTATTGCTTGTGACTTGGGATCCATTTGCATTTGCCATCTCTTTGAGTTTGTGGTTCCCTTCGTGTGAGACATCCATTTTTCATTTTTGAGTCACTCTACCTCTCTTATACATACATCTCCTCATTTGCATTGAGTCGTGATATTGGTTCTTGAGCTCAATCATCTTCGCTGGATCTTTCAGTTTCTCTTCTTGTCCACCCTCCTCGTGTCCCCCGTATCATCTCTTCTATCACCTAGGATTGTTGTACTTGTAGATATCACCCGCATTGAGGATTTTAACTTATACTGATTATTAGAGTAAGTCAGGCATGTTTTGAAGACGCTGAGATTAATACCTTACTTTTGGTGGATTGGACTTTCGATATGTTCTTAACAACTTATTGAGGACTTTCATCACACGCGATCATTAGGTGTGATTATTATTTAATGATTTTCGTTTCACACACCGGATTGAGGATGCAACATACTTTGATGGTTCGATGATGTTTCATAAGTTATGAATACTCTATCTACTTCGAGGTTCTCACCATATTGATTTTATGGATTGATTGAATCTTATTTGGACTTCAAAGCAATGGTGTCCGGAATCCACATGACTTCTATCATCTTCTAGATTGACCCATCAATGATCTCCTGATTCTTTCATGCACCTATGGCACTCTGAGAATTTTGATTATCTTTTGTGCCATCTCAGCTAATTGATTGACTTGGGGGCAAACTGTGATTGGACTGATTCTTCCTCTTCACTTACATGATCTTATGACCTCCTGAGGTGTGATTGATTGATTGATTATTAAGGACCTGATTTTTGATGTCAGTAATCCCAAGAATTGATTGACCTAGTTCGTATCACTCCCCGAGGACTATCTGCAGGAGGATGCGACACATTTTGTATGATCGGTTTCATATACTGACTCTGTCTCCACCTTTGTGGAGCCCGAAACCGCTTCGCTGATTTGAATGATTAGCCTCCCTGCTGATTATGCGCCCCATCTGTGGGTGCATGAGGCCAACTTCTCTAACTCCTTCGAGTCTTCTCTCCTTGACGGTCCTCGCAAGGATGAGTGTCACATCTCTGATTATTCCTTGACTAGTTCATAATGCTCTCTGAGGGTTATCTCTGAGAGACTATGACAACTGGCTAGATCTTACGATCTCTTCTGCTGGTAGACGATATGTCATCTATCGAGACCTTTCTGATTGACTCCTTTGAGTCCTCTCTCCTTGATGTCCCTCGCAAGGATAAGACCTTATCTGACTATTGACTGAGAAGCTTGCTTTATTCCTCGAGGGTTATCTGTGGGACACTGCCACATTTTCTTGATCTGTCGGTCTCTTCTGCTAGTAGATGATTTGCCGCCTATCGAGACTACTTTTGTTGATCCGTCTGATGGATCCAACTCCTTTGAGTCTGCTCGCCTTGACGACCCTCGCAAGGGTGAGTTTCTGTTCTGATTATTCACTGACTAGTACATATTACTCCCCGAGGGTTTTTTGCAGGAGGGTACATCATATTTTAGGTGATCGGCATCACTTCTGGTGCAACCTTTCTGGAGGGGCACGAAGTCGAGTCTGCTGATTTTGGTACTCGGTCTCCTCCCTGGTTGAGTCTCTACTCTATCGAAGCATGGAACCGAGTCTTCTGATCATTCTCTGATTCTACTCACCTTGAGGACCCTCGTAGGGTTGAGCCTTGTATTGGGTTGTTCGGTGTATTCCAGCGATTGTCTGACTATATGATCACTGGATACCATACGTTGCATTGAGAGTCTCCTTCTCTTCATCTTTTAGAACTTTTTGAGACTATGATTGACTTGGAGGAGTCTGTAGTGCTCTTTCCTCCTCTAGGTCTTATGATATCGACTATGATCTCACGTTCTTTCCTTATATGCCGATATTCTGCTTTCGCTACCGGCCCCTGATTTTGTTTTCGACCTCTTGTCTTCGGTAGCTGACACCTACCTGATTACATATCCGGGTGTCTTTTCACTGTCTGACTGCATCCTCGTTCTCATAGGGATACGATGATGAGAGAACAGTATTCACTTACCATATATCGTCTTGTACTTGACATTGTTTACCTATTGTATATACGTGTTGTGTATTATATTCCTTCTTTTTTCCGTACGTCTTGTGTTCCCCAGATCTTGTGTCATATTTGTGTGTCTATACTTAGGACGTACATGGTCGTATGTATAGGGGGTATACACTGTATCGTTCTTTCTATGTTCCATTTCATTACTCCTATCGTTGCTTATACTTGGGGATATCTCATCCAATGTATAGGGGGAGTGATGCGTACATTCTCCGCTATTTGTCCATATATCTGTATATATCTGACTTTTCTTCTTTTCTTCTTTTTCTTCTTTCCTTTCCATTCTTCTTATTCTACAAGAAAAGGTGTCGCCCCTTTTTGTCAGTTTTCTGTACTTAATATGTACTTTGTCCTAAGTATTGGGGGGTATGCACCCTTGATTATTTCATTCTTTGATCTCCTCCATTGTCTCCTCCTGTGCTAATTTGCTCTTCTATACTTAAGGATATCTCACGCCAAGTATAGGGTGAGACATCTCAAGCTGTGATCTGTTCATTCCCACCCTCGATCCTCCCTGCGTTGTATACAGTCTGCTATACTTACGATTATTTGATCCTAAGTATAGGGGGAACAGTCAACTTTTATTCATTTATCTCTTCATTCCTTATTCTTTCCGTCGTTATAGTATAGGCTTTTCCATACTCAATACGAGTTATGTATTCTCTTTCTCTTTTCGATCTATGAGGACATAGCTCATGCTAAGTATAGGGGGTCGTATATACCCTGTATATACTTTATCCGTAACTCATACTTTCGTATTTTTATAAGGCTAAGATTACTATATATACATATATAATTCACTAAAACAATTAATAATGTTTATTGCTCAAATTATTTTTTTCTATACTGATTAATAAATCATGTTAAAAATATTTTTGCAAAATGATTTGAAAAATGGCGTGAACTGTTTGGAAAACTTTTGTGAAATAATTTTCATCCTTTGTAAAAATATTTTTGGTTTACAAAAATTATTCTCTTTGTATGAAATATAGGATTTGAAAACCTACTTGCAAATGATTTATGAAAATGTTTGTAAAAATATTTTTGAAAAATGTAGATATGGGTTAAAAAATGTTTACAAAATCGCTTTCAAATGATTGTAAATATTTGGAAAATTTATTTTGTACTATAGTTTTGGAAATTATTTTCAAATAAATTTGAGGAAGAAAAGCATCATCAAAAGTAATAATCTGCACATAAAATTCATTACCAATTATGTATATATGTCTCTAAAATAAAATTTTAAAATAAAAAAACTATATGATTCTTAGTTCTTATAAAAAATTAAAATAAGCATGCCCATGTAAATAGTTGTATATATTTTATACTTTGCGTGACAAAATTCTTTTCATTTGAAAAATTCTTTGTGTAAAAATTCTCATCATTTCGAAAATTATTTGAAAAATTACATCATTATTTCTGCATTGTACATAGCATTTGCATAGCATTCATATTCTTTTGATTGATCTTGATTATTGAACAAGTCCAAATAAAGTCGAAGATTGGAGCTTGGTTGGACCTTACTGCACCTAACTGCACTGGAACCTTATGCGAACTAGGTTTAAGGTACTTCAGGTCTATTGAGACTTAATTCTTTGAGACTCAGGGTTGGGTTCAAGTCACCTCAACTGACTAACTAGAACTTTTCGAGACACACGCATGACTCTTGTCAGCCATGACCTAACTTGGACACTTGCACCTTTCACTTGGCTCACCTCAGTTGGAGTGGTGAGGGGGTTGGATTTGCCAGTCTGAGACATACACGGGTGAAAACATTCGTCCTCATCTAGGGAGGGAAGTGCACCCCAATCTGGTCCAGTTACACTGAAGTTGAATGACAGGAGAGTGTGGGTTGCAATAAAGCATTAAAAGCGGGATAGTGTTCTGGATCAAGAGGAAAGTCCTTATTTAAATGCTATTCTAAATAGTATTTTGAAAAAAAAACTCCACAAAAATTGCACAAGCCTGCAGATAAAAATAAAATGCTTGTCGAAGTATGTATATATGTTGTATAACAAATAAGCAAGCTTTAGCATCAAAGTTATACCATGTGAGCCTGCAGCTGGATGACTTGACTACACTAGTCATGCATCCCAGGATAGGTAGCTACACTGGCTACCGTCCATTGTCTTTCTTACCTCCTGATGAATCTACGGTTCGTCATTTCTATTCATTTATTTTTGCTTAAAATCCCTTATAAAACACCTGAATATAACACTAACTCTATATTCTTACTAACTTGCATCTTTGTGTAAATATTGTATATTTGTATATTATTTTAACCTAAAATAAATAAAGAAAGAAAGGAAAAATAAAGAAAAAAAGGGAAGACTGTATATATGTAAGAGATACAGGCTGACCCCGAACCCCGAGAGAAGGTCAAGACTTGACCCGATCGACCATGAATAAAGTAGGGGGAAATAGGGTCCTCAATTAGAAATCCAAAAAAATGTGTGTTGTGTATATTTGTATACTACACTGCTTTATTTGTAAATTAATTGACCGTAAATCAAATAACTTTCAAAACCAAAGTTGTAAATAAAAATGTGTTCTAATTAATAAAAATAATTGCACAATTAAATCATGTACATAATAAAAGCAACCACACATGGAAAAAGCTACTGAGCACTAATTGAAAGACCGACACCGACTCCGTATGAACTCAAATTGAGCCAATCTCACTTCCATTGGATTCTAAATTAAATTATCTTTAAAAAGGTTGTATTTCCATAATCTTTTGAATTAAGAGTAAAAAATTGGTTTTCTGGAGTGGTTTGTGCAATTTTCCCATGTATTTTGTACATATTGTATTTGTATATATTTGTAAATATTTTTAATAATGATTTAAACTAAAAATAAAAAAATTAATTTTTAAACAAAAAAGAAGCTAATTTCCTCATTTACCCATGTATATATTGTCATATATGTATATAGTACATGTATATAGTTACTATTCTTAATTAACAACCATAAAAAAATAAAAAATAACATTTTTTATTCAAATAAATAAATGAATGAAAATTCAAAAAAAGATAATTTTGTAAATAATTTTATCTCTCTTTATATTTATCGCATTTCAATTTTCATCTCTATTATCTCTTTATCCAAAAAGTAAAAAATTCAAATTTCATCTCCATTATCTCTTCTATTTATATGGCTCATCCCTCGTTCCAACTTGATCAATTTTGGGTGAGAGGACTCCGAGAGTCTTCTTGTCGAGAAAGGTGTCTAGCCTCCAAGACGTCCGATGACAATGAGTCAGCCTTCGTCGAGGCGATCATGATCATTTCTGCTCCTAAGGTGAGATCCGTCATTTTTCTTCTTATTTTATCCTAGATTAATCATATTTTTATTTTCTCGTAGTTGTTCTTCGTAGTCATTTGTCTTTCTAGATCTTAAAAATCCATCACGATTTGATACGCCACCATCCCGATTTTTCTTCTCATTTTCGTGATCTCTCCGCATTCTTTTCTATCTCCCATGATCTATCAACTCTGGCCGCGTACGATGGCTGGAGACTCGGATTCGATTCTCTCATTTTTCATTGGATCCCCATTCATGTCTTCCATTTGATTTTGGGAAGAAACATTGGGTTCGCATCCTAATTGTTTATAAATAAAAATAATAATAATAACAACAACAAAAATATATATCATTTTGTGCCTAACAGTTCTTTTGCAGGATCGCATAGAAATTAAAAATATATATAAAAGAAAAAATATAAAAAATTGCTACTGTTTAACTTAAAAAAATAATAAATAAAAAAGGGCGGCAGCCCTCCAGCGCCCGTTCACCGCCCTGCATCTCCCAACGACCCGCGCTGCACCACCATCGCTACCGCGGGCCCCTGCCGCGCCCGACGACCCATTCGGCCTTCCAGCAACCGCCACTAGGCGGCAGCGCCGCCCCCGCGCCCCGCCGTGTGCCCCAGCGGCCCAAGCTGCATCGCCGCGCGAGGACCCAATGCACTGCTTCCAACGGCCACCACCACCATCGGCCAGCACAACGCGCCCCCGCCGCTCGTCGACGACCCCAACCGCGACCTAGGCCCTCCTGCACGGCCACCTCCGTGCGGGGCGGACGCTCTACCACAACCTGCCGCCAGCCCAGCGGCTCCATCAGCCCGCTTCCCAGCATTTCAGCCACCAAGAAGTCATCCCCGCGCAACACCAGCTGCTTCGCCTCCCAAACTGCAGCGTCGCTCGTCAACAGCCATCGTGCCGGCGAAATCCATCCAACACCGCCTGAAGAACGCCATGAGGTACGCCCGTCGTGCCTCCTCGTCCGCAGACCGCCAACAGGCTGCGATCGCCGCACCTCCAGCGGTGCCACCACGAGCCGCGTCCTCCGCCCAGCACTCCACCAGCCTTACGCTCGTCGGCCGCCGTTACTCCTTCTGCGCCGTACCGCCGCACCACGCCAGATCGAGGAGAGGGGCGGCACTCCTTGGTGCCCCTTTTGCTCATCTGAAAAAGAACGAAGCCAGGACAAAGAACCCTAGCGTGTTTAATTATAATTTTTTTGGGTAACTGACACGAAAGCCCTCTGGAGTTTTTGAATTCACACAAAGGCCGTGCTAAATCCAAGCACATGCGGAGCACACCTTCATTGGGTAATTTACACTTTCTTTCCTCTTATTTAATTTTTTGTTATTTTTTGACTATAAGACTTTGAGTAATTACAGATCAGTCCTTGAATTCCAGACATTGTCTTTGCATGTGCTTTTCATTGAAATAAATGTTTTTGTTGATCAATAAATCCTCCAAAAATCATGCTATGCTCCTGACATGGTTATTTTTTTATCATAAAATTTTCATTGCACTTTAATTTCATTTATTATTATTAAAAAAATCAAAAACATGCCATTTTTCTCTTCCTGAAATTCAAAAATTCATAAAATTTCGAAAATTGCTCCAAAAATTCAAAAAAAATTAGAGAAGTTTTATTTCATTATCTTTTAATTTCTGTGCAAATCTCACACATTAACTCTTTATAAAATCTAAAAAAATTGAAAATACTAAAAAACTTATAAAAATTATAAAAGACTCTACAAAAATTCAAAAATTGTGATTTCAGTTCCTACTTGTAGATATTTGCATATAGTTCATTATAAAAATAATTGCCAAGAATTTTGGGCATTTAAAATATTTTTAAGTTGCAAATTACTCCAAGCTGTGCATTGTTTCATATTTTTATCACTGTTTAATTTTTAAAAAGTACAAAAACATCTGAAAATTCCACAAAAATTCCCAAAAACATTTCAAAACTTTCAAAACCCACAAATATTTTCTTTTATTTTTTCTGAGCATTTTGATAAATTGAAAATTACAAAAAGTGTTGGTGTGCGAATTTTTGATCTTGTGAATCTTGCTCTGTGTTATTTTTGGAAAAAAATTGCAAAATCAAAATCAATAAAAACTTGAAAATCAGAAAATTTAAAAAATAAGAATAAAAAAATTGTTAAAAAAATAAAAAGATATAAAATCACGAAAATCAAGTATAGTTATCCTTTGATATTCCTTTTTTTCTCTTAATTTATTTTCGATTAATTAAATAACCCTCGGGATTTGTAGCCTCCTTGAGTTCGACCATGTCCGCTATACAGTTAATAAGTAGCAAAAATAAAAAAAATGTTTGTTTGTCCCGGGATTTTCGGGATATCACCGACATTTATCACTAATAATTATTGACCCCCGAAGATTTCGTGCACAATACCTCCCCCTCTTGAGTTGGATGCCACTTGAACTTAGAAAGGAATACCCTGCTCTTGGACGATAGAGTGCTGGATTGGGGGATCATTGGTTTGTCATTCTGGAGAAGTCAGTTCCTTTATCATTTCAATTGGGGAGAGCCACTATCACTTGCACTGTACACATCAGCCTCATAGTCATAAGGGTTTGCGTATGATGTAGGTGAGTTATGACCTGGCTATTGAGGTGGCTTGAACCGAGTTCTAATACTCTTGAAGGCTGTTGTGTTTTAAATTTGGTTCCTGACCAGGTTCCAGACACATTTCACACCAAGGTCTAACCTGAGATCCAAGCTTTGATTTTGTACATACAAGTTTAATTATTAAAATCAATTCCATTTACTATTTGTTATTTATTCTTGCATTTTCTTTTCTTCTTCTTCTTTGTTATTTTTGTACTTATTGCATAAGTGTTTTCTAGGGACTATCAAAGGCAAGTATAGGGGGGTGGTGAGTCTCCATTCCATCACCTTTATTCTATCATTTTGGCCATAAAAGCCTAGCTAATGCATGTAAATATCATCAATTAGTGCATAATAACATTCTTTATTTATTGTATTATTTATATGTAAAATAAGATTTTTAATGCAAAAATTATAGAATAAAGAAAAGAAAAGAAAAAGGAATAAAATATTGGAAATATTTTATGACCCTAACCTCGAGACCAAGTCAAGAATTGAGTTGGTCTACAAGGAATAAATTAGGGGGAGATAATGGCCAAAAATATAATAAAATCCAAATTCTTTTATTCATTGTTTATTCATTTTTAACTCCTATTTTATTTTTTATTATTTATTTATCAAATAAAGAAATTTTACAAAAAAGTCGTACATAATAATGTAAATAAAAATACAAAATTGAGTTTGTACAAAAATAAGACACAGTGTGCATTTTATACACAGAATAAACAGCCAAAAACCAAACTTCACTGACCCATATCTTTCAAATAAAAACTCAAAATATATAAAAATCACTTTAATTGTATATAAGTTTTCACAAGCTATTTAATGGTGGTGGTTTTATATTTTTGGAGTTACTGAGTGAAAGTTGGGTTTTGGGCCCTATTGTACATTTTACCGATTAAAATATTCAATATATTCATTATTCATTATTTTTACAAATTCATATTTTTATAATTTTGTAAATATTATTCATAATATATGTTCATATAAAATTAGAATAAAACCAAAATGAAAACACAAAATAAAATATGTGTACAAAACATGGATGAAATACCTGTGATATATATGTATATAAATAAAAGGGAAATATATTCTTTCATTCTTTTATTCTTTTATATTTTTGTAATATTGAAAATAGAATCTATATTATATAAAAAGTACAAAACTAACATAAAAATAATAAAAATACATTAAAATAAAATAATATACATAAAACATTTGTAAAACACCTACACCTATACCTATAGAATATACATATTTATTTATTTAAGTGTACAAATAACATCATAAAAATAAAATAAAAATATATTTATACTAAAAAATAAGTTATAAATATATAAAATAGGAGAATAAAATAATAAAATAAAAATAAAAATGCACAAAACATAGATGAATATATCTATAAATATACTAATAAATATTAACTACTAATAAATATAGCCAAATAAATAAATAAAAATCATTATAAAAGACTACATAAAACAATAAACATTCTTTTATACATAAAAAATTCTAAAATCATTTACTATTCATAAAAAAATATTTTCAAATGAACCTGTTATTTTGTCCTGTAGTGAGCCTACATGGACCAAGGGCAGGGCTCCCTCTGTTCACCTCGGTCAACTCTCCCTCCAGCCTCTGTGTCCATCAAATCTGTACAATCATGTGTTTTCTCCCATTTTCCCGGTCGATCCATCGCTCAAATAACATCGATCCCTTCACATAAATTATTCCCAAAACAATCACCATACACACCCATGCCTAGTATCCTTTGTAAATACGATTGATTCATTGATTACGACCGGTCAATAAGGGTGCCCACACATGTGTATAAATAAACACCTCCTTCTTCCATTTCAAAATTTGGCCATCTTCAAGCCCCTAGAGTTCCACCATTTCAGCCTAATGTGCATCCAAGTGACAGATGGAGGTCCCTTGAGATGGATGGGAGCTCGCGGAGGAGGAGGTGCGCCTAAGGTCGCCGTCGCCGACGACCTCTACTCCTTGTCCATTTGGCTAGATAAGAGATGCGTATTTTCATTATGTTAGCTTAGGATTAACTATAGGATTGTTTATATGCATTTAATTAAGAATTTTAGTATTATAATTTGTTAGATTCATCGGACTCGAAGTTTGCCGGAGCTCCGATCCAGCGAACATCTTCACTGCACCTTTCATGTTTTCCGCCCCGCATTTCCACCTCACTCTCTTCCCCTCTCACTTCTCCACCTCGCTTCACCCTCCATCAACCCAGATCTCCACGAGATCCAATGATTCGTGCTCCCTCCGCAACCCTCGATGGAGTACCCCTCCATTCACCCATTTTCCATCGATTCGATGCTTAATCAGTTGGAGGCATTTTGCCCTCGACCCTTGAACTTATTGTTGCAGGTTCCATGCTAGAAGAACCCATTCTGTGGTATCTTTGATGATAAAATAGAGTTCCAGCAAGCACGGATCTCCAGGGCTCGATAAGAGAGCCCTTAACACTTTAAAATGTACCCGCTGACGCGGATCGCCATCAGGAACCAAGAGTGCATCTCAGTGTTGCCGGAGAAGCCTCGAAGCTCCAAAATCCAGAGAAAAAGGAAGAACACGCTCGTGTTCTTCCCTATTCTTGGAGACCTATTCAGAACCGTCGGATCAGGCCCCGTACCAGTTTGATCTTCAGCCGCTGGATGGATTCCAACCACAACCGTCCGATCACTTCAAGTGATCTAATCAGAGCCATTCACGGACGAACCCTCATCGACGCACGTGGATGCACCACATGATTAAGTAAAGAAGATCCTACCGTCCATCAGCATGCCTCTTCGGGGTAAATTGCATATCCTCCCCGCTACGTTTTGTATTTATTATTTGATATTGTAAATAAAATCTTACGTGTAAATAAAATTGGGATTTTATAAATGGACCCCCGTACTTTATTATAATTACAATTTGGTCCTTCCCAACCTCACATGTAGTCCCACATGAGGGTTGTAATTTTGCTTTGATGTCCCAAGACATTTTGTATATTGTAAAATGGTACTAGAACATTAAATAAAGGATGTTTTATATTGGTAAAATTGCACGCTTCATCCTCTACTTTTATTTATTTGCAAATATGCCCCTGCCTGGACATGTTTTTTTGTATGTTTTATCTACTTATTAAAAATAGCTAATAAGCTTTGAAAAATATGCAAAAACAAGATTAGATGTATTTTGCCATGTATTTTCACGCATTGTATTTTCTTGGCATTCTTGAGAATTTAATGATTTATTAAAAATGAAAAAGAGCACATGTAATCCATGTTTATATCAAAATTCGAAAAAAATATAAAAACAATTTTAAAAATCATAGAAATTTATACATAGTATGTTATGGTATTTATTGAGTCTTGAAAACAAAAACCACTAAAATAGAAAAAGAAAATTAAAAAACTCATAAAGCTCCAAAATCCAACAAATAAATATAAAAATCCTGCAAATATACCAAAAATATATTTTTCTATTTCATAATTATCTATAAACTATTATTTATATATTAAAATTAATTTGGGTAATTTTGAGATTTATTTTATATTTTTAAAACCCAAATCACTTTCGGGTTATGTATTAATCCTATATTTGGAATGTTTTTGACTTTCAAAATACATAAAAATTAGCAAAAATTCCAGAAAAATAATAAACAAAATTAGAAATAAAAATCACTAAAACTCTATTTTCACTATATTTTACCTATTTATACATATTTATATCTATATAGTATCTATATATACCTTATATTTTATTTATATATGTACATGTATACGTATACATCTATTATTGAAACTAAAAAGAAAATAAAAAATGAAAAATATAAAAAGAAAATACAAAATTACGAAACCAATAATCAAAAATATAAAATATAAAATTGAAAATCCACAAAAATAATAATGGGATAAGAGATAAAAGATAAAGATTTTGTGCATTCATGCCTCCTCCTCTCGTTTACTCGCAGTGTTTGACCTCTACTTGTGCTTACAGATATACACATTTGCATGTAGAGTTATAATAAATCTTAGCTCCACATTTTTGCTATTAATTACTTTATTCATATTGTGGGTTAATTGCTGATTTATTGAGATTTTTTATCGGT
This sequence comes from Ottelia alismoides, assembly GCA_037367405.1. Classification (NCBI taxonomy): domain Eukaryota; kingdom Viridiplantae; phylum Streptophyta; class Magnoliopsida; order Alismatales; family Hydrocharitaceae; genus Ottelia; species Ottelia alismoides. The sequence continues at coordinate 213,464 of JAZKJV010002460.1, read as the reverse complement.
CTCCTCAGCAACTGCGCTCCCGCCATATGTGGAGTGCAAGACCTATGGAGAATCTCGATTATCAATGACTCATCGATCACCATCTAATGATTGTTGAGAAATGATCTCCAACTTGAGAAGGAGATGGAAATCCATTATCCAAAGGTTTATATCTGATCGAACTATTGATGCAGGTCCTCTGCATAGGAATAAAGATTCTAAGATCTTAGATAAGTAAAGTCAAAAAGTTAACTTAATTATACATGCAAGCATCCTCTGACCGGAGATAGATGTGTTACAATATGTCTAAGTATGTACATCAGATAGACCATTAGGTTGATGACCTAATCAAGGTCTATACACTGCTGAGCTGGTGTGCACAAGAGGGCATATGAGTAAATACGATTTCTCAAAGGGATCATACATATTCAATATTGAACTGGAAGACATGATCTTACTCATGAGATACTAGGACCAACCAAATTCCATTAATGGTCATCTTGCTTTGGAATCATGATAGAATATGTAGGTATGATATATGATTTTGGAAAGCATATGATTGATACCAACTCTCAATGATCAAATGATACACTTAATGTTGAAACCAGGAATGAGATTGATCAAAAGTGATCAAAATTTTTTATTTATTCTAGGTCTAACAATATGTAGGATGTACGAGTATTATAATACTGGGGGGTGATGTGATAGTACTCGATTGTATAACCATGATGCTTCCATTTCGAGGGAGTGATAGAACATGTTTGGATTTTGGTGACTCCATTCAGTAGATTGATTTTCCAATCTTAGTCCAAATGTTGGATATTGATTTGAATATGATTCAGATGCAATGAGAAGATGAGATTTTCTATCTGACTTGATCAGACATCTATGAGCGATCTTCTAGATCTGTATATGAGTTTAGATAACAATATCTAATTCATTATACATGGAATATTTTGTCTCCATGTCCTTATCTCCAATTATCCACAGAGAAAGCACATTCATCTTGAAAGAGTTCAACAGTAATTCTATTGTTAACAATATCCAAGCATTGGAAAATTTATGATTAAATTTGATTTAGTTATTATAAATAATGTGAATATAATTCACATTATTTGGACACATTTAGAGATGTATCTAATAAAATTAAAATGGATATAATTATCATAGATATTATTAACATGGATAGCTGATAAACACGAAGTTTAGAGCGGTCGTATTGATTCACAAGGCGAATCAACAATCGGTGTATTGACCACTACAAAATCCCGTATTTAATCAACAATGAACCCACAATCAAATATCAAACAATGACAAACAATGTGGGGTCAAATTTATTTTTAACTCTACAAACAAGATGTATAGAAGCAAGTATGCAGAGAGTTCGAACACAGGGAGCAAGGCAGGATAGATCTATGCAATGATGCACAACAATGTGAATGTGATGTATTGTCTACACTATGCAATGCAAATGTTTTTGTGGGTTTTTATTTTTAATTTTTTTATTTTCTTTTTAATTTTTAATTTTTAATTTTTAGTTTTTTATTTTCTTTTTCTATTTTATATTTTTGTATTTTCTTTTTCAATAATAGGATATATATAATCTAAGAGAGAGGGGACAAGGTATCTATAAAAATGAGGAAAAATGTTCAAAAATCAGAGAATAAAATATTTTTGGTCTTTTATAATTTTTACTATTTTTGTGATTTTTGGGTATTTTTCAAAAATGTTTTTGGTGTTTTTAAAAGTCAAAATAAGACAAAACAGTGAATTAATATTCTCGCTGAAATTAAAATGGGAAGGAAAAATATCAAACAGAAACAAAATTTTCCCAAATTAATTTTAGAATAAAGGCAATAAAATAGGGAGAATACAGAATCTGAGTTTATATTAGGAATTTTCTAGGATTTTTTAGATTTTTTGAAGTTTTTAGGTGTTTTCTAATTTTTAAGGTTTTTCTTCTGAAATTTTTAGTGGTTTTTTGACTGACACTAAAATATGATAAGACAAACAAAATATATTTTTTTTGGAATTTTTCAAGACATTTTTATAATTTTTATGGATTTTCTAATGCAAATAGTAGGAAAAATGCATGTTTTTGATTTTTAATAAATATGAAAATGCAAGAAAAATGCAATGCAAAAATATGGCGTGAATCAGCAAGTTAACAGGAACCTATGCTATTTTTTTAGGAATTTTTTCGAGTTAAAAAGAAGCGTGAAATAAATAAGACAAGCACACAAAAATATTAAGCCTGGCAGGGGTATAAGTGCAAATAAGCAAACATCCAGGGGCTAGAGTGCAAATTTCACAAAAAATTTAATACTGAATATTGCATTTAAATGACCAAATACAAATATCAAGACCCGCAAGGGTTCCTTAGCAAAATACCCACCCCAGCGCGTGACTTGCACGCGCCTGGGAATGACCCAACTGTAATTTTCAAAATCCCTGGGGGCTCACATGCAAATATTCCAAAAATGTTACACTTAATATCAAAATCCCTGGACTAAAGCTAAATACCTAAACCCTCAAGGGTGTCCGTGCAAAGTGCCCCGCGCCTCACGTGAACAGGTCACGTGAGGTGACGTGGCTTGGACTGGAATGCAATAAACAAAAAGTTTTAGGAGCTACTTGCAAATATTACAAAAATTATCAACTACCCTTAAAAGTTTATGGACTAACTGTAAATACAAAATACGTGGGGAAAAGATTGCAAAATACCCCAAGCGCGCTATCCAACAGTTGCAGGCGATTCACTTGACACGTGGCGGGCGTTGAACGACCGACGACGCTTCGGCGATGAAGGGCCACAATTAGATCCGCGATGATGATCGAACGGCTGGTGACGAGGCGAATCCAACGGCTGCTGTGCAAACTAGGGCTCCACCTCGATCCGATGGCTGCGAAGACCGGAGCAATAACCGCGGAGGAACGCCAGCGAGGCGAGGTTCTCCGAGGTCCTCCTCCTTCTCCGGTGGACTTCTGGGCTTCAAAATGAGTCTGGAGCCTCCTCTGGTCTTCCTCTATCTCCTGAGGGCTTCAAAATACCTCGGCGAAGGCCGAGGCTCGCTGTGGAGGGTGGCGGAGCTGGGAAGCTCCCCTGAGCTCCGGCGAGACGCAAAATGAGCCCCAGGCTCGAGTCAAAGTCCATTGACCTGCAAAAAGGCGTGAAAGAACCAGGGAAAAGTGCCTGGGTCCCGCGGAGGCGAAGTGGTGGCGCAAAGCGACAGGGTGGAGCTCGGCCGGAGGAGCACTCCGGCGAGGGGGTCTGATTGGTTGATTTGATCGATGGAACGCAAAATTTATAGAGGGCTTTTGATCCTAAAGCTATGGCGAACAAAATGCAATGAAAATAGAGGGGATTAGTTGCTACCTCGACGGTGAAGACCGGAGGGAAAGGAGTGCCTCGACGCTGGCGAAGGCGGAGGTCGTGGAGCCTCCTCAGGCGACGCTCGACCCACCCGAAGGGCTCGCGAGGAAGCTGTCACCTTCCTGAAGCCTTAGGGCACGATGAGGGGAGCTAACCTATGGAATGAGGAGTTCAAAAATTCAAAGGAAGGTTGGGGGTGCGTTTTATGTGTTTGACTCTGTGGCTCTGGCACACCAAAGACCGAGGTCTATCGAGCGACACGATGCTCCGATTCTCGAGCTAAACACTGGGCGTGATAGACCAAAGATCGAGGGTCAAAAGTTGTGAAGAGGGCGACACGATTTGGTGCAAGATGCGGCCTGGAAAAATCGTCAAAAACGAAGTCAAATGAGTTCTGACAGGCGCACATGGGTGGGAGGCAGACAGTTGATCAGAGTCAACGAGGACTGCCCCCTGGTTGGTCCACGTGGACCAACCAGGAAAAACCCTTAAGAATTATTTTGTAATTTCATTTAAAAATAGAAAATGAACGAATTAAATTTTGGTTATTAAATAAAAAATATTTATTATTTTATAAACTATTTTATGGTGATTTTTAATTATTTTTATGAGGTGTATTTTTACAAGTTCCCTTTTATACCCCTTATAGGTATATTACCTATACATTTTATTAATTTATTGTCATTTTGTGTTTTTAATTTTATTTATACTGTTTATTATTTTATAAATTTATAAAATATTTTTATACACTTAAAAGATTTTTATTTTATTTTTCTGATGTATTTAATACACTTAATAAAATATAAGTATGTATTATATAGGTATATGTATAGGTATTATACCTATGTATTACAGGTATTTTATTTTGTGTTTTCTTTATGTTTTTATTGCAGTTTTAATGTACCTATACATTATAAGTAATATTTACAAAATTATAAAAATATGAAATTACAAAATAATGAATAAATAATAAATTGAATATTTTAATCTGTACAAGTATACAAGTGGGGTCCAAAACTCAACTTTCAAACCGTAACTCTGAAAAATACGAAACCACCTCCATTAAATAGATTATTTTATGCTATATACAATTAAAGGTGAGTTTGGTACATTTCGAGTTTTTATTTGCAAGATACAGGTCTGAGAAGTTGGAGTTCTGGTATCTTATTCAGACCATAACTCTTTATCAGTACATTATTTTTCAGTGAAATCAATTTTGTATTTTTACTTATTTAATTATCTACAATTTTCATGTACAAAGTTTCTTTATTTGAGGTATAAAAAGTGGAACCAAAAATAGGTCCCAAAATGAATAAAGAATGGATTAAAAATAAAGGGAATTTTATTGTATCCTGGCCCTTATCTCCCCCTACTTTATTCCTTATCGACCTATTCATCAAGATGCCTAGGTCTCGGGGTTTTGGGTTATAAAATATTTACAATATTTTATTCTTTTTCTTTTCTTTTATTTATTCTATAATTTTGGCTCTAATTACAGTATTTTATACACTATTTACATGCACATGCATGAATGCTAAGATGTAGGATTTAATGTTGTTTACACGCATTTGCTAGGGTTTTTGATGCCAAAATGATAGAATAAAGATGATGAAATGTGGTTTCATCATCCCCCTATACTTTACCTTTGCTAGTCCCTAGCAAACACTTATGCAATAAGTGCAGAAAGAAAAAAAAAGAAGAAAGTGGATTGAATTTGATTATCAAACTTGTCTTCACAAAATCAAAGTTTGGAGCTTAAGTAGGACCTTCGTAATTTTAGTGCGGGCGGAACCTCAATGAGAACCGGATTTGAAATCCAACAGCCCCTGAGAATCCCAAAACTCTGCTCAAGTCTCCTTAATAGCGAGGTCAGAAATATTTCAACTCATACGCAAACCCTTACGACTATGAATCTGACTCTGGCTCTCCCCAACTGAAATGACAAAGAGACTGGCTTCTCCAATATGACAACCCAATGATTCCCCAATCCAACAACTCGTCCCTCAAGGAGCAGGGTATTCCCTTCTAAGTTCAAGTGGCAACCGACCCAAGAGGATGGGGTGAAGAGAGGAATGGACGGTAGCCAGCGTAGCTTCCTATCCTAGGATGCAAGACCAGTGTAGTCAAGTCATCCAGCTGCAGGCTCACATGATTTGACTTTGAAGCTCAAGCTTGCTTATTTGACTTTACACATATGTACACTCCGGCAGGCATTTTTATTTTTGTACAGGCCTGTTCACTTTTTTTGGAGTTTTTGCTTTTGCATTTTTTTGAATACTATATACAACAACATTTACATAAGGAGTTTTTCCTCTTGAGCCAGTAGACTATCCCTCTTTTGAAGCTTTATTGCAACCCACGATCTCCTATCCTCGAAACTCATCATTACTGGACGGGTTGGGGCGCACTTCCCTCCCTAGAGGAAGACAAATGTTTCCACCTGTGTGCGTCTCATACCAGCAAATCCAACCCCCTCACCACTCCAACTGAGTTGAGCCATGTGAAAGGTGCAGGTGTCCAAGTTAGGTCATTATCAACAAGAGTCGTGCGTGTGCTCCGAAATACTCTACTTAGGCAGTCAAGAATCCTTTGAACAAAGTCCCGTGATCCTCAAAGAATTAAGTCAACTAGACCTGAAGTACCTCAATCCCAGTTCCTATAAGGTTCCTGTTATTAGGTAGATTTTAAGGTCCAATCAAGCTCCAATCTTTGGATTTTACTTAGACTCGTTCAACTATCAAACTCAATCCGAAAAATGCGAATGCCATGCAAATGCTATGCAGAAAATATTTTTGTGATGTAATTTTCAAAGATTTTGAACTTTTTATGGATTTTTGAAAAGATGATGCATATGCAATTTTTTGTATTTTTCAAAAGATTTTTCAAATGTTTTTGGATTTTAATTTTGCAACTGTTTTTGGGATTTTTGAAAACAAACGATTTTGGCCAAAAGCTAGGTACAAATATTTACACGGGAGTGCTTCTTATATTTACAAGAAGTGGGTTTTAAGAATTTACAAAGGGTAAGTGATCAATTTTATAAGTATATATAGTGAATTTTGGTGTGATGTATATATTCCTCAAACTTATTTGACACAAGTTTTTCAAAGAATTTTGAAAACTATAGTCCAAAATAATTTTTACAAACATTTTTTTACACACATGTACACACATTTGAATATTATTTTGCAAAGGTTTTCCAAACAGTATATATAGATTTTTCAAATATTTTTGCAACCATTTTTTAAACCATTTGCAAATCATTGTCAAACATTTTATTTCACAGAAAATAAATTTTTACAATCAAAATCTTTTTACAAAGGTTGAAAACATGTAACAAAATGTTTTCAAAATAGTTTTCAATAGATTTTCAAACTATTTTTCAAACATTTTGCAAAAAAATATTTTCACCTGATTTATTAATCAGTAGATACCCAAAGAATTTGAGGAATGAAACATCTTTTTATTAGGATTTTTAATGAATTTTAATGAATTATTAGCCATATTATTTAAGAAAATACGAAAATACGAGTTATGGCTAAAGTATATACATAGTATATACGACCCCCCTATACTTAGCTTGAGCTATGTTCTCATAGATCGGAGAGAAAAGAGAAGACATAACTCGTACTAAGTATAGAAAAGTCTAACGAATAAAGAAATAAGAGATAAATGAATAATCCAATGAGAAGTCGACCGTCCCCCCTATACTTAGGATCAAATCATCCTAAGTATAGCAGACTGTGCACAAAGCAGGAAGGGTCAAGGGTGGGAATGAACAGATCGTACCCAGACTGTCTCCCCTTATACTTAGGGTCAGATATCCCTAAGTATAGACAAGAAGAGGAGACAATGGAGAGGATCAAAGAATAGAAAACTCGGGGTGCACACCCCCTATACTTAGGACAAAGTACGTCCTATGTATAGAAACTGTCTACAAGGGGCGTCACCTTTTTGATAGATACAAGAGATAGAAGAGGAAAAGAAGAAAAGAAGAAAAGAAGAAAAGATATCAACAGATGAAAGAATGATATAGACAGATGGATCTGTACAGCGGAAGATGGAATTGATCACCATGTATAAGATGCGAATGATATGAGTCAAAGAATACATCTCATACCAGAAGAATGGGGGCAACATCAATGGTCGGCGGATCATGATCTAGATATAGTTTCAGGTGCTGACCATTGACTCGGAAGGTACAGGAAGATGACGGTTCGGATATGTCAATACTGCCATTGTCATGTACCTTCCTGACCACATAAGGACCTTTCCACTTGCTCTGTAATTTCCCTGGAAATAATTTCAGCCTGGAATCAACAAACCATACTCGCTGATCTGGCTCAAACTGTTTATGGTTGATAAGAGAATCGTGCCATGTCTTCACTTTTTACTTGTATTGTAGGCTGCGAGAAAAGGTTGTATCTCTCAGTTCTTCTAGGTTGCCAACTCTGCTCTCCTTTGTTCTCTTATACTCTCGGGATCCAACAGTAACTCAGTGACTGCCCAAAATGATTTGTGCTTGATTTCCACTGGCAAATGGCACGGCTTGCCATAAACGAGACGAAAGGGAGATGTCCCTAATGGATTTTTGAAGGATTTTCGATAGGCCCACAAGACTGAGTCCAAAAGCTGTGATTAATCCTTTCGGTCTGGACGGACAACCTTCTGTAAGATCATCTTGATCTCCCTATTCGATACTTCGGCAAGACCATTAGTCTGAGGGTGGTATGGCGTGGCAACACGATGGTCAATGCCGAAGTCGTCTGCAAGGGCCATGACTTTATCATTAATGAAATGAGACCCCCCGTCTGAAATCAGAACTCTAGGCACCCCGAACTGTGAAATGATATTTTTCCTCAAAACTTTACACACAGTTTTAGCATCTACGGCTCGGACGGAGATGGCCTCACCCAACGGCTGACATAATCTACAGCAAGCAAAATATGTTCGAATCCCTGACTCTTAGGAAATGGGCCCATGAAATCAATCTCCCATGCATCAAAAACCTCACAAAAGTGAATGGGTTGCATGGGCATCATGTCTCTCTATCCGCAAGTACCCATCTTCTGACAGTCAGTATACCTCTTCACGAATTTATCTGAATCCTTGAAGAGGGTATGCCACCAAAGGTCGGATTGAAGCACCTTTTGTGTTGTCCTTCTCCCAGAATGATGTCCTCCTGCCTCAAGCTTGTGGCAGTAGGTGAGGACGCTATGCTGCTCTTCTTGAGGAATGCACCTCCTCCAGATGCTATCCCCTCCTTCATGATAAAGGACGGGATCCTCCCAATGGTAAAACTTGGGCTTAGCTAGGAAGGTCTCAAGTTTCTGTCTGGGCCAACTCTGAGGAATTGTCTTGGCTACAAGATAGTTTACAAAGTCGGCATACCATGGGAGTGAGGAGATCGCCAAGATCGCCTCGTTTGGGAATGTCTCTGTAATAGGTGCATTGGGCTCAGATTCCTCAAGGTTCTCCAAGCGGGAAAGATGATCCGCCACCACATTTTTAACTCCAGGCTTATCCTTAATCTCGATGTCAAACTCCTGGAGCAGAAGAATCCATCTGGTAAGGCGAGCTTTGGCATCCTTCTTGGCCATTAAGTACTGGATGGCGGTTTGATCTGTGTAGATAGTCACTTTAGATCCGAGAATATACGATCGATACTTATCCAAAGCAAAGACTACGGCCAGCATCTCTTTCTCTGTCACAGTATAATTCCGCTGAATGACATCCAAAGTTCGGCTGGCGTAGTGAATGACAAACGGCAATCCATCCCTCCTCTGTCCAAGCACAGCCCCAATGGCAAAATCAGAAGCATCCGTCATGATCTCGAATGGGAGAGACCAATCGGGTGGCGGAAGGACATGAGCCAAAACAACCATTCTCTTGAGAGTCTCAAAAGATGCAAGACACTTATCATCTACAATGAACTCGGTGTCTTTCGTCAGCAAATCAGTGAGCGGTCGGGCAATTCGACTGAAGCCCTGAATGAACCGTCGGTAGAAACCGACATGCCCTAGAAAAGACCGCAATTGTCGCAAATTGGATGGTGGATTGAGTTTTCTAATGATATCCACCTTGGTCGGATCGACCTCCATGCCCCTGTCGGAGATGATATGACCAAGGACCGTCCCTTGAGTCACCATGAAGTGACTCTTCTCCCAAGACAAGACAAGATTGACCTCAATGCAGCGCTGAAGCACACGGTCTAGGCAGCCAAGACAAACATCGAACCCGTCGCCATAGACCGAGAAGTCATCCATGAAGACCTCTAAACAGTCACCCACCATGTCCAAGAAAATGGATAACATGCACCTTTGGAATGTCGCTGGGGCGTTACATAGACCAAAGGGCATCTGTCTGAAAGCATAAGTCCCAAACGGATAGGTGAATGTCGTTTTCTCCTGGTCTTCGGACGCAATGGTCACTTGATTATAACCGGAGTACCCGTCAAGAAAGCAGTAATGACTCTTCCCATCTAGCCTCTCGATAATCTGACAATGAATGGCAACGGGAAATGATCCTTCTTGGTGGCCTGATTCAATCGTCTGTAGTCCACACAGACCCTCCAAGAAGTTGGTACCCGGGTAGCTATCTCCTCTCCAGACTCATTTACAACTGTAGTGATGCCCGTCTTCTTGGGTACCACATGTAAAGGACTAACCCACTTGGAGTTGGAGATAGGGTAGATAAAATCGGCGCTCCACCACCTCGATATTTCTTTCATGACAATATCTCGAAGATTCGGGTTCAACCATCGCTGGAACTCACGCGAGGACCTAACGTCCTCCTCAAGATAAATGTGGTGGGAGCACAGAGGCGGACTAATCCCCTGGAGATCAGCTATACTCCATCCTATCGCCTTGCGGTTTCTTTCAAGAACCTCCATCAGACGAGATTCTTGTTCTCCAGTCAAACCTGCTGAGATAATGACTGGGTGCATATCTGTCTCACCCGCAAGGAATCTGTATTTCAGCGACTGCGGAAAGGGTTTCAGTTCTGGAAAATTGGGAGGTGACAGATCAGGCTTCTGATAAGTCTGTGTGAAATCGACCAGGTCTGCATATGAGAACTCTCGCTCTGCATGAATATCTGACAAAGGGAGCCCTGCTGAATCTTCAACAAACTGTATTGGCTCGCACTCTGTCATGGCTGTTGGCTCAGAAGGAATCAGACACGGCAAATAGTCATCGAAATAATCCCAATCAATGTCTGAATCCGAGGGATCTGTAGTAGATGAACAAGACTGAAAATCATCACCATCACTCGTCCCAACACTGTCAGCCTCAATGGTATCCTCGTCCAGGGGTGTGCTCTCCAGGCTCTCGACTGCCATAAGCTTTAAGTATAGTGAATCAGTAGGCAGGGTGAGGGTCTGTGTGCTACGGGATCAGTCCAAATGGATTCATCGTCGGTCATCACGAAGTCGCACTCCTGGTGGATGTCTAGCTCTTCCTCTGTCATCTGCTCAATATCACTGGATTGCTCTGAGCATGCTAATTCTCTCGCTCTGGTCTCGTCGATCATTTCTATCTGTATCCCTCTACGCGAAAACATACCTTCCCACTCTCATGGTCGGATACCGCCTTGGCTGTGGCCAAGAATGGGCGTCCAAGTATGATGGGGGCATCGGTTATCGACTCAGGGATCTCCATGTCCAATACAACAAAGTCCACGGGGAATTTCAGGCCCTGAATGGTGACGACCACGTCCCTCAATAACCCCTTCAGCCTCTTAGTCGACCTATCAGCAAACTGAAGGACTGTCCTGCTCCTAAGAAGAGGACCAAACTCGAATCGGTCGAGTAAGGCTGCCGGAAGAAGGTTAATCGAAGAGTCGTTGTCTAATAGAGTAAGATCGAATTTCTGCTCATGAATCTCACATCTGACATAGGAAGCTCCTGCATCAGGTCTCTTGGCTGGCAATTTGTTCTGAATGGTGCAACAAGTGTCATGAGTGAGCATATGGATTTGATCTATGTACTTCTTCTTCCTGCGGACTGTAGTTATCTCTTTCAAGTTCTTTTTGAAGAGGGGGATATGCTCAAATGCTTCTCGTAGAGTTAGCTGAATGTGGAATCTGTCAATCATCTGGTTGTTGAACTCCCTGATGTATTTCCAAGCGAACTGCCTAGATTACCGCCAGTACGAGAGATAGAGTTTGAGATCACGCTATTGCCATATACACAACCAATTTCTATCGCTCCATACGGGTTGGCACCAGCTGAGCTCAAGGTACTGTTGCAGGAGTTGTTCGAGAAGGGATTCATCCGCCCCAGTACGTCTCCATGGGGAGCCCCAGTCCTCTTCGTGAGGAAGAAGGATGGATCCCTAAGGCTGTGCAAAGACTATAGTCAGTTGAACAAGAGAACGGTCAAGAACGATTACCCACTTCCCAGGATAGATGATCTATTTGACCAGTTGCAGGGAGCAGCAATGTTCTCTAAGATTGATCTGCGGTCGGGATATCATCAGTTGAGGATCAAGGAAGTTGATGTTATGAAGTCTGTGTTCCGCACTAGATATGGCCACTATGAGTTCTTGGTGATGCCATTTGGACTCACGAATGGACTTGTCACATTCATGGATTTGATGAACTGGGTCTTCCATCCGCATTTGGATAGATTTGTGATCGTGTTCATTGATGATGTTCTAGTTTACTCTCATGAGGAATACGAACATGAGTCTCATCTTCGCACCGTATTGGAGACGCTCTGAGAGCACCGATTCTATGCCAAATACAACAAGTGCGAGTTTTGGCTTTCTGAGGCGGTTTTTCTTGGCCTCGTGGTTTCTGGGGTAGGATGTCAATTGACCCCGCCAAGATAGAGGCAGTGGTGTCTTGGGAGCGGCCCAAGACGGTTACAGAGATTTGCAGTTTCCTTGGCCGCGTCGGATACTATAAGAGGTTTGTAAGAGGGTTCTCTCAGTTGGCTCTACCCCTCACCTGGTTGACGCAGAAGGATGTCCCATTTGTTTGGAGCGACAAATGCGAGTTGAGTTTCCGAACGCTCAAGGAGGGATTGACTTCTGTACACATCCTCACCCTTCCTTCTGATACCTTGCACTTCACAGTGTGCACATATGCTTCCAAGGAGGGCTTGGGTGCAGTGTTAATGCAACATGGATAGGTTGTGGCATACGCGTCACGGAAGTTGAAGATAATGAACGCAATTACCTTACTCATGACTTGGAATTAGCGGTCGTAGTCTTTACATTAAAGATATGGTGTCATTATTTGTATGGGGTAACATTGAGATCTTCACACGCCACAAGAGCCTTAAATATATTTTTGATCAGAAGGATTTGAATATGAGGCAAAGGCGGTGGATGGAACTGCTAAAAGATTATGATTGTACCATCTCCTACCATCTTGGTGAGGAGAATGTGGTAGCAGACGCCTTGAGTAGACGACCATACACCGAGCGTACGACGGCTTGGTTGCAGACTTGGTATGTGCTCGCTACACTTAGTGAGTGGCAACCATTTGAGGGCACATCCGATGCAGTGACAGTGCCAGCCAAGTATAGCAACTCGTGGGACAGGATTGTTCGAGGCCAACTGACAAATCCAAGGATCCAGGAGCTATACCACATGAAGGATGAATTTGATGGATTTCGAGTTCGTGAATCCATCGTATGGAATGGGGACCGCGGGTGTGTCCCAGATGACAAGGAACTGAGGAGAGAGATCCTGGATGAGGCACATAGTTCAAGACTTTCCATACATCCAGGTGGCACCAAGACGTACAGGGACCTCCGCCAACACTTTTGATGGGAAGGTATGAAGAAGGACGTAGCCGAACATGTTAGAAGATGTCTTACTTGCCAGATGGTGAAGGTAGAGCACCAGAGGCCTCCTGGGTTACTGCAGCCTCTTCCCATCCCAATATGGAAATGGGAGAGCATCTCCATGGATTTTGTCACATCATTGTCGCACATCCCTGGAGGGCATGATGGGATATGGGTCATCGTTGACCGGTTGACCAAGTCAGCCCATTTCATCCCGGTCAACATGACATATACACCAGTACAGCTAGACAAGCTATATGTTCAAAAAATCATTCGGTTACATGGGATACCCAAGGAAGTAGTGTTAGACAAAGATTCTCGTTTCACATCACACTATTGGGGTGAATTCATGAGGGCCTTGAGGATAGCGCAACGTAAGAGTTCAACCTACCATCCACAGACAGATGGACAGTCTGAGAGGACTATTCAGACCTTGGAGGATCTACTACGAGCCTGTGCAGTTGAGTGGAAGGGATCTTGGAAGGATCACCTCTCACTAGTTGAGTTTACATACAACAATAGCTACCATTCCAGTACAAGCATGGCACCATTTGAGACGTTGTACGGGAGGCAGTGCACCACTCCTTTATATTGGCAGCAGGTGGGTGACAATCACCATGTTCACCCCACAGATCATTGAGGAGACATCCAAGGTGGTAGATACTGTCAGAAGGAAATTGTTGACCGCACAGAGCCGTCAGAAGAGTTACGCTGACCATGGACGTAGGGACCTTGAGTTTCAGGTATGCTATCCTACATTCGCTCCCTAATGGGTATAGTTATTAGCCAGTCATGTGTGACTAAGTGTTTCTCATGATCACAGGTCGGGGACTTCGTGTTCTTACGCATGTCCCCAATGAGGGGCGTACAACGTTTCGGTGCAAAGGGCAAGCTAGCACCACGTTTTGTGGCACCATTTGAGATTTTGGCCCATGTGGGGAAAGTAGCCTATAGGGGTGGCCCTTCCCCAACAACTCAAGGGAACCCACGATGTGTTTCACGTGTCGAATCTGTAGAAGTACATCCGAGATCCCCGACACGTGATCAGCTACGAGGAATTGGCGGTGGAGCCAAACCACTCCTTCCCAGAAGAGCTGGTACAGATTTTGGATCACACGGTCAAGAGGCTAGGGCGGAAGGAGATCCCTTTGGTTAAGGTCCTGTGGCGAAGTCAAGGGGTCGAGGAAGCGACATGGGAACCAGAGGCGGATATGAGGGAGGAATACCCTCAGTTGTTCACAGATAAGGGATTGAAATTGTAGTCAAGTTCCCTTTGAGATTTTTATTGGGTTTGCTCTCTTTGAGATTTTTATGTTTTCATTTCCCTGTGAGGATTCATGGGGTTCGGTGTCGAAATACACCCCAATCATCTTAAGTCTCGGGGACGAGACTTCCTTTGAGATTTTTATGATGTGAAAACCCCGAAAATCGAACAGGGACTAAAATGCAAAATCCATCTGGATCTGGGATTAATTGCAAATCTGATTTTATTCCCATATAAAAAAAATTATTTGAGTAGTGCATTGCGTAGAGCTCATCGATAGCTTTCTAACGAGTCCAAGAACGTTAAAATCCGACTTCGGGAGCCCGAGTTATGGCCATTTTAGCGAGGAGGGGTCCGAGTCCTATTCGGATCCGAACCCAGATCCGAATCCGGATTTTACCCTTAAATCCCAACCCTCCCCTCGTCCAAAATGCCCCAACTTCCTTCCCCTTCGACCAGACCTCTTCCTCCTCCCATTTCCCTCGCCGGAGCTCCGCCGGAGCTCACCGGAGCGCCTCGGATCGACGATCCGAGACCACCCCTGCGTAGAGAAGGTCCAAGGCATCTCCGTATACGGTTTTGCATCATCATCAGGTCACCGATCGTGCCGTTCTTCGTGGGTGAAGATTCCGAGGAATCGAGTTTCCTTGAGGTACGGTGTCTCCTCCCCTCTTGCTGCGGATCCCACACGTTTTCCACCCTATATTCGAACACCATTAGAGCCTTCCTACTTCGTCTGATCGATGAGCTTGTAGTACTTATTTACTGAATTAGATAGTTGATTGTTGCAGCAAACTGTTAGAGCAATTTTACTTAGTCCAATCATCACCTCTTTCTCTGTAAGGCTAATGATTGTTCCTGTCGAGAAACGTTGATTCTGGCATCGGTTGTTATGGGAGAAATTTTTTTACCTGTTCACACCAGCACTAATTATATACTTTTGTTTGGTATGTAAATAGTCAGCTCTAACTTTATTAGTTATTGCAAGAGGGGATGCAATAGTTCCAGTCTTGCGAAGGGCTGTCCGTTTGAATTGTAGATTGAAGTTACAATACCCAGTTCGGAATAGCAGTTATAAGTTCATCAAGTGAGATATTCTTCTGCTGTTTAAGAAAAAAAATAAATTCATTCGGTGATCAATGCAAAATTAGGAGTGGAGTGACCTGTTAGATGGGATGCAAGAACGCCTGCCACATCGAATCTGACTCCTTATTTCTTTGAAAAATGCATATTTTCATTG
This sequence comes from Ottelia alismoides, assembly GCA_037367405.1. Lineage (NCBI taxonomy): Eukaryota > Viridiplantae > Streptophyta > Magnoliopsida > Alismatales > Hydrocharitaceae > Ottelia > Ottelia alismoides. The sequence goes on along the minus strand of JAZKJV010002460.1, from coordinate 197,815 downwards.
CTGTGCAAAATAGATATTAGTTATTGATGTCTAATCTTTACAACTCAGCTTCATACGAAGAAGCCTCATTGGAATGACACTGTCGAGTTACTAGCTATTGTGACATCTTGTAATGGATATGTTGTAGCTGATTTAGAAGCCTTACGTATAGAGGCGGCCAAGTCTGATTATCTTAGGATGTCTGGTAATGCTAATGATAGCAATGCCCTTACTTTACTGCAACTGATTGGAAGTATGCGAGATATGAAGTTGGCCCAAGTATAACAAGAGGTGTGGCAAAAGATGCTTCAAAGGTGTCACAGGACGATATTGGAGGATGGTGAGATCTGAAGGTCCACTATATATATCAGCCTAAAGAGAACCTTTCTATAGTCAGGTCCTGAGTCCATGGTGGCTTGGGTTTCAAATAGATATCAAGTGTATTTATGCTATGAAGATGGGCTTATCAACAGCTTCTCTTAGGTTGTCTATTCAGAAATTGATATAGTTATTCTGCATAGCATAGTCTGTCAAGTACTAATCCAAGATTTCTTACATGTAAATTACTTCTTGTTCAACGCACACTATTCTCGCTGGGTTCTTGTCCATGCCACGGTGATTTTGGTCTTCCGTGGCATGTGGTAGTGGAGTAGTGCCACCAAGGGAGGGGCATGCACCCTTGGGGCCCCAGGTAGAAGCCTAGATGATCGCGATCCCAACTGCTATTATAGCTGCGATGGTTGGGGGACATGTTGCTTGGCACACCGAGGTGCTGATCTGACGTTGTTGGCCTCGGCACTTGCGTGCTTTAGCCCGGTGCTCGAGCGCGGGCCAAGTAGTCGTGGTTGGTCGCCTAGTGTTTCGCTTGTCATTTAGAGTTAACACTTGTGTACGGGCCAATGTAGGTCACATTGGTCGGTATTCCGAGTGGGAGCGCTAAGAGGGAAGTTCCGGGAAATGTGGTTAATGAAGTTGGTGATGGGACGTGAATCTCATGTGCATAAGGAGGATTGGATTGTTGCGAGGATTCGCGGGTTGGATCTAAATTTGTGAATCAGAAGTACAATTGTGAAGTGGAGCTAAGTGGACGTGTTGGGAACTTAGTTAGGATGCATTGTACCCCACCGCATGCCTACGGAGGCACCCCAACCCTAAGGTGTTTTCTTTTACCTTAGAGTCATAGTGTGAGGTCTCATCCAGACCAAGACCACAGACTATCCACGAAGCTTGGTTACTCATATCCATATCCAGAAAAAATAAAAATAAAAAATGTAATTCTGTGTGAGATCAGTTACCCTGTTTCTTTCTCTTTTGCACACATTTAATGTTTATCCTGCATTTCTTTTTGTGTAGTTTTGTTTAAATCGTATTGGGCAACTTTGCTCATAACGTACCTATGTGTGGATCCGCATGTTCGTAGCAGTGATTGTTGGAGGCACCATCACTTTTGCGCAACTTCACGACACTTTTTGCAGTACAGTTGTTGGTACTAATTTTACTATCCTTCTTCACTTGTAATATTTTGTTGAGAAACATGGCATGTACAATGTATGTGTGGACATCTATTTTATGCTTGTGCATATTCCTGCTGGGTCTTTTTTGGATTTTCTCGTTTCTTCCCCTTTGTCTGGTGGAGTGCTTCAGGGAAGGGGATAGTAGGGGCCTCCTCAGATGGAGGACTAGGAATAAGTTCATGTGTCTGTGAAGGAATGGAATCCATACAATCATCATCATGCAACACATATGGATCTGGAGTATACATAGAAGCCTTTCCTTTATTCATATTTTTGTTCTTTTTCTTATTACCACAGTTCCGAGATACAAAAGGTGGTAACACCACAGAAGGAAGCTCAACAGAAGTACAAGTGGTGGCCTCAATACCACCACCGACACCTGTCTTCGCGGCATCAGCACCGCGCTCTGGCTCTTCATCCAAAATGGTGGCTTCAGCACCACCGTCTGCATCTGGCGTCTTGACGGCCTCAGTACCGTCGTCTGGAACTCCATCATTGGTGGCATCAGCACCACCGTCATCAGCGTCATCATTAGCGGCATCAACACCGCTACCAAGCTCATCTGGCGCTCCTGATTCTGCATGTGGCTGTCGCTCAGATGAGACGCCGCTGGCAGGCATCCTACCGCTCCTAGTAGTCACAAAATCAGCATCATACAAAGAAGAAGACATGTCACTCAAATAATCACTAGGAGAGGTATCCTCTGTGAACTGTACTTGCTCAGACTTTCTTTTCAGACTGTTCGGATTTGGTTCAATCTGAGCTGGTATGGCGGCTTTGCCCTTGATCAAATCCCTCACCTCCTGTCGGAGCTCATGCATGTCCCGCCGGTAGGATTCTCGATGTTCAGCGAGCAATCGGGCGAGGTCATCTAATGCTGGGTTCTCAAAGGCAGGTGCCTGAGAACCAGATATATTCCCCTGCTGGAAATGAGGTTGTTGCTGGGAGGAGAAGTACTCATGAGGCTGGGAGTACGACTGTTGAGTCTGCTGACGCTGCCTCCACTGTTGTCCCTGATAGGAGAGATGAGGACCATTTTGGTTCTGCTGGTGGGCATACTGGGTCTGCTGCTACTGCTGCGGCTGGCTGTTCTGATATCCTTGAGCGGGAGGCTACTGCTGGGAAGAGGTGCCACCAGTGGTCCAACGGAATCCGGGGTGATCGCGACGAATCTCGGGCTGCGGGTACCGGTCGTATCAAATCCCATTGACTTCCATCAATGGGTCCTGCTCAAAGGATGGAGGAGGTAGAACTGCCAGTGGCTGATCCGACTGATAGACCACCATCTGAGTGTCCTGAGATGGTGGCTGCGATGGATAGTACTGTAGCTGCTGGACCGGCTTTGCCTGAATGTGGTTGACCTGACGACACAAGGAAGAGGGTTGGGTTGAGCTGCTACTGCTGGTATCAGCACATGACCTGGGAGGCTGCTGAGTATATGTCTGTGCCTCCTGAATGCATAGAATCTGCGTCTTCAGGTCACTCATGGTCTTGGTGATAAGGTCCATCTGGGCAAGACCTTGGTTCTGCTTCTTCTCGAGGATCTCCATGCGGTCCAACTTCTCACTGATGATTCCCATGTCGGCTGCGGCGGATTCAGCTTGGGCTGCGGCTACCGACGAAGTGTTAGGACCGACATCTACGCAGGCAATCCTCTGATATGTTCCTGCTCCTTGGGGTTGCTTTGGCTGGGTGTAAACTCTGGCTTGGGTCATGATGTCAAATTTTCTGACATCCCTTCATAGATGGCCCAAACGTCATCTTCACCCTTTGAGAAATAGGATCCACCACAAGAGGCATTGACAAGCCCCTGCAGCTCCGGTGTCAGCCCACAGAAGAAACTCTGAACTAAGTTGGGCTTGGATATGTCATGATGCGGACACCGGTCAATGAGCTCTCTAAAGCGATCCCAAGCTTCATGGAATTGTTCATTAGGGATCATTGTGAAGTTGCTGATCATAGCTCTTGCTGCATTAGTCCGGCCAAGAGGGTAATACTTCTTTAAGTAGGCGGTCCGGAGTTGTGCCCAAGTATCGATGAAACTTCCCAAGTGTTTCAGCCAGTAAGTGGCTCTGTCAACCAAAGAGAATGGGAAGTCGATCATCTTGATGGTGTCTTCAGTCATCAGCCTGTCATGAATGGTACTGCAGATCATCTCGAATTCTTGCAGATGGAGGTGTGGTTCTTCGGTCGGTAGCCCATGGAATTTAGGCAGAAGCTGAATAGTATGGGATCGAAGCTCGGTCTCCATGGATGGGTGGGAGTCGGATCCATCGGTGAGTGAGGGATGCGGCAGGATTGTGCAATCCCTCATAATCGTCTGTGGTGGTCTCTCAGCTTCAGGATCTCCTCCTTCTGCAACGGGTATATCTCCTCCACCACCTGCTGCTCTGTTCTCTCGATCTGCTCTCATCTGTGTCAGCTCTCGCATCACGTCACCCATGAATGCTCCCTGGTCTCTGATCTGCCTCTGCATTATCTCCAGGGAGGCTAATAGTGAATTGTTGATGGCAGCTTGATCAAATAGAAAAGGAGGGTGCTCCTGCTTATCAGGGTGTTCTCCTCTGTCAACCATCTCTGGATTCTCTGAAAAGGCAAAAGAACCCATCTCAGGTGCCGTCAAATGATCTGAGCTCTGTGATGCACTAAATTCTGAAACTCTTGGACTAAGGCTCGGAGAGCGGACTCTCCGAGGTTGTCCTAGATGAATAGGGAGGAGTGCTGGATAGCGGTGCCGACAAGGACGGCCTAAGAGATCTCCGTCCCATCATCTTGATTATTTGAGAAGATGAAGGTTGAGAAATGAAGAAGAAAGTGGCAAAATTGCGCACGATTGTGCGGTGTTTTTGATCTTGACCTAGATCCAACTAGCAATCAAACACAAAACAAGGGGATTCACCAACTCAACACGTGAAGCCGTAAGGGTTCGGCTATTATCTTTGTAGTTTTTAGCTTGAATTCAGGAAGTTATCTTTCAACGAGTCCTTAGAGCGCTACGCCTATAGGAGCGAGAGTTCTGCCGGAAGAGTATCCCATACTTGTCCTCCTCCTGTGTAACCTGTAGTCTGCACTTTTTGAGGACCTTGTAACCCTTCCTGGATCCCTACTCAGCCAAAGAAATAGAGAAAAGGAAGCCAATAGGCGAAACTGATACTTCGGAACTCGCTCGCAACGGAATCATCCGTGAGCGTGCAAGAACCTACTCGGACGCGAGACGATGAGACAGACACCCCCGTGAAGGCGTGGCCTAGGCTCGATACTTCGGACAAGGTCGATGCTCTACACAATAGAGAGTCATCGCTGGTGACTAAGCCCTACTCGTCCACGTACGATAGAAGCGCCAATACTTCGAAAATCCAGGCGATACTCAAGGCAGCCACAGACTGGGTTTTTGGCTCTAATCCTTGCGAAGCCGCTCTCTCACTTGGAAGGAGACCTTCCCATGCAACCTGAATACAAGTGAGGGTGTTACTCTCCCCAAGCAATGAATCCAATTACCAATTTTATTTAGGTCAAGTTTTCTTAGCAATCCCTTTTTTAATTTTTTGGTGTTATCGCTTCTTTTGAGTCAATTCAAACAAGCGCCTAACGTTTTTGTTTTTTCTTGATTCCTATTTGATCCAAAAACAGAGGGAGAAAAGAGTCGGAAAAGCCAATGCAAGTGGCACTAAGATGGAAATCTCACCTTAGTGCCTAAATGATGAATGCTAAGATAGAAGACTTATAGTGACTCCCAACTCTCTCCATGTGGGATGCAAAACAGGAATTTATAAACCTATACTACATGCCGATATGCACACGGAAATCGTCCTAAGCAGGCAATTGCTAACGTGAAGAACCACAAGTCGATCACCACTCCTCAATCCAAAAAGTCTGGTCTAGACCCCTCCTCTTCTCGACAAATCGAGTTCAGGAGTAGCGCTTGATGGGGTGCTCTCGCGGCGCGACGGATCGAAAATGATGATTCAGCTGTTTAATTAAACTAAGTCCAAATACACACTATAGGTACATGCAATGGTTATTAGGGTGTTTGGACCTAATCTAATCGATCAAGCAATGCCTAAAAATCTAAGGGCTCAATCCACAAAAGAAAGGGAAAATAAAACAAAACCGGAAAATGACAGCGGTGAAAACTCGTCAAAAACCGCGGTGAGCCCCCAAGTGAACAAACACTTGGAAATTGGGCCCGAGTGTCCTGAGTGTCCAAGTACATGTATTATTACAAATTATCAAGTCTCTCTCTCACAAAAGAATGATAAACTAACTAACTATCTATCTATCTAATCTCCTGCTCTCTCCTGTAGGCTTGGGCTAGAAAAGCCGACTCCGCTTCCCAAGGCTGCACCGAATCACCTAGGCGATCCTCCTCGGTTCGCGGTCCCTCGCAAGAAGACAAGAAAGAAGATGGTTAGAAAGCTCACAAGGTAGATATGTCAAAAAAAGAGAGATCAATCAACGCAATGAGATAAACAAATAATCACAATCACAAAAATGTAATCTATACGCTGCTGCTCCCCGACAACGATGCCATTTGATAAACACGAAGTTTAGAGCAGTCGTATTGATTCACAAGGCGAATCAACAGTCGGTGTATTGACCACTACAAAATCTCGTATTTAATCAACAATGAACCCACAATCGAATATCAAACAATGACAAACAATGTGGAGTCAAATTTATTTTTAACTCTACAAACAAGATGTATAGAAGCAAGTATGCATAGAGTCCAAACACAGGGAGCAAGGCAGGATAGATCTATGCAATGATGCACAACAATGTGAATGTGATGTATTGTCTACACTATGCAATGCAAATGTTTTTGTGGGTTTTTAATTTTTTTTATTTTCTTTTGAATTTTTAATTATGTATTTTGATTTTTTTAATTTTCTATTTTCTTTTTCTATTTTATATTTTTGTATTTTCTTTTTCAATAATAGGATATATATATAATCTAAGAGAGAGGGGACAAGGTATCTATAAAAATGAGGAAAAATGTTTAAAAATCAGAGAATAAAATATTTTTGGTCTTTTTATAATTTTTACTGTTTTTGTGATTTTGGGGATTTTTCAAAAATGTTTTTGGTGTTTTTAAAAGTCAAAATAAGACAAAACAGTGAATTAACATTCTGGCCAAAATTAAAATGGGAAGGAAAAATATAAAACAGAAATAAAATTTTCCCAAATTAATTTTAGAATAAAGGCAATAAAATAGGGAGAAACCTAAGTTTTTATTTTTAGGAATTTTCTAGGATTTTTTAGATTTTTTTGAAGTTTTTAGGTGTTTTCTAATTTTTAAGGCTTTTCTTTTGAAAATTTTAAAGGTTTTTGGACTGACACTAAAATATGATAAGACAAACAAAATATTTTTTTTTTGAATTTTTCAAAACATTTTTATTATTTTTATGGATTTTCTAATGCAAACAGTAGGAAAAATGCATGTTTTTTGATTTTTAATAAATATGAAAATGCAACAAAAATGCAATGCAAAAATATGGCGTGAATAAGCAAGTTAACAGGAACCTATGCTATTTTTTTAGGAATTTTTTTGAGTTAAAATGATGCATGAAATAAATAAGACAAGCACACAAATATATTAAGCCTTGTAGGGGTATAAGTGCAAATAAGCAAACATCCAGGGGCTAGAGTGCAAATTTCACAAAAAAGTTTAATACTGAATATTGCATTTAAATGACCAAATACAAATATCAAGACCCGCAAGGGTTCCTTAGCAAAATACCCACCCCAGCGCGTGACTTGCGCGCGCCTGGGAAGGACCCAACTGTAATTTTCAAAATCCCTGGGGGCTCACATGCAAATATCCCAAAAATGTTATACTTAATATCAAGATCCCTGGACTAAAGATAAATACCTAAACTCTTGAGGGTGTCCGTGCAAAGTGCCCCGTGCCTCACGTGAACAGGTCACGTGAGGTGACGTGGCTTGGACTGGAATGCAATATACAAAAAGTTTCAGGAGCTACTTGCAAATATTACAAAAATTATCAACTACCCTTGAAAGTTTATGGACTAACTGTAAATACAAAAATGTGCGGGGAAAAGATTGCAAAATACCACAAGCGTGCTATCCAACGGCTGCAGGCGATTCACTTGACACGTGGCGGGCGTTGGACGGACGATGACGCTTCGGCGATGAATGGCCACGATTAGATCCGCGATGATGATCGAACGGCTGGTGACGAGGCGAATCCAACGACTGCTGTGCAAACTAGGGCTCTACCTCGATTCGATGGCTACGAAGACCGGAGCAAGAACCGTTGAGGAACGTCAGCGAGGCGAGGTTCTCCGAGGTCCTGCTCCTTCTCCGGTGGACTTCTGGGCTTCAAAATGAGGCTGGAGCCACCTCTGGTCTTCCTCTATCTCCTGAGGGCTTCAAAATACCTCGGCGAAGGCCGAGGATCGCTGTGGAGGGTGGCGGAGCTGGGAAGCTCCCCTGAGCTCCGGCGAGACGCAAAATGAGCCCCAGGCTCGAGTCAAAATCCATTGACCTGCAAAAAGGCGTGAAAGAACCCATGGTAAAGTGCTTGGGTCTCGCGGAGGCGAAGTGGTGGCGCAAAGCGACAGGGTGGAGCTTGGCCGGAGGAGCACTCCGGCGAGGGGGTCTGATTGGTTGATTTGATCGATGGAACACAAAATTTATAGGGCTTTTGATCCTAAAGCTATGGCGAACAAAATGCAACGAAAATAGAGGGGATTAGTGGCTACCTCGACGGTGAAGACCGGAGGGAAAGGAGTGCCTCGATGCCGGCGAAGGCGGTGGTCGTGGAGCCTCCTCAGGCGACGCTCGATCCACCCGAAGGGCTCGCGAGGAAGCTGTCACCTTCCTGAAGCCTTAGGGCACGATGAGGGGAGCTAACCTATGGAATGAGGAGTTCAAAAATTCAAAGGAAGGTTGGGGGTGCGTTTTATATGTTTGACTCTGTGGCTCTGGCACACCAAAGATCAAGGTCTATCGGGCGACACGATGCTCCGATCCTCGAGCTAAACACTGGGCGTGATAGACCAAAGATCGAGGGTCAAAAGTTGTGAAGAGGGGGACACGATTTGGTGCAAGATGCGGCCGGGAAAAATCGTCAAAAACGAAGTCAAATGAGTTCTGACAGGCGCACATGGGTGGGAGGTAGACAGTTGACCAGAGTCAACGAGGACTGCCCCCTGGTTGGTCCACGTGGACCAACCAGGAAAAACCCTTAAGAATTATTTTGTAAAATCATTTAAAAATAGAAAATGAACGAATTAAATTTTGGTTATTAAATAAAAAATATTTATTATTTTATAAACTATTTATGGTGATTTTTAATTATTTTTATGAGGTGTATTTTTACAAGTTCCCTTTTATACCCCTTATAGGTATATTACCTATACATTTTATTAATTTATTTTCATTTTGTGTTTTTAATTTTATTTATACATTTTATTATTTTATAAATTTATAAAGTATTTTTATACACTTAAAAGTATTTTTATTTTATTTTTCTGATGTATTTAATACACTTAATAAAATATAAGTATGTATTATATAGGTATATGTATAGGTATTATACCTATGTATTACAAGTATTTTATTTTGTGTTTTCTTTATGTTTTTATTACAGTTTCAATGTACATATATATTATAAGTAATATTTACAAAATTATAAAAATATGAAATTACAAAAATAATGAATAAATAATAAATTGAATATTCTAATCTGTACAAGTATTCAAGTGGGGTCCAAAACTCAACTTTCAAACCGTAACTCTGAAAAATACAAAACCACCTCCATTAGATAGATTATTTTATGCTATATACAATTAAAGGTGAGTTTGGTACATTTCGAGTTTTTATTTGCAAGATACAAGTCTGGGAAGTTGGAGTTCTGGTATCTTATTCAGACCATAACTCTTTATCAGTACATTATTTTTCAGTGAAATCAATTTTGTATTTTTACTTATTTAGTTATCTACAACTTTCATGTACAAAGTTTCTTTATTTTAGGTATAAAAAGTGGAACCAAAAATAGGTCCCAAAATGAATAAAAAATGGATTAAAAACAAAGGGAATTTTATTGTATCCTAGCCCTTATCTCCCCCCTACTTTATTCCTTGTCGACCTATTCATCAAGATGCCTAGGTCTCGGGGTTTTGGGTCATAAAATATTTACAATATTTTATTCTTTTTCTTTTCTTTTATTTATTCTATAATTTTGGCTTTAATTACAGTATTTTATACACTATTTACATGCACATGCATGAATGCTAAGATGCAGGATTTAATGTTGTTTACATGCATTTGCTAGGGTTTTTGATGCCAAAATGATAGAATAAAGATGATGAAATGTGGCTTCATCAATAGCATGATCAACAATAATTATATTTTTATTGTGAATTTAATTCATAATATCATAAAGAGTTCAATTGTGAATATGATTTACAATATATTAAGTTAATGTAAATTGGATTCACAATATACAATTAAATATGAAATGGATTCACATTGTACAATTAAATCTAAATATGACTTACATTTAATATTGGATGGATGAATATCATTCACAATTATCAATGGCATGATTGAAATTATAAAAAAATTGGAATTATTTTGATGAAAATTCAAGAAACAAAAGTTGTTTCAACATGTGGAAAATGTGATAAGATTTGAGAATCTCATCAATTTGAAAGAGGAGGATCACCATCCATATTACGGAGTGGAGAACCATATGTAGAGAATCTCCATGGTGGTCATCCACCCTAATTGGGAAGGAGGCTCTCCTCATTCCTTGTCATTCCACATTAAATTGATGTAGTGTGAATTATAATTATTGGAGAATATCTTCAACTTATTATTTCTTTCAAATTAATTTATTGTTTTAGTAAATTGATGCAACAAAATATAGAACATTGATTTAAATTAGGAGTGCATCCTAAGCATCTAAGTTTCTATCAGAGAAGAGACAACCCTAAGCTTTTCTACACACAAGTTGAAGCAACAAACCCTCTCTCTCATATATACATTCAATGTCTCTTCCCTTTAAAACATTAGTGGTCGTCCACTCTAGGGTTTTGTGAGAGTTTCACCATTGTCACACTGTTGTTGTGTTTCCAGATCGATTACTCATGGATCTTTGGGTCTTCTTCGGTGCCCCGTGCTCTAAGGAAGACTATGGTTTTGTGAGACAAAACAAGGAGGTTATGTGCTCGGATCGTCAACTTGAATTGCGAGAAGTACGCATCTCATCCATGTGTGTGGAAGTGCTCACTCCGTCTGATCGGACTTGAGACATGAGGTCTCATTGTGAGACATAAGGATCGTGATCACGTTACAAGAGGTAACATTAATACTTGTTTTTTATCAAGACGAAATGACATGGGAATCTGTTGAATATGTGATTTATCACCCTAAAAGCTAAAAATATAGCTCTGTTCCAAAGTAATTAATCACGTTTAATCATTTAAATTAGATTTTTAACATTCAAGCATGTGTAAAAAAATATTAATATTTTAGCATTCGTAATTGCATTAATAAGACTCAAAATTTCTACATATATTACCACAAGTATATCAACTAACTTCCCATATTTTTCACTATTTTATAGTAACCCCTAATGCAATAAAATCAACTCCATTATGTACATAATACTAACCTTAATAGAGGTAAAATACTTGAAAAAAATACTAATTTGTATAATTGACAAATAAAATAAAACCCAATTTTTGAGACAAAAGCTCCAATGTCAAATATCCCTCACATACATTTTCCTATTAACCCCTACTCACGTTTGAATTAATGTACATTGAATTATCTACATATCGATATCAAATTCAAAGAAATTATAGTTCATATGTGAAACTTGGGTTTTGGAGCCACTTTGTATATTGTATATAGTTTATTGTTTCTGCTTCAACCTTATATTTTATGTAAAAACTAACTATTTTAAATATATTTCTCTCCTAGTTAATTTCTTTGATTTATGCTTTAATAAATTGTGCAAAAATACAAATCTAAAATGAGTTAAAAGTAAAAATTGCATAATTATGATTATGTATCTAGTTTTTGTAAATAAACCTCTTATTTTAATTTAATGTGTAACTATTCATTTTAATTTTTTTAATTTAATTTTATTTAAAAATCATGAAAAAATGGCAAAACATAAAAATATCGTATTTTATTTACATAGAATACCGCCAAAAATACACTCAGTACATATGCCTTTTTTATTTTGGTTGCTTCGCAAAATTTGAAGCTCTCATCGAGACGAACCACTTTCATGAAGACCACTTTTTTATTTGACATCGTCTAATATTTTATCTTGGATACTATAAGAGCTACCATGTGGCCTCCTGTGATCTCAACAGCCGCCCCATCCTAGGCCGTATGATGAAGGGTGCTTCATTGAACGACCCAGATATTTCTTTTTTTATTTTTTTTATTTTCCATCTACACATGGCACCATTACATCCCTTTGATCTTGAGCTAATCCAATGACTCAGAACATGTCTTCCTCTGTTGCCTTCTTTGTTGAGCCACTACCCCCTACCTTGAGACCAAGCCCTTATCTCCACTGTCGCCTCACGCTTCTCCATGTTGTCACCTTTCCGAAGGTTTCGTAAACCCTAAAAGAGTCCCCTCAAAACCCCAAGAATCTCCTTCTTCCATCCAGTGTCCACCCTTGTCATGAGAGACTAGAGCCTCCATTCCCCTCAACGACAACGAGTACCCATTGCGGTCAAGCGATGACAACATATATTTCTGGAGAGATCCGAGAGAGTGTTCTCCTTCATTGTTGCATCTCTTCCATTGTAGTTAAGCTCAATCGTTAGCCACGATCTCGAGCGATAACCAAGGGGCTTCAAATGCCTCATTCCCTAACTTCTTCCACCATCCATCTCCAGGTAGTCTTCTCATTCATATTTCACTCTTCTTCTTTTTATTCATATTTTTCTTCTTTTTGGTTTTGGATTTTTGTCTCTCTATGATACTCTTTTTAATTCCCTAATCTTTTTTGTTCTCGTTCTATGTGACACCTATTCCGACCCAGGAATCCTCACCCTCATTGTTTCAATCTCGTCGCTTCTGATTTATATTACATACCTATCATCATCGACCAATTTCATGATCATAAATTAGCTTTGGTTCCTCCTCCCTTCATATCAAGAGCATACTTTCACCCCCTCACACTGCTCGATCTTTACGAAAGATCAAAGCTTCACCCAGTTGACTCCATCTTAACCTATCGAACCTCCTCTTTAACCCACACCCATCTCCACTCTATCAAGTGAACCAGTATCATTTGGTCTAACACATGTAAGAAGCCTCACTGCATGCATGAAGCTCCACCATCCACTGATCATCATCATTACCAGCAATCAACACTATAGAAGATCCCTCACGCTGCCCATTTGCTCCAACCTGACCGCACCTTTCTTCATATGTTGACAGAGGTGGGGATTCTCACCATCAGTTAGCATATCTGAGGAACCCTCTCCATCACTACAATACGCAATCCAGTCGTGATCCTCTATCGTCGATCGACTTTTCCATCCCCTTTTGTTCAAGCGCACCAATGAGCAGCGGTACAAATATTGTCCGATGAAGATCGAGTTGCTCTTAAGAGTGCACATGTGCACTCCTCCATCGAGCCATCACCTTGGTCGAGCGAAACCTTGCTCAGCGAGCTGCCTAGAGGTTCGACCCGCACATGGCCCAGCATGTGCATTGGTCGTGCTTGCCTGGAGAAACTGCTAAGAATCCCCTCTAGGTTTTGGTAATACCCTTTTAGCCCTTTTGCTTGTTTATTATAGTTATTTTATTTTTGTAATTGCATTTATACCATCCTGTTTGGACTTAAATTGATATTGGCATTTGTCGTCATATTTTAATTCCAAAAATTTCATGTCAAATAACATTTAGTTCTCTATCTGTTGATGATTTCATTGAATTTTTATGGGAATGATTTATTTGTGAAAATTAAATTGCCTTAGTATTCCATACTTTCCCAATTGAGCTTTTGAAATTCATAAAAAAATATTATGTGCTCTAAAAAATTCATCAAAAACCATTGTATGTAGAATTAATTAGTCATTAATATGTACCCAAGCAATCATCTCATTTGCACATCTGATTTCCTTAAAATAAATTATTTGTGATTGAAGTAAATGAATATTAATTGTTTATGAAATTGATATTTTTAGGATTTAGAATTTTTCCTAAATATGTATTATTTAGATACATTTAGGGTAATTTTAATCCTTAGAAATATTTGAGTTTCCTATTTATTAAAATTAGTTTATAGAAAATCACACTGCATGCATATTTAATTCACAATAAATTAACATTGCATCTAAAATTTCCAAAAACATACAGTAGGCCAATTTCACCAAGATTAACCTTTTATCCAATTTTCATATTTTTGACATTCCATTTGCATGAAAGTTTACATAAAAACACTAAAAATGAACCCTTTTTCATGCATGCATGGTATCTCTTAAAAATATAAATAATGTGTTTTAGATTTATCATAACATAAGTAAATAAGGAAAAATAACCTTTTTAGATTCTTGAGCTCATATTTATATTAATTTAACTTTTTCACTTTAGGCTAATTTGATCCTAAGACTGCCTTTACATCGCATTCACATCGTACGCTTGCTTTTTAATGGCATAATAAAATACCAAACAAATCTTCTTTAAATTTGTGCCCTAAATAATCTGAATCTTAATCTTAAGTTGACAATTGTCTCACAGATTTGGATCATTGGCTTGCCTAAGTAAAATAAAAATCAACCGCTCTTATATTAGTTTATTATTTGAATTAAGTAGTTTTTTATCTATCATTATTTGCTCGACTAGAATGCATCAATTCGATAATATTAGCAAGGGCTTTATAGTATTGTCAGATGTCATCATTGTAGGGGAGGTACGACTTAGGATAGATTTTTAGAAATTTTAGGACTAGGATTTCCACCCCTAGTAGTCTGACCCTTGGGCTCTCTAGTAATTAATTCCTTCTTTTATTTTTCTAGCATATGTGTCTTTATTCTGTTTATTTATTTTATTTGTATATCTCATGCTGTGACATTATCTTGTAATTTTATGTGAGGGTCGGACTGACCGAAGCGACTACTTTAACATTTAAAGATGGTTATTCGTGGGTTGAGCCGACTGAAAGGAGGATAAAAATTAAGATTGAGTCAAGTTGTGAGAAAGTGTAGAGTTAGCTTTTATTTCTGCATTTTATTTATGAACTCATTTTTATAAATTATTCTAATTAATTTCTTATTTCTAGAGGATTCCATTTGGAATATCATGTATGTACTAGATAGAACTTTGAACTTTCTTCTGTTATTTGTGTGTGTCGAGACATGTTTGTCACTCGTGTAAAGGGTGGGGCTCGACTTGAGTGGTTCGTAGGGTAGTCCTGCTCTTGCGGATCCTAAAGCATTTATTTATATTATTTTATTTTTTGTGCTCGTACTCTAGCAGGAACACATTTTTCTTAGTAAGATGTACCTTAGGTCATTCAATATTAGTCAAATTCAAATCTAATTCTTACGAATTATAGATCTTTCTCTAAGGAGTGGTTTTTGTCGGCTTGTATTTCATATAGAATAAATTTAAATTATTTGCATTCCCACATGGAGAGACTTGGGAAGCACTGTAAGTTTTCTTACTGAGCATATCATCGTTGTTTTCATGTGCATTTGATTTTCTCAGTTCCACCCCTTGTTTTCTAACATAACTCTAAAAGGAAATTGGGACTAGATTATAGGCATGATTAATTTTGTTCACTTAAAGACTTTAATGATAAACATTACAAAATTTGGACTGTTAAATAAGGCATACTTAAATAAAATGAATAAAATCATAAATTGAATTGCAGGAGAGTAGCCACATCTTTGGACACATGTACTTACCCCCAGACAGAGTACGTGAGGATGGAACCACTTAAAGTTAAAGCCCAAGTCTCCAAACATGCCCCTAAGTATCCATCTCCGACTCTTGCATATTTGGGAGTTTAAAGGGCTTGCCTTAGACCTTAGACTATGTTGCGGTTATGTAAGCTTGATAATCTCTTTTGGGGTGTGATATTGAACCTGACAGCTCGGGAAGATCACCTATTTGATTGGCAGTTATCAGGATCACCGTGGGGCATAAGATGACACATTGTGTGTAACAAACTCGTAAGATTGTTTTATATCCAACATAAAAATGAAAAGATAGATGGTCAGACCTTTGCGGACTTCACTATGTGAGTTGGTGAAACTCCGGTTTGAGTTTTGTTTGCATTGAGTGCATATCAAGATCAGACAACAAAGATCGCACATTTGTTCCTTCACCATATATTTTTGATTCATTACACATTTATCTCTCCAAACCACTTGACATCGAGTATGGGCGATTAGGGTGATTTCTTCTCAGACTTTGTGAGCCTCTCACTAACCACCCCAAACCGACCATCCTCACGGGCTCGGGATCACCCTCTTTCCAAGCCCCCTTGGTTACATAGCAACTCTTCCCATGGGACCACGATTAATAAGTTACTTTTCATTCTCAAGGGTGGTTTGACCAAAACCAGTCCTCTCTTCTCTCACCACATCTAGGAAAACCCTTAAACCGATGCTTCTACATCACATTCTTTTAACTCTATTAATTCAATTTTGAAGGTGAAGAAGACAAACCAGAGAACAAGATGCCTCCTAAGTAGTTTGGTGAGAATGAGGAGAACAAAGAGGACCTGGTCCAGTAGGTCGTCAACCCATTAGCTAGAGAAGAGCAGCAGAATGAAAATCTTACTGTTCATATGGGACATGTGATAGAAGTGGGTGGATTGGACCAACCTACGATGGATGCCTACAACCCCACAAAAATGAGACAAATAGCTCGATCTTGTCATTTATTATACACAAGGCATTTGAGCTGAAGCTCAATTTCCTTATGCTACTATTAAAGTTTAATTGGAATGCCAACAAAGAACCATATGCATTCTTGAGAGACTTTGAGTTGGTTTGTGACAACCTTAGTCACCATAGGGTTGGAAAGGATTCTATGAGGCTGAAGGCTACCCCGTTTGCCTTAGGAAACAAGGACGCCCATTGGTTGACGAATCTCGGGGTTAGATATACGACCGGGTTGCAATTCAAAGATCTATTCTTAAAAAAGTCATACCACATAGGAGGACTAACCAGATGAGGACCAAGATTGCTAGCTTCTCCTATACTCCCCTTGAGCCATTTTATGTGACATATGATAGATTAAATGATTTACTACAAAATGCCCCTGCCATAGCATTACCAAAGTGATCTTAGTCCAAACCTTATTTTGTGTTATGACGTTGTGATGCAGGGATTAGTTAGTGCAGCTTGTGGGGGAAGCTATCCGAATAAAAATGAAGATGTTGCATGGAAGATTTTAAAATAGATGGCAGAAATCGGCAGATCTCAGGCCACCAGAGCCTATGAAGTGTCTCCTTCATGCCTATCTCAAGACTGTAGTGGATCTGATGTATGACATCTTATCTAGAATGGGGATAATGGATGATATGCTCACCATGGTAGAGGGTCACTGACCTTGGGTCACTTTCATGATTACCGAAGCAAGTAGATGAATTGACTATGAGGGTAGCCAAGATGTGGAAACCTTCCTCATTTGCACCATGATGAATATGTGATTCATCACTCTAAAAGTTAAAAATAAAGCTTTGTTCCTAAGTAATTAGATGCATTTCCCCATTTATTCTGCTTTATTATCATTCATGTACTTGTATAAATTATATTTCATTACTCATATTTAAATTACATAAGAAGCCAAATTCACATGTAAATATCACATGTAAATAACCATATTTTAACTTATTTTTATATATTTTTTATTAATTCATAATTGAATAAAACCAACTTTATAGTGCATATATTACTAACACTAAAAAAGGAAAATATAAAATGTTAACTTGTACAATAGACCAATAAAACACTAACACTAGTTCGAGACTAAGAATATAAAAACATGAAAATCTTTCTCTTACAGTCTCTTATAGACCCCTATTAAATTTTGAATTAATGTACATTCAATTACCTTCAAAACAAAACCAAATTCAAATGTGGAACTTGGGTTTTGGGCCTCTGTTGTATATTGTACATACTGACCAAACTACTCCTTTATTTATCTTTTTCCAAAAAAAGTTTAAGTTGTAAATATGTGTTGTATATTTTCTCTAATTTATTTTTAATTTTATATTGTTTTAAAATGTCAAAAAAAATCTAAAAAGACAAAAATCAAATGTTTTTTTACTTATAAAGTGCTTCCAAAAATATATTTTGTACATATGTCTTCTTTTGATTTTCAATCCTATAGAAAACTTGTAGATCTCGTCGAAACAGACAACTTCCATGTTGACCATTATTTTATTTGACCCCTTTGTTATTTCTATTTTATTTTTCTTTTGATTTAATTTTGATTTTTGTAGCAACGACAAGTGGCCGCTCCTAGAGCTGCCACGTGTCACCCCATTTTATTATTTCCATTTTATCTATTTTATCTATCTATTTATTTATTTATTTATATATTTATTTATACTTATTATTTATTTATCTTAATTATTTTTATTATTACTTTATATATTTATTTTATTTCTTATTTTAATTATTATTATTTGATATTGCTTTATTTATTTTACATTTTTCTCTTGCCATGTAGTCGCACCCCCACACGCGACTTGGCACCCCCTCTTCCTTTCCTCTTCGCCTGTCTCGACTCGCGTCTCACGGCTAGCGTGCACCATTGCAACCGCACTCTTCGCAGCTCGCACCTGACACCGTCACTGTCCCCACTCACCCCTTCTCTCTCCTAGAAACCACTCACATCCCTGTATACCATGCATGCAACCGCACCATCTGCAATTGTCCCTGCACCTTATGCGGTGGTTGCACAATCGCAGCCCACGCCGCCGCACTCCTCGATCTCCATCTACCCAACAGTCCCCTCAAGACCCGGTTTTCCTCTCCCCCCATTACCCTCCACCTCCATCATTAATCCCATCTGCCATTGTTTGAAGGTGACCCGAGCTCCTTCTCCAAGGCTGGTGACAACCAATTGGACCCCAAGTAAAGCTACGACAGGCCTCACTTCCGGCGTGATCCTCGAAGGTTGCCTTCATGTTGCAGCAACCCCAAGTCTGTTGCAGAAGCTTCGGACTCCCCACAACTTTGTCACCGAGATCTCCCGCGCCAACCACCGACCACTCCACTTCCTTGCAGCCTCAACCATCGCCTCGACTACATCAACCATCACCCTCGACGGAGCCCCCATTTCTCTGTGCCATTGCTCGCCTACATCAATATTAGCATCTCCGGCCCACCAGCCCATCTTCGACGCTTCAGTCCACGACTAGTAGTTCTCGTAGTTTTCCACAGCTCAGAGATCCTTATGCCCCTG
Source organism: Ottelia alismoides (assembly GCA_037367405.1). Lineage (NCBI taxonomy): Eukaryota > Viridiplantae > Streptophyta > Magnoliopsida > Alismatales > Hydrocharitaceae > Ottelia > Ottelia alismoides. Next base: position 178,895 of record JAZKJV010002460.1, on the reverse strand, counting down.
ACCCGTGCGGTCTTGTGCTCCTGGCACCACGTTGCCTGCCATTACCTTGCCTGACTCTGAGCTCTGCCCTCACCGCCCCTACTTTCGCTCCATCGCCGCAGCCGAGCTGCCATCACTAGTAGCACCTCACCTCAGGCGGCATGCCATCCACCTCGGTCCATGTCGACACCACCCCTGTCCTCACCCCGACTCACGTGTACAACACGGGAGGCGTAGGACAATTTGAGCTTGTACCCTCTATAAGATCCACAATCACAAGAAGACCCTCCCTCCACCAGCATGTGCTCTACATGTGATTCGAGGGAATATTTCTCCATAAGTCCCTGCTCATCATGCGTATCACGCAGAGGTCCTTCCAAAAGCATGTGAGGTGACATGCTAAATGGGCAAATTGCATTTACCCCACCAAGGTCTAGGTAATTACAGAAGCGTTGTGTGTGTGATTTTTTTATTTTATTTCTGAATTGGCAATTAGACCACTATCTTTGAGCCTTTATTTGAATAATTATTTTGAATTCCAAAAACAACACGTTGTAGAGCAACTTGTTTTCTATCTAATGAGTATTTATAAGCATTTTTGTAATTAGTGGATTATATATTATAATTAATTTGGTGAAAACTTGCACAATTTTCACATTTTATGCTATGAAATTGATATTTATTAATCGCTGATCTAAAAATTCCAAAAAATACATTAGATAAAATTAATTATTTTCTATGTTGTGCCCAAAAATCACGTCATTTACATGAATGGATTTCTTTAAATAAATCATTTTTTGATTTGGATAATTTATTTTGAATAAACTATAAACTCAACATTTTTAGGGTTTGTAATTTTTCCTAGATAGATCACCAGTAGATACATCTTAGAAAATTTTATTTCCTGAAAATAATTAGGTTTGCTATTTATTAAAATTAATTTACTACTAATCATATTTCTTGCATTATATAATTACAAGATAATTCCATTTGCTTTCGAAAATTCCAAAAACATTAAAGTAGCTTATATTCATCATATTTTACCTTCTAGACAAGTTTGAAGATTTTTGGACTTGATTTGATCAAAAAATGAAGTTTATCCCATGAACTTCGCCAAAATTGCATTTCATCCATAAATTGAATTTAAAAATTCCAAAAAAATATTCCAAGAAAACCTAACCTGTAGATCATTTGATAATTAACCTAAGGAAACATGTGCCTCCCTGAGTTTGACCTTGGGCTTGCCCAAATAAAAAAATTAACCGCCTGCATGCTTTAGTTGGATAATTGATTAATTAGCGATTTTTCATTAATCTGAAATTTCCCGACTGCAATGATATTAAAGTGTTAATTTCTACAAATTAACTAGGGAATTCAAGGGTTCATCACACCACCTACAATTTTATATCGGGTTGACCTCATATTGGAGCAAGTACAAGAGCCTTAGAGGAGTTGGGTTGAGGAGCAGTAGCACACTCAGTAGGAGTAGTACGTACCCCCATAGATGGAGTCAGTCTATGAGGAGACTCTATAGGAGTTTGAGATCAACGGGCCATGGTACAACAATGACCTAGTCGACAGATAGTAGAGGATATGGAATGGTCAACCACACCGATCCTCCCTAGCTTATTAGGACACCAGCTCTATCCCCACACCACATTTCGTACAATCTAGGCCAGGACAAGGGTATCAATCTCAACAGCACCACCCGTAGCAATGTACTTTGACTCGAGCTAGCAAGGTCCACTACCACCATACATATCACAATCCTACCCATAGAAGCAATACAGTAGGGCCAGCAGGGCCATTACAAACAATAGTACCACCCATCCTCCAGCCAGCAACACTAACAACTGACCCCACCCACGAGTGAGTTGAGGTCCCTCACCTTGGCCATTCAATCATTGACATATATGGTTTGATAGATGAAGAATGATTATTATGACATGAGGACGGATCTGAACCATGTCTCACAATAGTAGGACCAGCATATGTCACCAAGGACTCTGATTCCAACACAGGTTCATGCCAATCCCAATAACCTGACTCAGTTAGTAGCGACCACATGATCATATCTACTATTCAGACTACTCTATGTCTAAACATGAGATTCTTTCTTATGATAATGTGAATTATATGACCCTTAGGAGTGGAAAGACTGTAATTATACCTGATTGGGCATGAGAGAAAGAGGAGGACGTCACTGAGTCTCTACCTCAAGAGAACCTGGAGGCAGAGGATGAGAATCACCAACACTAACGCCATCTTCAATAGAACAAGAGGAATGTGAATTCCCATAAAATCATAAAATTCATTGAAAACAAAAGAGAATAAAAAGAGAACACCAACAGTGAATCAAGCAAGATGAAGAACTTATACCTCCATCTGTGGAGGACATGCCAACAGTGGAAAAAGCACGACAAATTTCTTTTCACAATTTTCTTTCAAGCAGAGTCAGAGTCTAAGTCTTGTACAAAACTCATTATATCATCTAAATAAAATATTTTAGTTTCAAAATATGAGTTTTCCTCAGTAATCCCTTTCCCCCGTGCTCTTAAGGGTAGAAAGAGGAAAATAAAAAATCCAAAATTATGACCCTGAGATGGCAATGATTTGTAATAAATATATCAACGCTGAAATCTCATCTGATAAGTATGTTGATATGACACCTGCATTTCAAAAATATCTTAAGGTGATATGTTGATGAATATGCATTTCATCATCTTTATTCATTTATTTTAACTTAAAATACCTTATAAAACACCTGCAAATATCAATAAGTCTCTTCTTTTACAAACTTAATTCTGTTGTAAATATTATATATTTATAATTACTTTAATCTAAAAAATAAAGAGAGAAATACAGGAAAAATATAGAAAATCGTCACGGCATGACCTAATTGTCAAGGAATAAGGTAGGGGAGATAAGGCCTAAATACTAGAAATTCAAGAAAACTAACCCTCACTTGTATATATTCATCATATGTATATTATTATCTATATTACATAATTTATACACTGATTTATTTATAACAAAATTCATATCAAATAAAAATAAGTTAAATAATAAAAAATTGAAAGAAGAACCCTTGTACACTGTGTAAAGAACAACACTGTGAAATAGCTGCAAAGCTCAATTTATCATATTAATATCTTCTTCACCAGAAATAAAAAATAACCGAACTCACTTTTATTATACTCCAAATTTAATCATCTTTAAAATGGAAGAGGTTTCATAAAAATCGAAGTTAATATGCGAAATGTGGCTTTTGGGGTACTATTATATATTATTCCTATGTATATTATATGTATATTTATTTTCCTTTTACTTTTGTATATATTATATTTTTAACTATTTGTAAATATTGTATTTAAATCATACAAATACAAAAAAATATCATAAAATCAAAAATAAACAAAAGTAAAATCTTGCAAATATTGTATATGCATCACTATGTATATTGTAAAATATTACAATTTATTTACTGTAATAAATCATCTCATGAAAATAAAATAAAAATATCCTCCTTGTAAAATATTATAAATTATTAAATTACTTATATATTTGTTAAACATATTAAAAATAACGATGTTGTATATATAGGTATATATACCTATTAATAACCTATTTTATTCATTTCTACCCCTGTATATATTTTATTTAATTCATTAAAAATATCCAAAAATAAGTAATCTATTTACTAACATTTTTATTTTTCATATTGTTTATTTAAATTCATTTTCTATTTTGTTTTAAATAATTTCACATTTTTTACCTTTTTGTCATGTAGCATCTTTTGTTCTATTCTAGGTGGACTTCGATTATTTGATCTTGGGTCTGTTGACCCAGGTCAGCTCCCCACGCAACAATCTCTGCCGTATTTTCTGATCACCAACCTGACTTCTCTGAATTTTCCTGCATGCCTCGTTCATCAAATCTTCCCATTTTCTTCTCCATTTAGTTATCCCTAACTCCCCTAACCAATGGCGAATTGATAAATCCATAGATGACCCCTCAAATTGCACCCATTTCAAATTCCAAATCTTATCGGAGCTCTTTCCTATTAATACTTCCAAAACACCACCTTCTTCGACTGATCAGTTTTCCAGGCAAACCTTTGCCCAAGGTTGTCTCCAAGAAGTTGAAGTTGTGATAGAGATTTGACATCTTCGTTTAGGAGTGTGAAGAGTTGCGGGATATCTTGATTCACCATGTTATGATTTCGCTTCTTTTCATCACCATAGGTAACAATAGGTAGTGTTTCATTCAATTATGTTTTTCGTTTCATTTTGATTCTCCATTTTAGGCGTAAACCCATTCATCTTGATCCAAGCTCCGATCTGCACATCGAAGCTTTTCGATCACCTTCATCTGTCTCTGATGCTCCGCTCACATTCGCCTCAACGTTATTCATATTCTACCACACCTCCCCCCCCTCCACATCACATAGGATCTGGATTCTGGCCTCCTCTCCGACCACCTTTAGTGGATGTCCCCATCTACTCACGTTTGCCTGCTTTTTCTTCTAATAAACTTGGCCGTAGTGAACCTCTAAGCATCAGTAATATCTTGCAGGTTTTAAGGAAGGATCTGGGAGCGTGGAACCAGATTTGGTGATTAACTTCAAGCTGCAGATGCATGCGATGTCCACATATTACGTCATCCATTGTTGATATACATATAGCTATTTGACCGATAGAGGACGGCTGTTAGGAACGAGGTGCAACCTTCATGTGTCTATTTGACTCAAGATCGACTGTGATTTACTTGATCAAAACTCAGATCAGTTACCCTCTATATCAGTTCTTCCAGCAACCCTCATTATCGTAGAGTTAAGAACACAGATGCCAAATCACATCTTGTCCGTTGAAAATGCCCTAAAGCCAGTCGTGGATTGCACCTCTAGGTCAGATCACATTCATCCACACATGCCTCAATCTCAACCAATCGATCAGAGCTTCGATGCATATTAGTTGTACGATGGGCCAAGTGAAACGGTATAACTTATGCACTCTAGCTCCTACATGTTTTTAATTTTGCAAATAAGTTCCCTTGGGACATATGTCATTCTATCATTTATTAAATTATTGCATTAAGGATCTTGTAATTTATCTTTTACTCATTCAAGCCTTGTTTACACTGCACAATCTGCACTGTACCCGAGTTTTTGAATTTTTGTAATAAAAGCCCTACATATTCTTTGTTACTGATTGGCTCCTTGAACTTAAATAATTCCATCTAGGAAGTGTCCAGTGTACCTCACGTGCGCTGGTATTCTCCTAGAGTGGAAAAAATTGCATTTTTTATCCCGTGTTTCGATTTTGATATTCATTTAGTATATTAAACAATTTTCTTTGCATTTTAACCCTTGGTTTGCAATTTATTATTTTTATTGATAATTTGATTTAATAAATAAAAAACCATCATAAAAAAATCCCAAAAGAAATATTTTAGACTCCTGCTAATTAATTCTTTCACCACTTATTTTTATTTAACATTTAAGCTTTTTTATTCTTTAATAAATGCACTCCAAAAATATAATATGTTTGCATTAGAAAATCAATACAAATATATAAAAACTGTTCGACAAGGCAAAAAAAATCTCATTTTGTTTATTTTATTTTTTTTAAATTTAGGTACTATTTTTACACTAAAACTCCTTAGAAAAACCTTAAAATATAAAACATTCAAAACATAAAAAATTCATATCAAATCTTTAGAAACCTCAAAAATTGCACAAAACTGCTTTCTAAAAAATACAAAAATTTATCTTTTTGTTCATGCATATCTCATCCATTTTTTTATTTACTATTTTTAAAAAAGCCAAAAACATTTGCATTATTTTCTGTATATCATTTTTCTTATTTTTTTATTTATTTGAAAATCTTCAGAAACTCAAAAAAATCTTAAAAAAACACAAAACGTTATAAAAATGCCAAAAAATGCAAAAATAAATTCCTTTGAATTTTTCGCTATTTTTATATATTTGAAAAGTAAAAAATTCTTTTCTTTCTTTTCTTTTATTTCTTTTTCTTTATTTTAGTTTTCTTTTATTTTCAGAAATTGTAAACATTTACAAAATTTTAAAATAACAAGAAATATAAAATTAGGAAAACATAAAAATATATAAAAATTAAAATTCCATAAAAAATCCACAAAAACCAAGCATAGCGTGCATAGAATTACTTCTTTTATTTCATTGATATATCATTGATTAAAAACGCTCAGGATGTTGGTAGCTTCCCTGAGTTCGATCATGTACGCTACATGCAAATAAATAGCAAAATTTTCTTGCTTCCATTTCTTTATTCTTTTTTGCTTGTTTTTGTTTGACGCTTCTTTCGGTTGCAACACAGTTTGACATTGTGATTAATTCCATTAAATAAAAACCTGAAAAATTCTGTTCAACAAATGGCACTATTGCTAGGGAGGCATGGCGAGGGTAGCTAGGTTTCCTTCTTATAGCATATTATTCTAGGATTTTATATATACTTGTTTATTTTCATTTCCTATTGTCTGTAGTTTTGCCATTCCTTTTTTAATTACCTTGTCTATTTTTATGTTATTTTTATCTATGCATATTTACTCTCATTTATTTGTTGTATATATTGTTATTGTGGATCGACACTTTATTGAGAAGTGAGCACTCATTTTGAACTATGTGTGTCTTGAGGGAGCTTGCACAACTCTTGTAGGATCTGATGTGTTGTACATTGAAAGCTCCCCAAGATTGGACGTAGGTATTCATTTGAGATCCTTTTTACTTGCTCTTCTCTATTTGCTTCTTATCTACTTCTGTCTGTCTTGTTTTCTTGTTTTCTTCTCTTATTTTCTTATATTTGCTCACATTCTTCATAACTGTGATCAAACATCTCTTTTGTTTCTCTCTTTTTTGCGAGGGCGCGAAGAGCGAGGGTGTCATTCCTCGAAGCATGAGTGCACTCGAGCGAAGCAGAGGTGACTCGTTTATTCACCGAGTTGCAGGAGAGCGTAGGAGAAAGAAGCATGATATTTAGAAGATTTTGGAGCAGATTTTTGCACATAAATTTTCTATTTTATTTTTATACTTTTATTTGCATTATTATTCTTGTAAAATGTTTCAATTATTTTTTTGGCACTTGCCTCTTTTTATGTTTTTTCTAAGACCATTATATATCTTGTAGATTGCATCGTATGTTTCACCATGTTTCGAAGCACTTGGGGGACCTCATTGATTTTGTTTTCACTGCATTTATTTTATTTTTCCATGGTTTAATGTGCTTAGGACCTTAGTAGTAGTATCTATTTCCTTGGTTGAGCCAGGTAATCGATTAGGTCCAAAGCCCTTAAAAGAATTTCTTTTCCTATTGACTAGTTCATAGGATTGGACTTAGTCAAAGTAGTTGGTTCTATCCTGTCAATAGGAATTATTGCTTAGGATGCTTCTCGTGCATCATTTAGGTTAGTTTAATTTTTTGTATTTATGTGAGGATAATTTTGCATGTAGATTGTTGGAGCAACTTACACATTTCTATCCCATGCATGCGTCATTGATTTCCATCGCATCGACTTTTTCGATCTCCTCCCCTATTTTTATCACTTAAGGAAATAAGGAATTGGAAATTTCGTTAGATCGATTCTTTGAAAAATCCAAAAAAGTGGTAACTGTTTAAAATTAGGGGATAATAAAGAAAAATCAACCTTAAAATAAATGTAATGACAAATCGTCATTATTTTGGGTAGAGTAATCCCCTCATTTTTTGCAGGTACTTACCTCTAGACAGAGTGGTTGAGGACGCAACCATAGAGATAGAGCCCTAATTCCTTGACCTATGCCATATGCTCATGTACATATCTCCGTGGTGTATAATTGAGATCCAAACACTTGCCTCAGGCATTAGAAAATCGTTTTGATGTGCTCATTCTCCTTTCTCCCTTTGGGCTTGATATTGAACCTAATAGCCCAAGCAGATAGTTCCATTGATTGGGGAGGATTGAGAACGTATGCTGGGCGATAGTGGTGACTCACCTTGTAAGCTTGGTAGTAAGTAACTTATTGTAGATTAATTAAAACTAAAATTGAAAAGATAAAAGATCAAACTCTAACAGTCTCCACTTTTATTCAGTTGGTAAATCGGGGGTCTTTATTGTGTTTGTTTGTTAGTGTAAAGTTCCCTCAGTGCACTTTGCTCCTTTTTCTTCCTTCTTTCTTCTTGACTTGATTTCATGTTCTCACATCTTTTCGATTGACATCAAAGATGTTCGATTGGAGTATTTTATATTCGACTCTGTGAGTTCATTTTACACTCCAGTTTGATCGTCTTCTATTCGAGAAGATGCACTTTCTGAATATCCCTCTTCCTCCACATCATCCATCTTCTCATCAATAAATCCAAATTTGATATTGACTCTAATCTCAAACTTTCATTTGAGATTCAACCATTTCTGAGGACTAATCTAGTTTCATATACATCTTCAGAGACAGAATCAAAGCACTTGATGCCATCGAAGGACAAGGGTTCCTTGGTAGAGTAGAGTTAGTTCAAGAATACAATGCTAGCTTCCATACATGCCATTTACCATAGTTGACTGAACAAGCTGACATCCAGGAAAAATTGAAAGATATGATCTTCGAGTTGAGGAATGAGAAACAAGATAGAAGAGAGGAGATGATAAGGAGAATAAAGGTGGGAATAGGGGAGGAGTCCAGTAATTGAACATGTGTCTAAGCTTACACTTAAGGATACCTATAATCCATGGGTAGGACAGATGAATACATGGATTCAGATACCTACGATTCATGGGCATTTTGATCTAAAGACCATAATTTTACCTCTACTCCCAATATTCCATGGACATGGTAATGAAGAACCTTATGTACACCTCCAGCATTATGACCACATATGTGGCACTATACACTATCCTAATATTTCGTTAGAGGTGATGAAGATGACAACCTTCCCATTCAGTCTTAATGCATTATATTGGATTTATCATTTTGGAAGGATTCATACGTCTTGGGAAGAAGTGAGATCATCATTTTTGAACAAGTATTATCCCTTAGGAAAACTATATCAAATGTTGTCCTTGACTGCCAACTTCTCCCAAATGTCCCATGAGCCTATTCACACGAAGTGGGAAAGATTTAAGGATTTGACGGAGAAGTGTCCCCATCATGATATACCAAAGACTAGCCTTGTGCAGAATTTCTTTAGAGGATTGAGCATTGAATCAGAAATTGGTAGATGACACTTGTGGGGGTCCCACTTCAACAAGGATAAGGATGTCCTCTTATCAATTTTTAAGGAGATGGCAGAGAGCTCTACAACTCTTTCTTCTTCACGTGCTTTTCAGAAGCATCATGTTACATCTCCTTACATACCAAACAAGGATATCAACATGATGACATCGCACGATATGGATAGGTAGATAGTGCAGATCTGACCATGATAGGAAATCACCTAACCAAAGTGGACAGAATAGAAAATGATGTGATCGAGTAGAGGACAAAGAAGCTGGATAAGATAGATGACATTACGAAGCATTTGGAGCTTATGGTTAGTATGATTCATGCATGTTTGAGTGTGAGTACCGCAACCGATACTTCTACTCAAGAGCAAACAAACTTCTTCCACTTCAACACAATAGCATATCAGAGCACCCCCTACAATCTAGCAAGTTTATTACATGAAGACCCCATATCAGGTGCTGCAGCAGCGACGGGTCATGATTATCCTTTGTTAATTTGCATGGATTATCAGTTAAAGTATTCGTTTCATTGTAGGCGGTTAATCAGAATCAATCAAGAAAATAATCACTTAAAAGTTTATTTCAATCAATTCTAGTGATTTTATGTTATTTTACTTGGGCAAGTCTCAAGGTCAAACTCAAAGAGACAAAGGAACATCTTAGGGTTATGTCTATCTAATTTCATGTACGGTTTTCAAGATGAAATATTTTTTGGTACTTTTAATGCAATTTTGAAATGTAAAATGTAAATGCGATCGAGTTTAAGGACTAGAAATTAAATATCAATCAAACGATATCCAAAATTTATGAAACCTGATTGAGATGTTACGTATGGTGAAATAAATTCACTACATTATTTTTAGAATTTTTGGAATGAAAAATGAATAAATAATGAATCTATGAATGCAAAAAGTGAAAATCTCAATAAGTAAGTATAATAAATATTAAATCTAATTATTTTCAAGAAAAAAATATCTAAGATAGATCATCAGTTGAACTATCTTAGAAAAATCCTAAACTCTAAAAATGTGGAGTTTAGTACCTACTAAAATTTGATTAGTGAAATGAAGAAAATGATTTTTTTGAAGCAAAATATGCATGCAAATTCAATTCTTTTTGGGAACAATGTAACTAATAATCAATTCTATGATTCATGAATTTTGGCAATTTTTCAAACAATGGTTAATTATCTATGAATTTCGAAGCACAAATTGGGTATATTATGCCCATTTTTACAAGAAAATTAATTATTAATTAAACATGGATCATAAAACTATTAAAAGCATGCCATAATATAAAGAACTAATTGAAGAAATCCTGTAATTTTTTAAATGATAAAGTATTGCCATAAAGTTGTTTAAATAGTGAATGGACACATGGGTCTATTTGCAATTACAATAAATGATGAAAAAATGAAGAACATGGGTTTAAAAGGAATTACCAATCCCTAGAGGAGTTTTACTGCAAAATTACCAAACAGGCACGTGTGTGCCACATGCCTTTTGGGCTATGGGTCCTTTTGGAGATATTGTGGGTTATGAGGGGCTTCTTTGACGTTTATCCTCCCCTCACGTGTGAGGAGCACATAAGTAGCCTCTTTTATCTTCGCAACCTGTAGAAGGGAGGGACGAGGTGCTTGGAGGTCGGTGGTGGAGTTCCTCTCCAGGTGTTGATGAAGAGCGTTTGCGGAGGGCGTCCAGTTGATGGAGGAGTTGGAGGCATAACTGCAGCGGAGGCTCATGGCTTCGACGGAATTGTTGCGAAGGTTGGGTTCCATGCGTTGTCTCAATGACGAAGAATCCTGGCTCTGTCTTGGAGTTGGCAATGAATATGAAGCCCTTGGTGAAGCACGAAGGTCGATGATGCTGCTGGTGATTGATGATCGTCATTGGAGGAGATAAAGATGGCCTAAAGATTGGAGCTCAAGGCATTGGTGATGAGCACTGGCATTGAAGTAGACTTGCGAAGTAGTGTCAGAGGTGAAGTCATGGCAAAGGAGAGGTGGATCGAAGACCCAAAGTCGGAGTTATTAGCTGCGAGTGGACGGTGAGGCGGTGATTAGCATCGGATCTCACCCGTCTTGAGAGAAGGGTTGACGGAGGTGTTGTCACTGCCTCCGAATTACCCCAAATCCTGTTGTGTTTATTGAGGATAATGGGCATTGAACAAGCGTTGAACGGGTATTGGCTCGACAATGATGAAGTAGCCGGGGCAGAGTAGCTCGTGCAGAAGTGGTGGTGCTGCAACAATGGGATCACACACTAGATTTTATCACGGGAAGATGATACTCAGGCTGTCACCACTAAAGCCTGATGAATCTACGATTCATCACTCTAAAAGTTGAAAATAGAGCTTTGTTCCCGAGTAATTAGATGCATATTTCCACTTATATTGCATAATTAGCATTCATGCATGCATTGATAATATATGCAATTTAGCATTCATATTTGCATTAAATAAGAATCCCAATTCACTTGTAAATATTCACCTGTATATTCACACCATTTCACCTATTTGTATATATTTTATACTAACTCCAAATCCAATAAAATCAACTTTATAATGTACATATTATTAACACTAATTAAAGAAAAATATCAAAAAAATACTAACTTGCGAAATTGACCAATAAACCCTCAATCCAAGTTTGAAACTAGGAGCCTTAAAATGCAAATATTCTCTCATACAGTGTCCGATTTAGGTCTATTCACTTTTAAAGTAATATACATTCAGAGACCTTCAAAACAAGACTAATTTCATTAAAATTGGAGCTTGTAAGCAAAACTTGGATTTTAGGCCCCTTTTGTATATTGTACATATTGACCTTTTTGCCCATGTATTTTATCCTTTTATTTTCCTAATTATTAAAAATAAAAAAATATATTAAGTTGTAAATATTCTTTTCATATTTTCTCTAACTTTATTTTAAATGTTCTCTTATTTAAAAATGACAAAAAAATGCAAAGACAAAAATGTGGTATTTTATACCTATAAGGTACCACCCAAAAATACATTTTGTACAGATGATTTCATTTGATTTTTGACCCTTCACAAAAGTTGTAGATCTCATTGAGTTGGGCAACTTTTGTGTTGACCACTTTTTGATTTAATCCCTCTTGGTATTTATTTTTGATTTTTCTTTACATTTAATTTTTGAATTTTCTAGGAGCGACATGTGGCAGCTCCTGGAGCCGCCACATTTCACCCCATTTTTTTATTTTATGATTTATTTTTTTATTATTTTTGAATTTTATTATTTTATTATTATTATTTTACTTATTGTTATTTTTAGTAGCCTGCTTATTTTACTTATATTATATTATATTTTCCCCTTTTACTCCTTTTCTTATTCCCCACTCCAAGTCACCACTTCCTCTACCATCCCTCTATCTTCTCCACCTTTTTTCTAACTCCCTCCTCCTCTTTATTTTCTCCTCCCCCTCCATTGTTCATGATCCGCCATTCCGTATTCTAACGAAAAGAGAGCGAGCTTGGAGTGTTTCCGTCGGTGACAACGACCTAACATCATCCTCGAGCAACGACCTCTCCACGACGAGATCCGAGGTGGTATTAACCATTTCGTCGCAGCCATCCTTCGCAGGAAGCTGCTCAAGCTTCGGAGGCCGCCATCTCCTTGAAGCGACGATCATCGGAGTCGAAGTTTATCTCCTCCCCCACAGGAGACAACATCTACCCGTCACAGGTAAATCTATCTACTTTCCCTTGTCATTTTATTTTTTATCTAACAATTTTCTTCCTTATTTTTCATCACATCACCCAACACAATTCAAAAACATCACCACCGTCATCACACAAATCACATTATCACCACAAATCCATCACAACCACCACCACCTTTCCTTTTTATTTCTTCAAATTTTCCTCTGTTTACAAAAATTACAAAAACAAAAAAATATAATATAAAAAAAGGAGTCGCAGCCTTGGACGACCGTCCTCACCGACCCTCCTCCAAGCCTCCGGCCCTCCGTCAGCCCCGCCCATCGCTGAGAGATCCACCACCCTTCACCAAGTCGTCGCACCGTGCGGCAGCCAGCCGCGCCATCGCCTGCCCCGGCGATTAACCCCACGATCGCCAATCTCCACCTTCCGCCCCACGCGCCTGGTCGCTGCGCCACAAACTCCCAGCGATCGCGCCGTCTTGGAGCTTCCCCATCTCCACTCGCCGACCCCGCTCTGCAGCCGAAGCCGCCAAGCCACCATTGCACTCCAACGCCCCGTGGCCAGGCGCGTCGTGCGTCAGCCTTGCGACCGGCCTCGCTCGCCTGCTCCGGGTTCGCCATCGGCCTCGCGCCACCTCCGCTCGCCCAACAACACAGCCCGCGGTGCATCACCGCCCCCGCGCACCCGACCCGGCACCGTCCGCGTCCCCGCCGTTCACGCCCACGTCAGCCATGCCGCCGAGGCAAGTCGCCACACCTCGCGTCGTGTCGTCGTCTGCCGCCCTTGCGTCGCGCCACCGTCCGCCGCCCTTTCGCCGCCTACAAGGCTCGCCGCCACTCGTCCCATGCGTTAGCCCTAACTTGGGTTCCAAGATAGGAACTCAACAAAGGTCCTTTTTTATTTTATCTTACTTGTAAAAATTACATAGTCTGTCCTCTACATTTTTTATTTGCAAAAGTGCCCCTATGCACATTTTTAATTTGTTTCTTTCAATTTCAGTATTGCATTGATACCCCTGCATTGTCATATTAATTTGGACAGTATTTTTGCATCATTTTATTCAATCAAAAATAATACTTTGATGAGAAACTAATTCTTTATCTCGTGGCTATTTATTTACATTTTTGTGAGCATTAGATTATTTATTTAAAATTAGAGATATTTTTCCCATTTAAGCTCTGAAATTTGCAAATATTCATTTATTGCTCCAAAAATTGCAAAAAAGTTGTAGATGATGCTTCTAAGTGTGCTTTAATTACAGTCTCAAATTCGTCCAATTAGGATTTATCGTTCGCATAAAATAAATTCTAGGGTGATTTATGTAATTGATTTTTAATTTAATCCACTAATAAGATTTTTGAGAAATTTCAACTCTCCTATATTCCTTATTGAAATATCTATTTTAGATAAATAGCTCTCTCCAAAATTTGATTTCGTGAATTAATTAGGAATTAAATACTTACAGTCGCTCTGTTTTCAATAAAAAATTCATAAAAAATTACAAAGTGTCAGAAAATTCTAAAAAAATTAGCATAGCTTCATTTCATCATGTTTAACTTCCAATAAATTTTTCATAATTTTTACATATCATTTACACACAAAATTACATAAAAACCCCAAAAAAAAGTGTGCATTTTTCATGTATGCCTTTTAAATCCAAAAATTCCAAAAAAATATATTTTGCATTAATCATTGAATTAGGTTTGTAGAAAAAATACCATTTGGTCAATTTGGATTAATTTCATGTTAAAATTAAATTTGGCTAAGTCGCTTGTTTTCTTAATAATCTAGTTCAGTCGCATCATTGCATTTGGCATTTTATTGCATAAAAACTAAAAAAATCCCACTTGGAAAATCGTAATCTAATCCGTCTAACTTGATCCCGTGTTGTTCCTTTTCCTCCTTGAGTCAACCCTGGGGCTTGCCCAGGTTAAACAAATATAAAACCGCGCGTTAATTTCATTCGACTATTCATCAATTTGTGCGATTATTTTTCATTGATCCAGATTTATCCGACTGCAATGAAAACGTCAATTTGACAAAATTAATAGGGTGAGATCCGTGATTTATCAAATGGCGCCGTTGTCGGGGAGGCAAATGACTTAGGATCACCTTAGACAATTAGATTTATGTTTTCCAATCACTCGTGCAGTCTGACCCCTGAGCCATCTTGTAATTATCCATTTTTTAATTGTTTTTCTGACCATATCTGTGCGAGGGCTCGGTGGACTTGGAGCGGCTTTCTTGAAGTCGACGCATCTCAAAGTGCATCGGAGGCCGACGATTCGTGGAGCAAGTCGGCTGTTGAGACGTCACAAAGATTTTTGTTAACTTGTAAAAAAAAGTGTCTGCATTTACAGCGGTTCCCGTTTGGGATATCACGCGTGTAAGTCATAATAAAACATGTCCCCGTGTGTTGTGTGGTTGCTTTACATAGAATAGGACCTGCACTTGCGGCTCTTAGAGCTTCCTAGGACTGTTTGTGCTCAAAAAATTTAGGACAACACTTCACACGTAAAAGATGCACTTAGACCGCAGGACTTAGCCTAATAGAACTGTCTGTCTAGTAGCGGTTTTTCATCGCTTGCATTCCATTTAGTGTAAAATTTCAATTCAGTCTTGCATCCCACATTGTAGAAAGATGGAGGCACTATAAGTATTCTTACTCGAGCATTCATCATCGTTTTCTCGATTGCATCGACTTTTCCAATTCTCTCTCTCTCTCTCGGTTTTCTAACCTAGGATAAAGGAATTGGGGCTGTACGGTAGATGTGATTGCTTGTGTAGATTAATATCAGTGATAACTAATCTCTAAAATCGGGACTGCTAATTGAATTTGACCAAAAAATTGACTAAAATTAACCCTTATTTGCGGGAGAGTAACCCCGACCTTGTTTTCAGGCTGAGTGAGAGTACTTGAGTGTGTGTGAACACCTTAAGGTAGAGCCCAAATTCCCGCCTTCCATATGACATACCGAATGATCCTAGCAAATATCACGAGTTGAATTTTTTCAGATTCACTGACTAGTACCAAGTAACCTTCGCCTGTTCACATGTAGTCAGGGGTGAACCAGCGGTACTTCGCGACAAGTTGCTAGTAGCCCCTCGGGGTGAAGTTCTAGCCTTGTCAGCCTCCGCCTGCTTGCAGGTAGATAGGGGCAGGGTCTTTTAATCCATCATCTTGGGATAGGAGCGAAGAAAGGAAGGGCGTTGGTATCTAAGGCGACATGTTAAACATGGGAGACACATCCAGCTTTTTAGCCGACTCCCCTATAGGCCGCGTAACCTTTGCTACTTGTCTGAAAATTCACACTTAAAATCAACCAGACTAATCGGACTCGGTTTCGGGTCCTTCACCGTGTTGAGTGTGAACTCAGGGTTTGCTCTTGCGTTTGTCTTTATGTTTGTCCGCGTGTTATCCTATATAATTGCACATTTTCTACCTCGTTCCGCTTACATCCTTTCCTCCTCAAGATGTTGGAATATTGGTCCCCATACCATGTGACTTCTGGTCATTCCTTCTCGACCATATACCATTCATCTTCACCTTCTCCTTCTTCCATGTATCCTCCGCCACCAACGGGAGAACCTTACCCGTGATCGGTTCCACCTCGACTCGATTATGAAGATAGAACTTCGACTGACTCCTCCACTTCTTCGCATTTCTCACCTACTCCATATTCTAACACTCCGAATCCACTTCCAACTTGGGTTGACTGTCCTTACTCTCGAGAGCTTACAGGAATCAAAGAATCGAATGAAGAGCAAGCAACTGCTGAGACAAATGATTGGCAAAATTATATGCCCCCACATACTTCATTCTCACCTCAAGTGGGGACCATACCACAATTTACATATACACATCCTGACTTGACCTTAGGGCATAACTTGGTCGATCGAACAACCCAAATGGAAAAGGCCTGTACATCATGATTTCCCAGACTTGATTGACTTTAGTGATCAAGCTTCCATTAACCAGCCTTCATGCCACACATTCGGAGAGCCTATACATTCACATGAGTGGACTCATGAGCTAGACTTATCCGTCCCCCGTTCATTGACTCCATCATATGAGGCTCCGACCAATATCTGTCATTCGGATGGTCCATACTCGATCCAGCATGACATGCCAGAGTCTAGGTATGTTGAGTATGAGACCCCAATATCTCAGCAATATCCTCCAATTGAGAAGAACTCTCCCATGATTTGTCATGAGAATTTTGTGGAGGATATCTCTAAACTTATCAAGAAAAATGAATCATTTGGTAATGAGTTGAGAGATGTCATGGAAATATTGCACTCAGTTTCATCCAACCTGGGTATGAAAGTGGAGAAAGAATTAAGTATATCTGATGTTGAAAATTGAGCGACCATTAGGGAACCCACACCATTTGTACAACTGGAGTCCATTCTATCTACCTCTTCTATTAACCACTTACCCTCTAATCCGGAGTCTAATCATTCATCCACTAAAAACACCAAAAAATTGAAAAATCAGAAAATCCATAAAAATTAAAAATGAAACAGACTTAAAAAATTGAATCCCACCCTTCGATGAGGAATTGAGTTTAAACTTCCCTTAATAAAGGCCATAGATCACTTCCTCGACCTCAAGAGATTTGTAAAGAGTAAATTGATGCCCAAGAGGTCAGGTACAAAGAGAACAAGGACTGAGAGACACATAGTGTCTAGGGCCACCTCCTTGGTGATGGGGAGAAAGACCAAGAGCTGTAGAGTGAAGCAGTTGCCTAGGGTTGAATGTGAAATCAAAGACACTATCTTTACCCATGCAAGAATCGATGATGACTCTCCGATAAATATCCTCTCGACCTCTGTGTTTGACAAGCTCAAACTCAGGTCAATCAGGAAGTCGAGAGAGATCGTTCAGCTGGCTGATCGATCCATCAAACGGTCTAGAGGAAATATTTCAGTCATCATTACTTTCCAAGGTGATCTACTCCAGGTGGAATTCACAATCATTGACCGAGCACCGAGGAGAGTTTACTTAGCTAAGGCGACTATAGATTGCGAGACTCGAGAGATCGATTTTTCAGCATTGGGAGCACTTCGACCTCACCCACTCTTTGATACACTTTACTCTAAGGTGACCCGCACATCCGCTGATAGTCGTGAACATCGAGAGGTAGATGAGTCCCACCTCACTGCTACACCTGAGAGACCGACTGCCCGGACGACCATTGGTTCTGAGACTCCCCATACCTCTACTTCATCAACTGCTTGCACCACCACCGTAACAACTTCTAAGGAGGACTCATGACCAGAAGCTATCATTAAGTAGGACATGATCTTTGTTGATTGCCTTGACCATTTTGATGATCCGACACAAGGACCCAATAATGCCAAGCCAACTGAGACCACTAGCACCTTCCCGAGACATGTGCTGACCCTTCACGAATATTACAATCTATATGGTGACTCGCCTGATGAGGAACCCATAGTCAACACCACATCACATTCCGGACCTTCAAAGGAAACAACCAGGACTAAATTGACTCCACATAAAAACATGGTTGCTCCATCTTCTAGTCGGCTATCTAGTGAGAGGAAATCGAGAATTGATTCCTCAAGGTGTTCCCCCGAACCTCTCAGGACGCGTCGCTCTCATCTCCCTCTCAATGATTCAGGTTCTAGAAAACCGACTAACAAAGTTTCCTTCAACACACCGGAGAAGGAACTTTCTGAAGAGTCCACATCTGATCCGGATAAGGTGATTTATATGAGTGAGCTCAGTTCGGATGTTCTCAAGCCTTATATGAGCAAGCAGCCATGTGTCGACCCTCGTTGGACGATCCCTACACCTCACTATTATTCATCAGGGGACGATTCTGACAGCGACACATATGTATATTATCCACTTCCTCGTGTCCGCAAGAAGGTTCGTCACAAACCTTCCTAATCCTTGTATATTCTCATTCTTTCTTGTATCTACTTTCTCTCCCTCCCTCCCCAGTGATTAATCACTCGTCCCGGTTCTATATTGTTTCATTTTATGGCTATACTTAGGATGACCTGATTCTAAGTATAGGGGGGAGAGTGACCCGCATCTATTCACTGTACATCCTCCAGATCACATCGGTTCTCATACTCATGTCCTATACTTAGGCTTACCAGAACCTAACTATAGGGGGGACCGCTGCCCGCCATGTGTATACTCATCCATTTCCCCTCTTTCCCTCGTCCGCCCCATTTTTGATCTTCTTCTACACTTAGGCTGCTAGAGCCAAAGTATAGGGGGCGGTGCGACTTCTATACTTCTTGTACTTTTAGCTCTCCTACGCTTAGCACGAGCTATGTCTTTTTCATCGCTTTTCGTGCTATGAGGACATAGCACACACTAAGTATAGGGGGGCGTGTATATATTACATATATACTTTACCCATAGCTCGTACTTTCACGTATTTTTTTTTGTATATTATGCAATAATTATGGGGTGGGTAAATTTTGAAAAAAATTTACTTGTATAATTTTGTACTTTATGTATAATACTTTTATAAAAAGTTGTAAAATTCTAGTAAAACATACTTTTTGTAAAATTTGTTGTAAAATAGGATGTATACCAAAAAAACTTGTATACTATGTATATTATTACAAACTAAAAATTGTTGTAAAAATTATTGCATAATAGAAAATAAAATAAAAATGTCGAAAATAAAGGCTTCTTATTTACTTTTGCATTCTTGGACATCATCTCTGCATCAAAAAAAGCCTTGCATTTCAATCATAGCATGTCATCTGCATCTCATCTGCATCTCTTGAATAAGCAAGGTGAAAAGCTAGTGGGTTCTGAACCAAGTTATGAATAGATGTTGAGGATGGACTTGATTTGACCTTAATCCACCTAATTTCAGAGGAACCTTATAGGAACTGGAGTTAAAATTTTTCAGGTCAAGTGACTTAATTCTTTGAGTCCGCAAGTCTATGTTCACATGTCATCTTGATTAGTCTAAGTAGAATATCTCGTGCACATGCATGATTCTTTTAGACAGTGACCTAACTTGGAAAAGCACAATGCACGTAGATCTTCATTGATGGGGTTGTGAGGAAATATAATCCTTTAGCTTGGAGTAGCACACAGGTGGAAACATCCGTCCTCCTCTAGGGAGGGTAGTGCATCTCAACCTAGTCTGATGGTGTTGACGTCCGAGGACGGGATGCTATGGGTTGCAATAATGCTTCAAAAGAGGGATAGTATACTGGCTCAAGAGGAAAAACTCCTGATGTACATGCTGCACCTTGTTCCAAAAAAATAGAAAAAGAAAAAAAAAGAAAAAAAATGCAAGAACTCCAAAAAATAGACAGGCCAGATTAAAAATAAAATACCTGTCGGAGTATGTATATTAGCACGAAGTCAGCAGCTGGACGACTTGGCTACACCGGTCAGACATCTCGGGGTTGGTAGCTACACTGGCTACTGTCCATTCTTTTCTCCACCCCCTCCTCTAGAGCTGGTCGCACTTGAACTTAGAAGGGAATACCCCGCTCATCAAGGAAAGAGTTATTGGGCTGGGTAATTAGAGTTACCTTGTTAGAGGAGGATACTTCTTAGCCATTTCTGATGTGGAGAGCTATTTATCACTTACACTGTACAAGTAAGAATCATAGTCATCAGAAATTTGCATTTGAAGATTTGCTCTGACCTGACTGTTGAGGCGTCTTGAATAGAAGACTGGTGGAACTTGAAGTATGTTAGATCTTAAGTTCAGATCCCAATAAGGTTTTGCCACACAATTAATCCAAAGGTCGAGTCAAGCTCCATTTTCATCTTTTGTTCATGACCTTGGTATGGAACCCAAAATCATTTCACTATTGCATTTCATTTTAGTTGCTCGGGGACGAGCAAGGTTTAAGTATAGGGGGTTGATGAATCTGTGATTCATCACTCTAAAAGTTGAAAATCGAGCTTTTTTCCCGAGTAATTAGATGAATATTTACACTTATATTGCATAATTAACATTCATGCATGCATTGATAATATCTGTAATTTAGCATTCATATTTGCATAAAATAAGAAGCCCAATTAACATGTAAATATTCACCTGTATATTCACCATATTTCACCTATTTCTATATATTCTATACTAACTTCGAATCCAATAAAACCAACTCTATAGTGTATATATTACTAACACTAATTAAAGAAAAATATCAAAAAAATACTAACTTGCAAAATTGACCACTAAACCCTCAATCCAAGTTTGAAACTAGGAGCCTTAAAATGCACATATCTCTCTCATACAGTGTCTGATTTAGGTCCACTCACTTTTAAAGTAATATACATTCAGAGACCTTCAAAACAAGACTAATTTCATTAAAATCGGAGCTCGTATGCAAAACTTGGATTTTGGGCCCCTTTTGTATATTGTACATATTGACCTTTTTGCCCATGTATTTTATCCTTTTATTTTCTTAATTATTAAAAATCCAAAAAAATAGATTAAGTTGTAAATATTATTTTCATATTTTTCTAAATTTATTTTAATTTTTCTCTTAATTAAAAATGACAAAAAATGCAAAAGACAAAAATGTGGTATTTTATACCTATAAGGTACCACCCAAAAATACATTTTGTACAGATGATTTCATTTGATTTTCGACCCTTCACGAAAGTTGTAGATCTCATCAAGATGCGCAACTTTTGTGTTGACCACTTTTTGATTTAATCCCTTTTGTTATTTCTTTTTTTCTTTACATTTATTTTTTATTATTTTCAAATTTTATTATTATTTATTATTATTATTTTAAATATTGTTATTTTGAGTAGCCTACTTATTTTACTCATATTATATTATTTTATTTTTCCCCTTTTACTCCTTTTTTTCTTATTCTCCACTCCATGTCACCACTTCCTCCACTATCCCTCCATCTTCTCCACCTCTTTTCTAACTCCCTCCTCCTCTTTATATTATCCTCCCCTCCTCCATTGTTCATGATCCGCCATTCCGTATTCCAACGAAAAGAGAGTGAGCTTGGAATGTTTCCGTCGATGACAACGGCCTAACATCATCCTCGAGCAACGACCTCTCTACGACGAGATCTGAGGTGGTATTAACTATTTCATCGCAGCCATCCTTCACAGGAAGCTGCTCAAGCTTCGCATGCCGCCATCTACTTGAAGCGACAATCATTGGAGTCGAAGTTTATCATCTCCCCCACAGGAGACAACATCCACCCATCACAGGTAAATCTCTCTACTTTCCCTTGTCATTTTATTTTTTTATCTAACAATTTTCTTCCTTATTTTTCATCACATTACCCAACACAATTCAAAAACATCACCACCATCATCACGTAAATCACAATATCACCACAAATCCATCACAACCACCACCACCTTTCCTTTTTATTTCTTCACATGTTTCTCTATATACAAAAAAAATTACAAAAAAACAACAAAAAATATAAAATTAAAAAAACAGGAGCCGTAGCAATAGACGGCTGTCCCCGCCGCCCTCCTCCAAGCCTCTGGCCCTCCGCCGGCCCCGCCCGTCGCCGAGAGATCCACCGCCCTTCACCAAGCTGCCGCACCGCGCGACAGCCAGCTGCGCCACCACCTGCCCCTGGCGATCAACCTCGTGGCCGCCAATCTCCACCTTCCGCCCCACGTGTGTGGCTGCCGCGCCACACTCTCCCAGCATCCACGCCGCCTTGAAGCTTCCCTGTCTCCACTCGTCGACCCCGCTCGGCAGTCGAAGCCACCAGGCCACCATCACGCTTCAACACCCCGCGGCCAGGCACGTCGCACGTCAGCCCTCCGACCGGCCCCGCTTGCCCACTCCAGGTGCGCCACCGGCCTCGTGCCACCTCCGCTCGCCCAATAGCGCTGCCCGTGGTGCGGAACCGCCCCCGCATTCCCGACCCGACACCGCCCACGTCCCCGTCGTTCAAGCCCACGTTAGGTCCGCCGCCAAGGCAAGTCGTCGCCCCTCGCGCCGCGCCGTCGCCCGCAAGGCCCGCCGCCACTCGCCCCATGCGTTAGCCCAAACTTGGGTTCCAAGATAGGAACTCAACAAAGGTCCCTTTTTTATTTTATCTTACTTGTAAAAATTGCATAATCTGTCCTCTATATTTTTTTATTTGCAAAAGTGCCCCTCTGCACATTTTTAATACGTTTCTTTCAATTTCAGTATTGCATTGATACCCCTGCATTGTCATATTAATTTGGACAGTATTTTTGCATCATTTTATTCAATCAAAAATAGCACTTTGATGAGCAACTAATTCTTTATCTCGTGGCTATTTATTTACATTTTTGTGAGCATTAGAATATTTATTAAAAATCAGACATATTTTCCCCATTTAAGCTTTGAAATTTGTACATATTCATTTATTGCTCCAAAAGTTGCAAACAAATTGTAGATGATGCTTCTAAGTGTGCTTTTATTACAGTCCAAATTTCATCCAATTAGGAGTTGTCGTTTGCATAAAATAAATTCTAAGGTGATTTATGTGATTGATTTTTAATTTAATCCACGAATAAGATTTTTGAGAAATTTCATCTCTCCTGGATTCCTTATTGAAATATCTATTTGAGATAAATAGCTCTTTGGAAAATTTAATTTCTTGAATTAATTAGGAATTAAATACTCATAATCGCTCTGTTTTCAGTAAAAAAATCATAAAAATATCATAAAGTGCTAGAAAATTCTAAAAAACTTAATGTGGGTTCATTTCATCATGTTTAATTTCCAGTACATTTTTCATAATTTTTACATATCATTTTCATGCAAAATTTCATAAAACCCCGAAAAAAGTGTGCATTTTTCATGTGTGCATTTTAAATCCAAAAATTCCAAAAAAACTCTATTTTGCATTAATCATTGAATTAGGTTTATAGGAAAAGTACAATTCGGTCAATTTAGATTAATTTCATATTAAAATTAAATTTGGCTAAGTCGCTTATTTTCTTAATAACCTAGTTCAGTCACATCATTGCATTTGGCATTTTATTGCATAAAAAAGTATAAAAAATCCCACTTGGAAAATCGTAATCTAATCCCTCTAACTTGATCCCGAGTTGTTCCTTTGCCTCCTTGGGTCGACCCTGGTGCTTGCCCATGTTAAACAAACATAAAACCGCACGTTAATTTCATTCGACGATTCATCGATTTGTGCGGTTATTTTTAATTGATCCGGATTTATCCGACTGCAACGAAAACGTCAATTCGATACTATTAAGAGGATACAATCCGCGATTCATCAACTCCCCCCTCAATGTGTAAATGACGGATGGGGAAGACGTGGTACAGTGGGGTTCTTAAATAGGAGAGGGGTCGACTGTGTTCTGGGAAGGCGGTGAGACTCATTAGGGAGGTTGGCGGTGGTGATCGAAGATGGAAAGATGGAGGCACGATTGGGAAGGAGGCGAGATGAGGGGATACACGTAATTGATTGGAGATTGGAGAATCACAAGGATTGAAGGAGATTTGAGATTGGTGGGTCATGATGGTGGCGATAGTAACGAATGTGAGGTACAACGAGGATGGCAGCACGTGGGATTCACATAAGAGATTGGAGGCGGCGGCGATCCGAATAGGGAGGCGGGCGGTGCCTGGGAAGGACGGTGGAGGTGAAGCACGTGCAGGGCGCATGCGTAGGAGGCACGTGCGATGCACGTGCAGACCTTTTTTTATTACTTTTTAATTTAATTTTTTAATAAAATGAATTATAAGTACCTCCAAAAATGGGTGACACATGGCGACTCTAGGAGCTACCACGTGTCAACCCTAAAAAATTGAAAAAATAAAATACAATGAAAAATCCAGAATAAATAACAAACGACATCGGATCGAAAAAATTTCTTTATGGAAGTTTCTCATCATGTTGGTATATACAATTTTCATTAAGAGATCCAAACCAAAATTGACCATTTTTACAAAGTTATATTTTTATGGTTCTCTATGTACATAGAAAACCAACTTTTTAGGAGTTTTATAGTTTTTTGTCATTTTTATTTATGTAAAAATCGAGAAAAAGATATTATAAAATTGAAGATAAATATATACATATTAATATATTTTTTTGGATTTTTATTAATTAGGGAAAGAAGAAATAAAATACGAAAACATCAACTTTTGTACAAATAGTCACTGAAGACTCAGACTCAGTAAGTCTCTTTGATTTTGGTATTATTTTGGATTCGGATATTTGCACATATAAATAGAACTTTTATCAAAGAAAATAAATGAGAAATAAAAAATTGGATTAATTAAATACATAAAACAATAGGTCAAACATCACTGAAATACACAATGTACAAAAGAGACCCAAAACCCTACTTTCACATGTGAGCTTCGATTCACTTGAAATTGGTATTGTTTTGAAGGTAGTTGAATGTTTATTAGTTGAAAAGTGAGTAGTATCAAATCAAACACTGTATGAGGAATATATCAACATTTTAGTCCAAGAATCCTAAAATTAGGGTTTGGGTTTGTGAGTCAATTATTTATGTTAGTAAATTTTTTTGTATTTTTTATTTAATATTGTTAGTGATATGTACACAATGGTTGTAGTTTCATATCATTTGGAGTTATCATGAATTAGTTAAAAATCAGGGAAGTTAGCGTATTTTATATGTCAATTGGGCTATGATTTTTGGCTTCTTATTTTGTGCAGTTAAGCATGATAAAATGTAATTTTTATTGACCTATGCATAAATGCTAACTATGCAATATAAATGAAGAAATGCCAATGAATGTCCATGATTTGAGCTTAATTATTGTCTTTTAGAGCGATGAATCTAAGATTCATCAGTCGTCTATACTTAAACCATGATCGTCCCCGAGCATCTAAAGACATGCAATGAGGTGAGATGAGAATTCGTTCCATACCAAGACCATGAGAAAAATGTGAAAATGGAGCTAGTCCTGACCTTTGGATTATTAGTTTGGCGAAACTTCTGTGAGACTAATGGTTTTAAAATCAACAGCCGTCAAGTTCTGCATATCATTGTCAAAGTTTGTGCTCATAAGTCATCTTAGATGACTCATCCCCCCAAAGCATACCCCATGAACATTGAACCACTGACTCATGTGTGTGAAAGGTTTTAGATCTTCCCATCTAGAATACTAGACTACCATGTAAATCTCTCCTATAATAAATCATCCTCGGGGAGTCAGGTATTTGCATCTCAGGCCTGTTGTGTTGTGCTCACAATTGAAAGAGGGAGAAATTAGAAGAAGATGGAAAAGAACTGGAGGGTGGCAAGTGTTTCCACCTCCTTGTGAATCCGACCAGTTTAGCCAAGTCTCCACCAAGATCTGCAGGTTTTCTTGAAGCTTGGACCTTTTTTGGTAGTTGTCTTCTCTTTGTTTGGATTTTTGGTAGCTCTACTTGGATCTTATCGTGTCCCTATGGATATGGAATCTTTTTTCTGTACATGTTTTGGGGTCCTAGAAAAATTTGTGCCCAGTTGTTCATCCCTTTTCCAAAGCTTTATTTCAACATGTACTCCGATCTTTATATGTCTATGCTACCAGAAAAGAAACTCACATAGTCTTCCAACAACCCGTATGAGTTGAGATAAGTGTGTAAGTGAGAGTAAAATTAATTCCCTATTCCAGAGTCATACCCAAAATGAGAAACATGTTAGACACTAAGAGTCAAACTCTGCACATTGTCATGCGGAACTCGAAGAATTAAGTCAAAGACCTGAAGCTTCTAAATCCTATTCTCAGTGAAGTTCCTCTGAAAACTAGGTGGATTAAGGTCAAGTTCAGACTACTGTTGGTTTTTGCTCATAACTCGGTTCAAAACCCAAAGGCTTTTCGCAAATGCATATGCATGTAATGTTGGATGAAGTGCAAGTGCGGGAATTGTAGACATATTTTTTTTTTGATTTTCAGATTTCTTTCTTCTTCTTTTTTTTGAGATTTTTTAAATGCAAGATTTTTTTATTTTCTTATGCAAAAATGAAAAGAAACAATTTAAAAAAATTGATGGACATAGTTAGTGATAATTGCAAAACTCATTTTTTTGTTTTTATAAGTTAGTTACCTACCCCGTAAATTTATATAGACTTACACAGAAGTACGAGCTATGGGAAATATATATACATAGTATATATACACACCACCCTATACTTAGCGTATGCTACGTCCTCAGAGCATAAGGAGCGTAAAGAAGACATAGGTCAGACTAAGCATAAGAGAGTGAAAAATAAAAATAAAAGCAGAGATTGGACTGCCCCCCAATACTTAGGCTATAAAAAGTCTATGTATAGAATAAGGGAAAAAATGAGACGGATAATGGGAGAAGTGGATGAAGAAAGTATATACAAAGGGCATCGGGTCCCCCGATACTTAGGCTCTGACAGACTAAGTACAATTGAAGGGTGGAAATGAGGCGATCGAGAGAGGGATTGGATGAGGAGAGTGGTATATACAGATGGCATCAATCCCCCCCTATACTTAAGTCTTGGACTAAGTAGAGGAAGAAGATGTACAAGGAGACCTATGGGATCAAGAGGGAGGGAGGGTTGCCGATGATTAAGGTCATTTTTGGTCCATCTTTTTCTGATCCTTTTGAGGGATGTCATAATGATATGGAGAAGATGAGTCAATGTTATCCTTAGAAAAATCATGCTGGAGAGTAGATGAAGCATATGAATGAGATGATATCCATCCATCGTTGGAGTTATCCTCAGAAGAATAGTACTGGAAGGTGGAAGCACTCTTGATATTTTTGTTCTTCAATTGCTTCAGTTGTTTTCTTAGAATTTGTTCATTCTTGGGATCAAGTGGTTCGTCTCGGATGATGAATACTCTGAAGCATCGGTCTCAATCAATTGATAAGAAATTATTCCAGTATATTTAATGAGACCAGGAGAGTCGGCTTTGGACGAATAATAGTGAGGAACCAGAGTCGTCCAACGGGGATTGGTGTTTGGAATCTTGGATAGATATGGTTTTAGGGCTACCGAACTAACCTCACTCATAAAGATCACCTGGTCAAGACCAGATGAGGAATCATTAGACGATTCCTTTTCCAGAAAATCAAAGACAAGTTTCTCTCTAGATGAAAGAGCAGCCGGATTGGGCATATTGATTTGCGTTGTATGTGAATATGTTGTTCCTGGGAGTGAGGGGTTAACAATCGAGTCTCAATATGAATAACCATTGAAATATTCATCCCTGTTCAGTACACGTCATGTATATTTGTTCTCAATTGACTTGATGTTGGTGCATTCTTGTGTCGGGTCGATTTGATCATAGTGGTCAGAGAAGATTTCGACCAACTCAAGGTGAGCCCATGCATATGTTTCAGGATCATAAAAGAAGTCATGCATTCTATGTTCCATGTTGAGAGCTGCGAGAAATGGAACTGCGGGGAGAATCTCTGAGCCAATGGTTAGTTCAACAGCCGCTATCTCAGGTGTAGCTGCAGGGTAGGGCTCTTATATTACTTGATGGTTAAAGTTGTTGTTGATTTCATGGGTCACCTCAGAATATTGTATTTCCTCAAAGACTAGGTGAGATCGAAGTGCTCCCAATGTTGTAAAATTGATTTTCTGAGTCCCGCACTCAATAATTGCCTTAGCTCAGGCTAAGAATGGATTTCCGAGAATGATTGGAGACTAGGTGAATTCTCATCAACGCTCAATATTAATGATTGTGAAGTACACCATGAGCGGAGTATCTTGGAATGTAACTGACTAAAATGTTTCCTCTCGTCCTCTTTATCGATCTATCAGCCTATTGATTGATCTCTCT
Source organism: Ottelia alismoides (assembly GCA_037367405.1). Taxonomy (NCBI): domain Eukaryota; kingdom Viridiplantae; phylum Streptophyta; class Magnoliopsida; order Alismatales; family Hydrocharitaceae; genus Ottelia; species Ottelia alismoides. The sequence continues at coordinate 150,279 of JAZKJV010002460.1, read as the reverse complement.
TATCACGCTGACAAGTTCGAGTTTAAGCTTGTAAAGTACAGACCTCGGGAAGATATCGATTGGTGAGTCATCATCGATTCAAGCATGGGTGAATATTGTGTCTTTGATTCCACATTCAAATATGGGAAACCGCTTTACTCTACGGATCTTGGTCTTTCTTCTTATTATCAAAGTGGTGGCCATTGACAATATATGTCTTTCAGTTTTTGTTCTCTTCGTGCCCAACATTTTTGGCATTAATTTACTCTTTACAAATATTTCTAGGAAGGGGACTGTTTAATGGCATGTATCAAGGGAAGGTAAAAAATCAACCTTTTATCTAGTGCATCCCTTAGAGTACGATCCAAATTCCTCAAATCCTCTCCAGTTTTAATTTTTATGGTTTTTTTTCAGATTTTTCAAATTTTTGGGTGTTTTTTTTTCAATTTTTTCGGTATTTTTTGTGAGGTGTGTAGGTGTATCGATCTCCATTACTGGGGGAGGGGTTTGATGTACATAGTCAGAGTCATCCCTAGGGGAATAGTATGCAGAGATGTTGTTTTCAGAGTCATCCCCATGGTGTATAGAGTTTGCAGGTATCTCAGTATTGTTTGTGTTTTCAACCTGAGATCCAATCATTTTATGTTCCACTTCCATGCCCGATCTAACATAAACTGAAATTAATAGTCAGTAATATATCTAAATTTCTCCTATAATTCATAGCTCCTACTTATCCTCGAAATGTTATTCTCCAATAACTTCTCATGATCAATTATGTGAGCAATCTGTGTAGGTTCCTAAATATTCTCTCATTTTTCAACTCGAGATCCAATCATTTCCTATTCCAGTTTACTGTATGTGATGGGAGAAGATTCTCTTGGAATATCCAGTATATGATCGTTATCCTTTGAAATTTTCTCCTGAAAAATCATGGAAAGAGTCTGCTCAGTTGGGAGGATTCTATGAGAATCTGTTGGTCTCATAGTCAACACATCGTGACTCAGGCAAACAATGCTAGTTAGAGTAGAGTCCACTTTTACGGTCATGATTGGTCGTATGCTAAAACAATGGCATCATACAAGGTTTGTATGTGTCTGTATCATCAGTCTGGTCCTCTGTATTTGTAGGATGATTGAAGGAGTGGTATATTGGTTGGTCAATAGAGATTTGGTCATTTAAGTCATTACAGTCAGGTGTAGGCCACTCCATTCGGTTCGGTTTGTTCAGTATGTTATTCCCTATGGTCCAGTCTGGATGTGCTTCTTTAAATTGTTGACCTGTCCCAATAAGATTGTGAGGAAAGAATGAAGTCGATTGGGTTTGGTGTCTCGACCAGTCATGTGTCTCAAAAGTAATTTGATCTTTAAATGTTTCACAAGTTTCAACAATAAAACAAGAATAAGATGGTTAAGTCCAGGATGTCAGTTGGTAATGTGTGGTCACGAGTGGTGGAGGTGGGAAATATGAAGCTGTGTTGAATTCGATCGAATAATTCAAGTAGAATGGATTGGAGTTCATCAAGTGAGATAGAATCATCAAAGGGTGAGAGTTTCCCATGAATGTAGGAGTATGTCTGGAGGAAGAGGTTTTAGATGATTTGGGTCTGACTGAGAGGAAATCATTTTCACAGTATAGATCTGATGGATTCTTAGAGTAATGCACGATATCTTCAAAAAAGGTGGATGAGTTGTCACAATGGATCTTGGTAAAAGATGTTTAAGTTCACAAGATACTCAATAGAAGAAACCTAAAATTTTAAATCAAGAAGGGATAGTGATGGAAAAAGTGTGTGGGTTTTGATCTTCAAACTTGATTTACGTACACCAATGCAAACACAATACAAACCCTAGGTTCACCAACCCATACAATGAGGGCCGCAAGAGTTTGGCCAATTCTCTTTTCAATTTTTATTAGTGATAAATTCAATCTTGGAAAAGAATTAATGAGTTGATAGGTTCCAGTAACTTTATCAAAAACTGGCCCGAATACTTACGATTAGTTTCACATACTTTCAGCCAGTATGGGTGTAAGTACAGATCGTAAAACAACTATTCCTACTTAAGGAGGGAGCCTTACATGTACTTTAAACGACCCACTCTGCTAAGGAAATCTGGACCGTTTATCAGCAACCTGTATTTCCTCACTATAAAAAGAAGTAGCTAATCATTTTTATAGAATCAATAGTCTGAGCGAAGATTCCAGAGTTGGGCTCGAGCCTTAAGTGTCGTCTCTCACTCACTCAGTCAGATAAGTGAATACAAGATTGGGGTTCTTATCTCATAAAAATTCTTTATTTATAAGTTAATTTAAGTCAGCCTTATTTAGTAGTCCTAAATTTTAATTCGATTATCATTGAAAAATTAAGTGAGCACAAATACATGTCTACCGTCTAATCTCAATTTTCTTTAAAATTAATGGGGGCAAAACATGAGAGAGAAATCCGGGAAAAGTCAATGCACACGAAAAATAATGATGTATGCTTAGTTAGAAGACATACAGTAATTCCTTGCAATCTCCATGTGGAATGCAATACAAGAATTAAAAATTAATCTATATAAATGCAAACCGACAAAAATCACACCTAGCAGGAAGTTCTATTAGTCGAGAGGAATTGAGTTAAAATTTTGACCAAGTTGAATGATCTAAAGCGTGTCTCGATTAATGTGTAGTGTGGTCATAGGTTCTATGAACAGACTAAAAAAATCCTAGAGGCTCTAATAGTCGTATGTGTAAGTCTAACCTACGAGCCACTCAAGTCGGGCCTTACCCTCACCGGAGTGTGAAAAAGGCCACGACACACCACATAAAAAGTTTGAGTCTTATTTACACGTGCGAGAGTCCAAATGGATACCGTTGTAAATGAGCAATTAATTACAGAAGTTAAAATTGAAGAAATTAAAATCCTAGTCTCTACGCTCTCTCAATAATCGCCTCAATCTTAATTTTAATGCAGATTGGCGATCAATTAAGATGTAACAATTTCAAGAGAACCTTTCCACGGTCATGAGGTACCTTACACAAAAAATAAGAGAAAGAGAGTGTAAGAGAGGGAAACAAAAATTAATCATAAATAAAATAAAAAATGTTGAAAATAAAATAAATGCTTGAAAATAAAATGAAAAATTTACAGTGAAGATTTAAGGATTAGACTACCTGAATAAGTAAAACTGACCATTTAAATTTTCTATAGAAAACTCCAAAGACGTTTGTCTCCCCAACAACGATGCCATCTAACGAGTCGTGATTTCCCTATGTTATTTTGCATGAATTATCGTGTTAAAGTTATCGTTTCATTACATGTAGGTAATCAGAATCAATCAAGAAAATAGTCACTTAAATATTTAATTCAATTAAATCAAGTAATTTTTTGTCTATTTTACTTGGGAAAGTCCCAAGGTCGAACTCAAGATGGAAAAGGAAAAACTTAGGGTTATGTCTATCCAATTTTGTGCACAATTTTCAAGATGGAATATTTTTGGATATTTTTAATACAATTTTGGAATGCAAAATGCAAATACGGCCAATTTCAAAGACGAGAAAATAGATATCAAACAAACAACATTAAAAAATTATGAAACTTGTTCAAGATGTTACTTATGGTAAAATAAATGAAGTATAATGTTTTTAGAATTTTTGGATGTAAAATAAATAAATAATGAATTAATGAATGCAAAAAGTAAAAATCTCGATAATTAATTATAATAAATATTAAATCTATTTATTTTTAGAAAATATATTTATCTACGATAGATCATCACTTGAACGATATTAGAAAAATCCTAAACCCTAAAAATGTGGAGTTTAATACATATTAAAAATTGATTAGTGAAATGAACAAAATGATTTTTATGGAGCAAAATACCAAGCAAATGTAATTCTTTTTGGGCACAATGTAACTAATAATTAATTCTATGATCCGTGAATTTCTGATAATTTTTTGACATTGGATTATATATGAATTTCTAAGCACAAAATAAGTAAATTATGCCAATTTTTACAAGAAAATTATTTATTACTTAAAAACAGATCATAAAAATATCACACGCATGTCATAATGTAAATAAATTATTGAAGAACGTCCTATAATTTTTTAAATAATAAAGTAATACAACAAAGTTGTTTAAATAATGAGGGTAGGTAGGGGCTTGTTTGTAATTACAATAAGTAATGAAAAAAAATGCAGAACATGGGTCTAAAAGGAATTATCGATCCCTAAAGGGGTTTTGTTGTGAAATTACCGAGCAGACATGTGTGTGTTACATGCCTTGTGGGTTGTGAGTTCTTCTGGAGATATGGCAGGTTGTGTAGGGCTTCTTTGCAATCTTCCCTCTCCTCACATATGCGGAGCACGTGAGGGGCCCTTTGGTCTTCGTGCCTGGCAAAAGGGAGGGACGACACACTTAGGGTGTGTTCGGTTCGGGAATAAGTAGGAATAAGGATGGGGAATAAGGAGAATAAGGGTCTATTCTTTGTTCGGCTAGAGGATAGGAATAAGGAGAATAAGGTGAAATAAAGGTAGGTAAGGTGGGATAGAGATAGGAATAAGAGTGAAATAAGATGGAATAATGGGGAATAGTCGTACCACTGGAAACCGTGTCGGGAGGAGAATTGGCCCCTTATTCCAGGGCCTATTCTCCAACCGAACACACCCTTAGAGGTCGGTGACGTGCTTAGAGGTCGGTGGTGGAGTTCCTACCCAGGTGTTGATTAAGAGAGGCCACATAGGGCGTCCAATTGATGGAGGAGGTGGAGGCGTAACTACGGCAGAGGCTCCTGGCTTCGGTAAAAGAGTTGCGAAGGTTGGGTTCCTAGCATTGGCTCGATGAGGAAGACTCCTGGCTCTGACCAGGAGTTGGCGATGAAGACGAAGCCTTTGGTGAAGTGAGCAGGTTGGGGGAGTTGCCGGTGATCGATGGTCGTCGTCGGGGGAGATGAAGATGGCTTGAAGGCTGGGGCTCAAGGCATTGGTGATGATCGTTGATATTGAAGCAGACTTGTGGAGTGGCTGTCGGAGGTGAAGTTATTGTGGTGGAGTGGTGGCTCAATGACCAAAATTCGGAGCTGGCATCTGCGAGTGGAGCAGGCATGACAAGGCGGTGATTATCCTCGGATCTCATCGATCTTGAGAGAAGGGTTGATGGAGGTGCTTTCACCCCCTCTGGATTGCCCCTCCTCCTGTTGCATTTATCGATAGATAACATGCGTATAAAGAGTGTTGAACTGGCGTTTGCTCAATGGTGACAAAATGGCCAGAGTGGAGCAACTCGCGTGGAAGTGGTAGTGCTGCAACAGTGGGATCACCCATGGACCTCGCTGCAGGAGGATGGCACTTGAGCTATCACCAATGATGCATCCCTCACTGTGTAAATTACGGATGGGGAAGACATGGCACGATGAGGTTCATAAATAAGAGAGGGGTCAGCTGTGTTTTGTAAAGGCGGTGAGATTGACTAGGGAGGTTGGCAGTGGTGATCAAAGATGGAAAGATGGAGGTGCAGTTGGGAAGGTGACGAGACGAGGGGCTACGCGTGATTGATTGGAGATTGGAGAATCACATAGATTGAAGTAGTTTGAGATTGGCAGGCCGTGATGGTGGTGGTAATCACAGAGGTGCGGTACGATGAGAATGGTGGTGTGCGGGATCCACAAAATAGATTGGAGGCTGCAAGAACCCCAATAAGCAGGAAGGCGGTGCTTGGGAAGGAAGGTGGAGGTGGAGCACGTGCGTTGCAGGTACGGGTTTTTTTTATTTTAATTTGTTTTTTTAATAAAAATAATTCTAAATAACTCCAAAATGGGTGACACATGGCGGCTCTAGGAGGTGCCACGTGTCAGCCCTAGAAAATTCAGAAAAACAAATACAAAGAAAAATCCAGAATAAATAGAAAACGACATCGGATCAAAAAAATCGTCACTAACGTTGCTCATCTCGATGAGATCTAGAACTTCATGAAGCAATCTAAACCAAAATCGATCATTTGCACAAAGTGATATTTTTGGTGGTTCTCTATGTACATAGAAAACATACTTTTGCGGGGTTTTGTAATTTTGTCAATTTTAATTATGTAAAAATCGAGAAAAATACAATAAAATTAAAGATAATATTTACATATTAATATATTTTTTATATTTTTATTAATTAGGAAAAGGAAGAAATAAAATAAAATATGAAATGACAACTTTTGTACAAACAATCAGTGAAGACTCAGAGTCAGTTAGTTTATTTGATTTCGATTTTATTTTGGATTTAGATCTTTGGACATTTTCATAAAACTTTTATCAAAGAAAATATATGAAAAAGAAATAAAATAAAATTAATTAATTATACATAAATTAATAGGTAAAAAATTCTCTAAAATACACAATGTACAAAAGAGACCCAAAACCCAACTTTCACATATGAGCTCTGATTCACTTGAACTTGGTCTTTTTTTGAAGGTAATTGAATGTACATTAGTTCAAAAGTGAGTATATCAAATCGGACATTGTATGAGGAAGATATCAACATTTTAGCTCAAGAATCCTGAAATTAGGGTTTGGGATTGTGAGCGACTTATTTATGTTAGTGATTTTTTGTATATTTCATTTATTATTGTTAGTGATATGTACAAAATGTGGTAGTTTCAAATCATTTGGAGTTAGCATGAATTAGTTAAAAATTAGGGAAGTTAACCTATTTTACATGTCCATGGGCTGTGATTTTTGGCTTCTTATTTTATGCAATTAAGCACGATAAAATGCCATTTTTATTCACATATGCATGAATGGTAATTATGCAATATAAATGAAGAAATGCCAATAAATTTTGAGGATTTGAGATTAATTAGTATCTTTTAGAGTGATGAATCTAAGATTCATCAAGCAGTCATCCTCATCATGCATTGTACCGTACTAGCAGGAGCATCCGTACATTTTTTTAGCACGAGTCTCCACTTCCACCTCACATTCAGGAGGTGAATCGCATTTGGTTTAACTGAGAGTGCATCTAGCCTCGTCCGTCAAGGCAACATTAGTTGGGTTCGCAATCGAGTAATAGGCTCGTCCACCACTTCCAGGGAGGGAGACCACACCCCCAACACCAACAGCTACAACCTCATTTCTTGTCTCCACTACACTTCCAGAATAGGAGACATATATAGTAGTAGATGCAGCATGCTCATCCTTACCAGCCTTACTATGTACAACAATATGCATCTTATGGACAATTTTTGCACCCTCCTCCTCCTTATTATCAGCCACAGTCATTTGGGTACTAACAACCTCTACACAACTAGTATCAACGACAACTAGTAGTTGAGAATCCAGAGGAACTTTCGACGAATCCATCATTAGATCAGCTTGCACTCCTGATGAAAAATATGAATGATTTGAATACCTAACCACCACGAAGACTTTGATTCCAACCCAGGTCAAAGCCAATCTCAACAACTTCAGACATAAGGAGCAAGTAGCTCATGACCCACCCAACCCTGTGATCGGTATGCCTCTTAATTATACTTCTTTATCGGATGTCGTTCATCTCAAGAGTGGTAGGAGATTGCAATCGCCCACACAACAGTTGGGATTGGGAGATCGAGCCACTGAGAGAGATACATTGACACCATCATTTTCTCAATTGTGTAGAGATCTAGTGTAACGGAGCTAGAGAATGGAGAATCACCACACCTTCTACATCTTCACTACCACCACCATCATAATCATTATTCGGAAAAAGCCAAAAAGATAATAACAAAAGTTGCATTGGCGAGTCAGTCATGAAGGAGAACACACCCGTCATGGAGTCTTCATCTACACCAGCAAACCATGTAGCCAATCTTGATTTTCCTTTTGTTTCTTTTACTCTTGTATTGGATAACAATGAATTAACAGATTCCGATTGTTTACATGTGCATGATGATTCTGATTTGAATAAGAAAAATGAGTGGTATGATGTTCCTTCTTTTCCATTTCCTTCCACTCTAAATAAAATTGATAAAATCTTAATTTTAAAAACAACACTATCTAATCTTGGAGTGGTAGAGATACTTCAGAACATCTTTTTAGAGATGCCACTCCTTAAGTACGTGGAGTACATGCCCACAATGAAAAATGAAATGAAAAAGCATGTACTTAAAAGCATCAACCAAGGCAGAACAAACAAAATAAAATAGAAAAGCACATCTTAACCATGGCCATAGTTCATGCCATCAGCAACCTCTCACCCAAAAAGAAGGATAAGCGAGCACCTCACATCTTTTGCCATATCTTTGATCAAGAGTTTGATTGTACTCTTCTTGATAGCAGATCCTCTATTAATCTCATGTCATCCTCGCTATTCACTGAGTTTGGGTTGAGGCCTCTTAGATCCATCAGGATGATAAAGGATATGGGAAAATACTTAAGCGCATCACGGAAGCGTGCGCATCATGTTGTATGAGATCGAGGGTGACTAGTCATACTAGTTGCTCGAGGAATCAGAATTTAAAAATTTTCATTGATTAAACCACATGATCCAAGAACACCGTCGGATCATTTCATGTAAACAACAAACAAGTATTAGGTTTACCTCTTTAAGAATGGTTGCAATCGAGTCTCTAAATGAAGAGACCTCCTATCAGAAGTCTGATTTGACAGAGGAGACACTTGCGAGTATGTTGATGAGACGCGTGATTCTCTCATTCCGTGTTAATAATCCAAGCAACAAATCTCTTGATCTCATCACACGAGATCAGACGTCTTATTCACGAGCGAGGCACACAGAAGGAGACAGAGATCCATGAGTAAATAATCTGGCAGCATAAAACCGATGATGTGGTGATGGCGACTCTCTCTTGGGCTCCATGGTTGACGGCTATACTAAGAGAGAGAGAGAGAGTTGGTGTGTGTAGAGAGAGAGGGAGATAGTTTAATTCATCTTGGAATTATGTGTAGGTCTACCCTTCCTTTTATGCTAGTTGGATGCACATGGAGCTCCATCATGTGCTCTCATAATCTACGGTGTAGATTAAAAGCTTATTAATCAGTGGCCATGATTTATTGCTCTAAAAACAACAAAAATCATTTTAAAACAAATTAATAATATCATTTTTCAAGGTAATAATTAATTTATTTTAAATTTAATTAACATACATAGATAATGTGAGGACCAAGTCCCTTTACTATAAGTAAGGTGGACGCCCCCCTCATGAACAAGTCAAGGTGGACAACCACCATAAAGGGATTAAGTCTTCCTTTATGTATATATATATATATATAAATGAATATGCAATAACAATTATTGCATTTATATTCACAAAAATAATTCCAAATTAAATTTGTGAAAACTTCAATCATGTCATTGATAAATATGAACCATATTCATATATCCAACATAACATGTGAAGTAGATTTACAATTAATTGTTCATTATGAATCCTATTCACAACAACATGTCCTTTTTTATTCTATTTACAATTAAAACTCCCTCGCATTATAACTCATATTTATAATATCCATGATTATTGTGTATAGTGATATCCATATTAATCACATCCTTGATAATTAAATCATATTTAATCATCTTGGATCTCTATTCTCGTGTGCCCAAATAACAAGAATGACATTCACATTATTCACATCTTTGATAATTAAATCACATTTAATCATCTTAGATGACTCTCATTATATTGACGAATTTGAATCCAATTCTTGATAATTAAAACACATTTAATATCAATATCTCAATACTGAGATACATAATATCAACAATGGAATTATTCTTGAACTCTTTTAAGAATAATGTGTTTTCTCCACGGATGATTGGAGATAAGGACTAGGTGATTGTATTTTTACACATATAGTGAATTGGATATTGAGATCACATCTCAAATCCAGCTCTTGCAGACCTCTCATAGATGCTTGATTAAATCAAGATCGCAAATCTAATCTTCTCATTGCATCTGAATCACATTTAGATCAATGTCCAACATTTGGACCAAGATTACATCACTTCTCTATTGAGAGGAGTCACCAAATTCCAAACCCATTTCTTCACTCCCTAGGAATGGAAGTGTCATGGTTATACAATCATTTATGATCAAATTACCCTCAGGTATTCCTAATACCTATACCTCCTACATACTGGAAACCTACAGTAAAACATGAAGTATTAGATCAATTTCACGTCGTCTTCTTCAGGGTTTTATCATTAACTTTCTCATTCGATCATTGGGAGTCGATATCGATCATATACATTACAAAAGCATATATAATACATAGGTATTGATCATATATTTTCCAAAATCATACATCAAACCTACATATTTAGTCAAGCTTTGAAAGAGAGATGATCATGCACAGAGTGTGATTATTCCCAGTGTCTCATGAGTGAGCTCATGTCTTGGGTTTAGTAACTTAACATGTATGATCCCTTTGAGAGATCGTATTACTCATATGCCTTTGTATGCACACCAGTGTGTCGATGTATAGACCTTGATTAGGTCATCAACCTATTGGTCTGCCAAATGTACATACTCATACATATAGTAACACATTTGTCTACGATCAGAGGATGTGAGCCTGTATCATGATAGCATACGACATAGGTCTTTTGCTATCTCGATCTCGTTAAGTCAACTCTTTGACTTAACTAATCAGACACCTCTGAATCTCTATTCCTATATAGAGTACCTGCGACAGATAACAACCTTTAGAGAAATGATTGCCATCTCCTTCTTAGGCTGGAGATCCTCTCTTAATAATGATGTGACGCTACTTGATGAGTCCTCAAACTAACTCTTTAGATATTCATCCAAGCACTAGCCTCTATGATTCAACAATTGAATCAACTGTTTTATGATCATTAAGATGGCCATGGTACATAACCCTTATTGTACTAAGGGACCTATCATGCAAATTAGTTATTCTTCATTTCAGATCAGGGAATGATATTCGCAATAATATTTATTGCATAAAGACTCGTCGTGGGCTTGCATGCCCAACAATCTCCCACTATCCTAAAGAGACATTAATGGGCTAATTTTGAAACCCATACTCATGTGAGAATCATTGGCTATTTAAAATAGCTAGATAAGTTGATCAGTCACTTTGTTCCTAAGAGACTACGCCAAGTATTTTTACGACACTTGCATATCTCCTAGTAATAGTGCTCACATCAAATGCGAATTTTGCATCTTATGCAACCAATACTCAATTTTGTCAGTTATAGTGTCATTGACATCATACCTCAATAACTATTATAACTACTTTGTAATTTCTATTATCCTTATCAAAATACCCTTACTCACAGAGATCTTGATCTCCTAAGTTATCTGAAGTTAAGACCTTTTAGGTCACTATCAATAAAGTCTTAATTTCTTGAAGATAAGACGAAGAGATCACTATATCTAAAGTCATGTCATCTTTGAAGATATTTTTCTTACTGCAACTAAGTGTTTTATCAACATAGTAGGATTAGTAATAGTTTACTACTCTCACTGCATGGTAGACATCTGACTTTTGCACACATCTAGCATACACCCGTCTTCTCATAACTGATGCACAAGGCAAGTAGTTTTAGCATTCACTTCCTTAACTCTTTGAGGTGTTATCCCTTTAGATAGATCATTACAATATCTTAAGGGAAGGAAGCCTTTGTTGCCCAACAGTGGAATAAGTCCAATGTGTACCACGTAGTACAATGGTCTCAACACCTCTTCTCTTTGCTTTTGAACATCTTCAGAACTAATATCTAAGAGGTATCCTTGAGATTTTTCATCTAAAAAATCGCATGATGAACACAATGGCACTCCCGTTAAACATCATATGGTTCATCAAGGTTCTATCTGAAATCATAACCTTTATAATTTCATCAAATCTGATGTTACAACTACGAGACACTTATTTGATTCCATAGATGGAGCTTCTTAATCTTGCAAACCTTGCTTTCATCAGCTATGAAGCCATGCGTCTACTTGATATGAATATCCTTAAAGGTATTCATAGAGGAATGTAATATTGACTTCCATCTTGTAGATGTCAAAGTAAAGTTGTGTAGCTATAGTTAGCAATATTCTGATGGGCGTATTCATGGTCACTGTAGAGCAAGTCTCATCGCAAGTGATATCTTCTCTTCAATGTATATCATGTGGATACAAATCGTGTTTCGAAGGTTTGTACCTTCTCATCAGGTTCCCTTTTTCGCTTGAAAATCCATTTACACTTAACAGGTTTTACCCTTATAAGTGGATCCTCAACGATCTATATACACCACTTGTATATCAAGTCTACCTTACTTTTATTGCTAACATTTATCTTTCCATGACATTATCTTTAGAAGCTTCATCATATGAAGTTCAATCATTGTCCGATTTCTCTGACACATGGAATCCATCCTTATACTCATTTGAATAGGTATTAATGTTTCATCTTTAATTGTCCTTTTAGTTTCATATTTTAGGAGCCTCATTATCTTCTCAAGATTAAACAATTTTTTTCATTTCATTTTCATCTTGATTCTGAAGAGAGTCATCCTCTCAAAATCACATTCTCAGAGACGAAATCTTCTAAGAATCTCAAGGTCATAAAGTATGTATCCAATACCATCCTTTATTTTCCTAATGAAATAGAACTCTCTAGTGCGAGATTACAGTAACTTGCATCCATGACAAAATTATGGACCAAGCAACCCTAAATCATCAATTGTCCAACACTAGGCTAGGTTACAAACCATAGCTTATGAGGGTTTTCGGGTTTATATATGCATGGAATCTTATTAAGGATATATATTGTAGTCTTTACTATAATATACACCTAGAAACTAAGAGGTAGTTATGACAAGATTCGTCATTGATCAAATTATGTCACACATGATCCGATTGTATCTCCCTATGACTCTATTGAGTTTACATGTACTAAAAGGAGTAATATAGGAATGATATTCCTTTCTCCACAAGGTATTCCTTGAATTTATCTAATAGGTACTTGCTACCTAGGTTAGATCAAAATTATTTCATCTTCCTTCAAACTTTGGTTCTAAACCAAAAACTGTGAAATCTTTGAATATTTCAAAGCTTTCTAAGTTGAAGGGAAGAAATCTCATATCACAATTAATCATCAATAGATATCACATATCCATAATGTTTATTATAATATGCATGATTGGCATACATCAATATGTATGAGACCTTGAATACATTGATATCTTACACCATTTACAAGGAAGGGTGTATTGGACATTTTAGTTTTGAATACAATATTCACAAGCATGTAAGATTTGAAATTTTAGACATTATAAACTTTCGTCTCTTACTAGTCTATTGATATCATCAATACATAAATGTTCAAGGCTTGATGCCGGATCATTGTCAAATGATCTTCGTCCTCATTTTGATCTTTAAAAGGTTTAATTTTCATTATTAGATATGTTAATGAACCATTCATTAATTTTCTAATTTAGTAAAGTCCTTTCAGATTTCAGATTACTATCTGAAATATATCCATCATACCTCTTTATGATAGGTTGAATCTAGAATTCATGTTTATTTCAACCATTTTGAAATAAACAATGAGTCTATTTTAATATTTCTATTATAGAGACATTCTCTAAGACTAAGGGATCTCCCACTGAAAATACGAAGTCTATCTACCCAATGGAGAATGTCCCAACAATTGCATTAACTCTCATATAGATGACTATTAAACCTTAAGATCAATTTTTCCAGTCCTCTAAAATATATGCAACGAATTGCAAAAGTCGTTAGAAGAATGAATATTATGCATCTTCATATCTTCATTCAATTCATACCTTCATTCAATTCATACAATATGAATACTATGGAGCTTCTTGAATGACTTGAGCACAAACAATAGAAGTAGTTATGTTTGTTGGAAGGTTCATGTAACCAATTGTGATATAGATCATATCAGATCAATTTTTAGTTAAGGAAAATGCCATTTAAGGAAATAATTATCATCAAATATTTCTCAAGTATTTATTTATAATTATTTCAGGAAATTAAACCATTTAGTTTCATCGAATTCTTAAATGATATTTATAAGGTTCTTGATTAGGAAATTAATTTTCAGCAACAACCCACCCTTACTGAAATTAGCATATCTCAACCAATTTAAATTCAAATAAAGTAAAATAATTTTTTTATAGTTTGCTAATTTGATTTACAACAGAACCCAGTGATTATAACAAATTTCTAGGCACTTCAAAACCGTAATTAACTCTTTAATTGCATCAATATTCACAATCTCTGAAACAATGGATACATGCTCATTAAAAGATAATAACTTTAGCAATTGGATTCCAAATCAAGCAAACTTAAGTACCATGGTTTATTATTTATCGTGGAACATTATCCGAGTGAAGTTTCATGTTTAAATACTTCTAAATATGGAGAGAAAATCACACAAACATGGTTGCGTGAACAAAATGTGATAAAATATCACACAACCAAAAATGTTCAAGTCATCTTAGGTTTATGGATCATAACAAAAACCTCCAACCTGGCTCTGGTACCACTTCAAGGATATGACAGAATCCTTAAGCACGTCATGGAAGCATGAGGATCACATTATATACGATCAAGGACGACTAGTCGTACTAGTTGCTTGAGGCAACGGAATTTAAAATATTCGATGATGAAACCACATGATCCAAGAACACTTCTTGGATCATTTCATCTAAACCATAAACAATTATTAGGTTTACCTCTTGAAGTATGGCTGCAGTCGAGTCTCTAAACGAAGAGACCACTTGTCTCAAGTACGATCCAACAGAGGAGAGACTTGCGAGTGTGTTGATGAGACGCATGCTACTCGCAATCCATGTTGATGATCCAAGCAATGAAACTCATGATCTTGTCACGCGAGATACAACATCTTCTTCATGAAAGAGACACATCGAAGGAGACGGAGATCTACGAGCAAACAATCCAACAACATAACGATGATGTTGTGGCGATGACGACTCTCTAGAGCTCCATGGTTGACAACCACAATGAGAAAGAGAGAGAGACTTGGCATGTATGCATGTTCTTCAAAGGCAAGGGCCACCCTTCCTTTTGTACTAGTTGGATGCACATGGATCTCCATTCATGTGCTCTCTTAATCTATTGTGTAAATTAAAAGTTTATTAATCAATGGCCATGATAGGTTGCTCTAAAAACAACAACAATTAGTTTATAGAAAATCAATTATATCTTTTTTCAAGGTAATAATTAATTCATTTTGAATTTCATTAACATACATAGGTAATGTGAAGACCAAGTCCCTTTACTAGAAATAGGGTAGTCATCCCCCCTCTTGAACAAGTCGAGGTGGACGACCACCATAAAGGGATTAAGTCTTCCTTTATATTCATGTCTAAATTAATTAATGTGCAATAACAATTATTTCATTTATCTTCACAAAAATAATTCAAGATAAAATTTATCAAAACTTCAATCTTGCCATAACATGTAAATTAGATTTACAATTGATTGTTCATTGTGAATCCTATTCACAACACATATAATTTGTAATTCTATTTACAATTAAATCTCTCCAACATATTATAACTCATATTAGTAGTATTAGTGATTACTGTGGATAGTGATATCCATATAAATAATATCCTTGATAATTAAAACATATTTATTGTAAAATAGCTAAATTAATTTAATGTGAAATTAATCCAATTTAGAAAATTATATTTTTCTGGAAACCTAATCTAAAGATGAATGCAAATGTATTTTTTGGAAACCTAATCTAATTATTGGAAACCTAATCTAACAATGCAAAATGCGAAGTTTTTAAGGGTTTTATGTATTTTTCATGCAAAAGAATGCAAAATAAATGAAATTTTTATTGGAAGTGAAACATGATGAAATAAAGCTACAGTATTTTTTTGGATTTTTTTCATGCATATATGACTTTTTATAATTTTTTAATAGAAATAGAGTAACTGTGATTTTTTAATTTCTAATAAGTCCAAGAAATCAAATTATCTAGAAACCAATTTATCTCAAAAATAATTTTAACAAGAAATCCATGATACTTGAAATTTTATAAAAATAATATACATGAATTTAATAAAAAATCGATTACATAAATCCCTCAACAATTAATTTTATGCACAAGACACGTCCATTTTTTATGAAAGTCGAATAATAATTAAAACATATTTGTACACTTCAATTATGATTTTTGCACAATTTTGGGAGAAAGATTTAATTAAATACTAATTTCAAACCATGAATAAGGTAAAATATGCAATTTTTCACAATAAAAATGTTAATTAATTATCCAATACTCACAAAATTCAAATTAAATAACCAAAAGGTACAGAATTAGTTTCTTAATAAAATGCTATTTTTGAATCAAAAAATGATATCAATTTGGTGTCCATAATAATACATGAATGCAGGGGTGTCTTTGCAAAATAGAATATAAAACTGAGAAACAAATTGTGCCTAAGGATACTTTTGCAAATAAACAAACTTAAGGAGCTTACTATGTAATGTTTTAAATTAAAAAAATAAAAAATAATAAAATGGATCTTCGAGAGACGTGGGTTCCCAAATTGGAACCCACGTCTAGGGTAAGCAAAGACACATGTGTGGCAAGGGGTGCGAGGAGGGAGGTGTGCGATGTGCGAAGGTGCAACAAGAGGTTGCAGCTTTGCAGGCAAGAGGGTAGTGCACGACTGATGAATCTATGATTCATTAACATTTTGTCTGCATTTTATCTTAAAATCCTTAACAAATATATGTAAATATCCATGAATTTCCATCTTTTATCAGAACCTCATTCATGAATAAGAATGCACTTTTAAGAATCAAATCTTGTAAATAAATAAAAGGACAAAAATAAAGAAAGAAAAGAAGGCATATTGTAGATATGCATACAATATAAATATAGATGAAAAATTACTGTAGGAGGGTGGTCCGCTATGTATGTGCAATATGTATGTGCAATATGACGCATAAAATATAAATATAGATGAAAGATATATTTATATAACCTAACCCCGAGACCAAGTCCGCATGGATTGGTTGACAAACAAACAAGGGGAGATAAGGAAAGAAAACCATAAAAATAATTAGTTATTCACTTCACATATCTTCATTATTTATCAAATAATTATCAAATCTTCACTATTTTTTAGTTAATTGTTATGTATATATTTTCATTAAACTCTTATCCTAATAATTTTTAAAAATATGTAGAAAAATATAAAAATAAGTTAAAAATATTATCTTGTACATATGCCAACAAATCCAACTTTTAAATTGCCAATTTCTCAACTTCCAAACATCATAACTTCTTCATACGAACTCCAATTTCACTCTACTCACATTTAAAGTTCATAAAATAATATTATATTATTTATGAAGGTGATTTCACTAAAATCGGAGTCCATTTGCAAAAAGTAGGTTTTGGGACCACCCTCCTTCTCCAGCGTGTTCTAATCGACTCCATTGGTGACATCACTCGTCGGCCTCGCGTGGAAGAGACACCTTCGATGAAGAGTTCTAAGGCATCCATTCACCTTGCATCATCACCCTCGTGCACATGTAGCTCCGACAAAGATAGGTCCTCAAGTGAAAACCTGAGGCAATACACCTCCATTCCCCATAACATCCTCCATATAAATCTTCATTTGATTCCTTGATTTCATAGTCGAATTAGCAAAGATAATCATGTATTTAGGAATATTATTATCTAACATGATCCATACTCAAATTCATTCTCAATTTCAACTCGATTTTAGCACCAATTCCATGTGAAGTATTCGCTCCTTGGACCCCATTATTTGACCTGCCTTTTCCTAATCCTTAGGTTGATTCCATAGTGAATCGAGCGTAAATTTTCTTAATTGTAGTTCCAAATGAGCTATTGGAGCGTCAACCTTCATCAAATTTCATATAGAGATCATTTTCTTCACCAAATCAATCAAGAAGCAGAACCAGAATGGGAGTTTTGAAACCCTAGATATTCTCCATCATCCACCACCTTTTCAAACCATATCTCGTCGTAGGAGGTCACGCATAGCCACCCATCGCCAGAGATCCATCGAGGAAGAAGATTCACCACCGATGACCCTGAAATCTTGGAAGAACAACCTTGAAGAACATGTATAGTAGTATGACGACACGTGGTCAACTACAAATAGCTACGATCGCGTCATCGCATCTAATCCCATCTGCTCAAGTGAAATAGTGGAAGTTTTTCGCAATATGCCTTCGGCAGTTCTAGGAATACAACCACGCTCCAGAATATTCCCATATCTACATTTAGGTCCCTGTATGGGGACGTAAGTGAAAGTTTCTAGACCGTTTCTTACAAATAGGTCCCTGATCAGGGACCTAATTGAAAGAAGAACCAAATTGTCTTGTATTTTATTTTATTGTTCCTACATTAGACATTTTAGACTATATTTTTGGACCCTAGAAATTATTTTATTTCAAGTTGATTTTCTAGGATTTTATGGTTATTTCATTGAGATTTTATTCTTCATTTATCGAAGCGTTTAGAGTTTGTTTTGAGTCCTTTTCGAGCCCGTCGCTCGAGCATTTTCTCTATTATATAGTAGCATCTATCTACTTCATATTTTGATGTATTATATAGTAGATATATTGTTTGACAAAATTTCCTTTGAAAATTAAATAAAAAAGAAAAAGTGAAATCAAATAAAAAATTTAAAAACCAAAAACTGATTTTTCTTGTTTTCTTTGAAAAGAAATAAAAATCACAAAAATACTCTTCTTCGTGAAAAACCTTAGTTTAGCTATTCTGCCTCCTTGTGTTTGACCCAGACACACTTTCCTGGTAAAAAAAATAGTGTAGATAAAATTGAAGAGAGCCTGCTTTTATTCATCATTCTTTCTCTCTCTCTTCTATTTTATTAATTCATGTTTTATCATCTGAGTCTCTCTTGACGGATCACTACAGCTGTCATTCTCCATTTCTTAACCGCAAGTAAGACCACGTTATCAAAATGGTGCCATTCGGGGAAGCATTAGCCATACTTAGGTTTTTTATTTTTATTTTGTGATTTCTCTTTCTCCTTTTTTCTTGGGTCTTTTTACGATTTTTTCGAGTTTTCTCGATTTTCTTTTGAGTCTTTTTACGGCTTTTATAACTTTTTGGCTTTCTTGCATTTTCATTTATTTTATTTTTTTTACAGTTTTCTTGATTTTTATAGATTTTTCACATTTTTCTATTTGTAGTTGTTGATGAGTTTTACAGGGCATGAAAGATTAGCCGGCTTCTTAGGAAGCCAAACTAGTTGAGAGTGTAGAGATTGACTCTTTCTCTACGAGTCGGTTGCAAAGTAGCAAAGCAAGTTGGTAGAATTTTGTACTTATATTTTTTGTATTTTGTGAGGGAGTAAGCGACACTTGCTCATTTTAACCTTTGTAGAAAGAGGTCCACTAAGGACATCCCGACTGTACCCGGACTTTCAGTATTCATCGGGGTTTATTTCACTAGGTGTTGATGCACTTGGGAACCTCACCACGATTTTCGTTTTTCATCGAGTTTTCTTTGTTTCACACATTTTCATGGATCCTAGGGTTGCATGTTTGATTAATTAGACGATTAAAGTAAAATCTATCTATTAGGCATAATTAACATTCAATTTATTCTTATGTTAGAGCTGCTGATTTAGGACTCAGTTTTCATCTCTTTTGCATGCATTATCCTAGGTTTATAAATTCTACGTGGATCACTTGCATGTAGACTACTAGCAATAGGTATGATTTATATCTCTGCATGCATCACTGTTTTTCTTTGCATTCTATGATTCTCCCTCTGTGAGACACATTTTTGAAAATTAAAAAGAACTAAAATCCTGATAAATATTGTTGAAAATATCCAAAAAAGTGAAAATTATAAAAATAAAAAAAGCAAAACATGACAAAAAAATACCTGGACATAATTTGTATTGGGAGAGCAGTCCACTCATTTTTTGCAGGTACCCTCCAGACAGAGGCATTACACATCAGGAATAGAGCCCAAATCCGTGGACTTGTGCCATAAGTGCCTGGACTCACTCTCGGATGCTATTACTTGTTGCAAGCACTTGCCTCAAACATTAGCAGAGGTAGTCTTGTATAGGTTGGTGCGCACCACCGGCTTAAACACGAACTACCTTAGGAGACTATACATGTGAGCTTGTTAAATAATTGCTTTGTCACCTAATTGAAATTTGAAAAGATAAAAGACCAAAATTTTACGATCATCATTATGTGAAGTTGGTGAATATGGGGTTGCATTGTGTTTGTATGCGAGGTGTGCGTTGTTTCTCATCTTATACGCCTTCACACTCGTGTTTTTGACTTGATATCGTATTCTCTACAGTATCCTTTTGACATCGAAGATGACGACTAGATGGATTTTTTGCTCAAACTTCGTGAGCTTTCGATGATTCAAATGTCCATCGTACGTCTTCATAGACTCAGGATGACCCTCTTCCTGAGTTGGTCCCACCTAGTAATGAGGAGAGTAAGACCCGGAATCCCTTGCCTCTCAGCCCTTCAATTAAGATAGACATATGCCTCAAGTTTTCGTTTATTTCTCCCACACACTTTTTACCGAGTTCTTATGAGACTTTTTCCTTCGTAGATGATTCAAAGATTATGGCTAGAGGGAAGGCATCAATTGAAGACATGACTATTGAAGAGATACCCATTGAGGATAGACATATAGGTGAGAGACTTGATCCATCGTCGAATATTATTGCAGGGATTCTAGACACACTACAACAGATGAGAATACATATTAGAGATCAGTGTAGAGTCCAGGATGAGTGGAGAGGTGAGATCACCGTGCTGAGAGTAGGAGACAAGAACCCACTACCACTTGTCGTGGTTCCCGCTACTTTGAGAGATGAATATGACCCAGGAGCCAGGACACTACACCATTAGATTTGGTTACCACCGGTTCAAGGGTCATACAAATTGATACCTTCCTTTATTTCTTTGCTTCACAAGTACTATGGGAACACTTCAGAGGAGTCATTTATATTTATGCAGCAGTTCAAGATGATTTGTGGTATGACTAGTTATCCAAGAGTTACTTAGGAGGCCATACGCCTCAAGGCCTTCCCTGTCGCCTTGGCAGATAAGGAATATTACTGGTTGAGTCACTTAGGGAAGGAGATTTCTCCATTGGATGATATGAAGTCTACATTCATATGTAAATACTTAACTCTAGGACAGACTAACATGATGAGGAGACAGATCTCCAATTTTACATAGTTACCATAGGAATCATTCCATGAGGCATGGGATCGATTCAAGTATCTGACATAGTTATGCCTTCATCATGAGATACCGTTGAAGGGACTAGTACATAACTATTTTGGAGGACTCCAGCCGGATATGTAGGGCCTAGTGAGCACTGCGTGTAGAGGAAATTATTTAAATAGGGATGCCAAGTCAATTTGGTCCATCTTCGAGGGGATGGCAAAGAACTCGCGTGTTATTACTTCCACTTGGGCATTCCAGAAGGGACCACAACCACCACACCAGAGAGAGCATCCGAAGGTGGCACATGTTTTTGAGTTTGAGACACGATCCGACATGGTATTTATAAGTGAGAAGCTTACATTAGTCGATGTGATTCTAAAGCAAGTTCATGATTTATAACCGATGTGAGAGTCGGAGAAACTCTCATCACTTCCTCAGCACTTGAGCGCTCTGACAAAGAAGGTGACCGAGCTACAACTTGAGTACCAGCAGTCCCATCCTTCTTCTACTTTTCAGCTTATTCGAAGATCTATACCCACTCCTCCCACCCATCAGATAAAGTTTGTTGAGAGAAATATAGTTCTTCTTATTGAGACTCCATAGATTGATTGGCATGAGGATCTGTCTAATGCCAATTCATGTCAGATCACTAGCCGTTGATATGTTGATGTTGATTCTCAAGCCATTCTTGAGATCAATTGTATATGGTATGCTCCTATGTAGACATCACCACACTTTACTCCTCAGATTATACATCATCAATAGCAGCAAACAACAATATAGTCATCTATGTACGCATTTCTAGCACTGCCGACATTACACACAGCAACAGTCTGACCAACACTCGTATCGGAGACCACATTCACATTAGTTTCCTGTTATACATTAACAACCATGTCGGTATCAACAGTAGCAATAGTCTTTCATCACACCACAGAGATCTCCTCATCCTTGCACACCACAACAACACACTCCTAGGTTGGAGAGAGAATATAGCTAGGGTCACCACACTAAGTCTGAGATGTCTTCACAGGCCCTAGCACTGAACCAGATCATGGATATGTTGATCACACTCCAGACAACGCATAGGATAGAGATGGAGTGGGTTAACCATCGTTTGGATGTGTTAACCATGCCCCAAGACCACTCTCCTAGCCCAGCCTCAGATGAATCCGAACAACAAGAGGAGGAACTCATATCAGGTAGAGACCACTACTGGTACGATCTCTTTTCCTGAACTTTTATATAACTTCATTCGTCTTAGGAGCGGTAGATCGCCACAAACACCTGATGGAGTAGAGGAGAGGGCACGTAATGAGGAGCGAGAGCCGATCTACGATGATACACATTTTGATGTTGGGGAGGAGGACCACCATGATGATGAAGACCAACGTAATGTCCAACACGATGGTCGTAGAAAGGGGAGCGATGCAGAGATAATAGATATGGACATATGCGAGTTAGAAGCTAATACCACACCAGACCATCCAGATCCTCCCGATGTAGATTTTTCTTCCCTATTTTAGAGAGTTTTGTACATACTTTTGAGAATCTCGATGTACATGTTGATTCTGTTTCTAATGATTAGAATAAAGATGTTGAGTTTGTTGTTCCCGAGTTTGTTCCTTTCGTGATTCCATGTACGGAAAAGGAAAGAAAAATGCTAAAAAGAATGTTGTTACTCCAGAGACTGAGCGATTATTGAAAGATAACAACTTTTTGAAGATTCCACACCGTGATGCCTTGGATCACATTTCTACACTCAAGCAATAATTGAAAAATATATGTACCACGCATAGGAAGAAGGGATCACATATAGAAAACATGTTTTGACCAAGGCCACATCCAGAGTTATTCAGAACGGATTACCTAAGGATTCAGAAGCACATTATGTCAGATGGAGATTTCCCATGCATCTTTCGATCACACTCTGTTAGATAACGATTCCTTGATCAACTTGTTACCATCTTGTTTACTTGACAAAATTGAGTTAGGTCCTCTTTACAAATACCACATGATACTTCAGTTTACTGATAGATCTATAAAGAGACCTAGGGGCATTTTGAGGAATGTTATCATGACCCTGGAGGGATTGTAATTCCTAGTGGACTCTACTATCTTGGACATTGATTGCCGACAAAGTTGCACCTTACCTCGATCATTCTTGGGATACCTTTCTTGGAGACCATGAAGGCTCTCTTCGATTATGATATAGGGGAGGTATCTTTTTGCATTGAGAGTAAGAAGGTACATATATAGATGGCGAGAGAATCACATATATCCAGTGTCGCGTCTACAAACAGTTCAGATGCCTTGAGTTCTTTAGCCACCTATGATTACATGGATGCGGTTCACCTTGACGACCTTGAGAGGTATCGAGTAGAGATCTGTGATATCCTAGCAGACGACGGATCGGAGACTTTAGTTTGCAGTTCTTCTAATGGTACATTATAATTTAGCATGGATGATGATGAGCAAATAGAGAAGACATCTGATTTGATTGCAAATATTTTAGATTCTGAGTGTTCACACTATTCCTCCACTTCAGATGAATTGGTGACTGATTTTCATTTAGCTGGGTTATTTTCTTCTAGGCATTCTAAGGACGAGCACAACATCTAGTCGGATTATGATTTAGACATCATCTGTAGTCAGACTCTAGAGCATATTGAGATGATGGATAACCATATTGCAGACAAATCTACCACCAGTACAGATCCCAGTACACATACTGTCGAGGTTACAACAGAGCCAATTTATACCTTCCTAGAACTGAAGACACTACTACCCAATACGAAAGAAACAACAAGGCCATTTGATGGAATGTATCTGATCTATGCGGGATAAATCCTTTTTTCTCACCATATCTATCTCGATCATGATAGAGCAGACCCTCTAGAGAGTTTCCGCGCAGACTGAATCTGATTTTATGAGATGTTGTCAATAAATAGATTACGAAATGATGCGACGCAGGTTTATTTATCCCATCTCTAACTCTGAATAGGTTAGCCCATTGCATGTTGTCCTGAAGAAGTCAACAATTCAGATGGTTAGGAATGAGAGTGGAGAGGAGATTCCAAAGAGAGTAACCACATCGTAGCAGGTGTGTTTTGATTATAGGAAATTGAATGTCATGATGAAGAAGGACCACTTCCCTTTTACTTTTATAGACTAGGTCATAGAGAGGTTGGTATGAAGGAGTTCATATGTTTCCTTGATGGTTACTCCAGATAAAACCAGGTTACCATTGCTCCTTAACCTCAGGAGAAGACCACTTTCACATGTCCCTTTGGCAAGTATGCTTTTAGACATATCCCCTGTGGATTGTTCAATGCCCCAGCTACATTCTATAGGTGCATTCTTGCCATCTTTGCATACATGGTTGGTGATTTTCTCGAGGTCTTTATGGATGATTTTTCGGTCTATGGTGAGCCCTTTGATGATTGCTTAGCCATCTAGACCAGGTTCTTCAGAAAATGTTGTGAAGTAGATCTCATTTTCTCGTGGGAAAACAACCATTTTATTGTTATAAACCAAGCGAGGCATGGAGGATGACCCTACCAAGGTTGATGTCATTAAGCCTCTCGAGCCACAATCCAACATCAAGCAGTTATGGTCTTTTCTAGGGCACGTTGGTTTCTACCAACATTTCATTTAGGATTTTTCTAAGATTGCTCGATCGTTAATTGAATTATTAGGCAAAGGCATCGAGTTCTTGTTAGATGAAAAATGTTTTAGTGCCTTTCTCACAATGTAGGAAATGATTATCAGTAATCCTTTCCTATAGCCACCTGATTGGTCTCTACCCTTTGAGATTATGAGGGATGCTTCAGATTTTGTGGTCGGGGCTATATTAGGACAGAGGATTAATGGACTTCCTATTGCTATCCACTATGCCATCCAGATGATGCTCAGCGCAACTACACAATGAAAAAGAAAGAGATGTTAGCTGTGGTATTTACATTGCACAAATTCAGATCGTATCTTCTTTGTTCAAAGATTATAGTTTACACAAATAATTCAACTATCAGATTTTCGATGGAGAAGAAGGATGCCAAGGCATGCCATCTTAGATGGATTCTCTTAGTCCAAGAGTTTGATTTAGACATTAGGTATAAACCTGGAGTAAAGAACGTGGTAGCTGATCATCTCTCCCGATTGCAGAGATATTTATAGATGAGAGTATCTTCGTAGTTATAGAGTGTCCATAATCCATAGAAATAGTGAACTTTTTGGTTACACAGAAGAGTACACGGGGTTGGCCGAAGGACCGAGTCGATAGGCTAGTTTCCAAGGCATCATACTACCATTGGGAGGATCTGATTCTTTTTTGAGAGGGATCAGATTTTGTTTACAGGTGATGTAGTCTTCAAGAGGAATAAAATAGTGTCCTCACTTTGTGCCATTCCTTAGAGGAAAGGGACAATCATTCAGGGAAGAGGACATCATAGAAGGTACTTCAGATCGGATTTTGGTGGCCGACTCTTACTAGATATGGTTGCAAATTCATAAAGAGTTGTCTGGATTGTTAGAGAGTAATAGGGATTGTCGATGCTAGAGATGAGATGCTTATGCGACCTGTTATTATTTGCGAGATCTTTGATGCATGTAGCATAGATTTTATGGGACCATCTTCTTCCAGCAATGGCT
Organism: Ottelia alismoides; assembly: GCA_037367405.1. Classification (NCBI taxonomy): domain Eukaryota; kingdom Viridiplantae; phylum Streptophyta; class Magnoliopsida; order Alismatales; family Hydrocharitaceae; genus Ottelia; species Ottelia alismoides. The sequence goes on along the minus strand of JAZKJV010002460.1, from coordinate 124,450 downwards.
ATGAGTACATTCTTCTCGTTGTGGACTATGTTAGTAGATGGGTAGAGGTTATACCTGCACGAACTAATGATATCAGGACAGTGTGCAGGTTCTTGAGGGAACATATTATTTCACAGTTGGGTCGTCCATGTATACTTATTTCAAATTGGGGTAGCCACTTCATTAATAAGGAGGTGAAAAAGCTACTGAAGAATTATGGCATTAATCAAAGGGTAGCTTCTCCTTACCACCCACAGACAAACGACATGGTTGAAATTTCAAATAGGGAAGTGAAATACATTCTTCGGAAATGATTACGTATGGATAGGAAGAATTGGTCATGGCTTCTAGACTAGGTTCTTTGGGCATATCGTACTGCATATAAGACTCCATAGATACGTCACCCTTCAGATTGGTTTATGGGAAGCCATGACATTTTCCCGTAGAGATCATTGATGAATCTGTGATTCGTTATCTTTATTCATTTATTTTAGCTTGAAATTCCTTATAAAACACTTGTACATAATACTAACATCGTATTCTTACTAACTTGCATCTGTTTGTAAATATTGTTTATTTGTATATTATTTTAAGCTAAAATAAATAAAGAAAGAAAGAAAGGGAAAATAAAGAAAAGAAAAGAAGACTGTATATATGTAATAGATATAGGTTGACTCGAACCTCGAGAGAAGGTCAAGACTTGACCTGATCGACTATGAATAAAGTAGTGGGAGATAGTGTCCTAATCGGAAAATCCAAAAAATGTGTGATGTAAATACGTTTGACTTATTAGTATATTTGTATAAAACTAACACTATTTTATTTGTATATAAATTAATCTTAAATAAATAATGTTCAAAACAAAAGCCGTAAATAAAAATGTGTCCTAATAACAAAAATAATTGCACAATCAAATCATGTACAGAATAAAAGCAACCACACTTGGAAAAAGACATTAACCGATAATTGAAAGATCAATTTCGGCTCCATATGAACTCAAATTGAACAAAACTCACTTCCATTGTATTCTAAATTAAATTATCTTTGAAATGGTTGTGATTTCATAATTTTTGGAGTTGCCGGTGAAAAGTTGGTTTTCTGGGGTAGTTTGTGTAATTTTCTCATGTATTTGTACATATTTTATTTGTAGATATTTGTAAATATTTTTACTAATAATTTAAAATATACATAAAAAATAAAAAATACAAATAAAGAATTATTTTGCTTATTTACCCAAGTAGATAATGTCATATTTATATATAGCATATGTATATAATTAATTTTCTTAACTATCACAAAAAATAAAAAAATTAACATTTAATTTTCCAATAAATAAAGTTTAAATATTTTTGACACTTTTCTTTTTATCTCTATCTCATTTCAATTTTCTCCTTATCTCTTTATCTCATTTCAAATTTTTGAACTTCTATCTCATTCTATCTATTAATAAGGCTCCTTCTCCATCTTTTCAACTTGAAAATCAATCTTTCGTGAGAGGAGACCGATCTCCAAGAGTCTTCTTGTCGTAGAAGGGTACTTAGCCTCTGAGCTGTCTGGAGATAGAGTGTCAACCTTCGTCGAGGTGACCAAGGTTTTTTCCTCTCCTAAGGTGAGATCCATTTTCTCTTATTTTATCCTAAAATAGTCGTAGATTTATTTTCTCATATTTGTTCTTTGTTGTCATTTTTTGTTCATCTAGATTTTAAATCCATCACGATTTGATCCTCCATCGACTCAATTTTCCGTTTCACCTCTCGATCTATTCGCATTCTATTCTACCTCGCACGATCTCTCAACTCCGGCCACGCATGGTGGTCAGAGACTCGGATTCGATTCCTCCATTTCGCCCGATCCTCATTCAGGAATTCGGTTTTGATTTGGGACCAAGTCATCATCCTTGCATCCTAAATCGTTGATAAATAAAAAAATAAATATATATATATATATATAAATAAAATATTTCTTTTCTTTCTCTCTAACATATGTTTTGCAGGAGCATCTAAAAAATAAAAAAACATTTTTTTATTTCCTGTTTCTCTATTTCGGATTTAAAAAAATTATGATTGATTTTTACTGTTTACAAAATAAAAAAATTATTAAAAAAAGCGGCACTGCCGCCGCCCATTCGGCCCACTACCACGCCTCCGCCGCCCGGCGGCGCCGCACTGCAACGCGACCGTCGCATCGCCTGCAGGCGGTGCCTTCCGAACTACTGCCATGGATGACTTTGCACTAGCGCTGGCCCTCCTCCTCCCAGCACCGCTAACTATTTGCAGTATAGTCCTTGCTTTACAGACATTATCTTTGCATGTGTTTTTCAGTGAAATAAATATTTTCTTTGGTCAATAAATCTCCCAAAAATTATACTATGCTTGTGATGTGTATATCTTTCTAGCATAATTTTTATTGTATTTTTCATCATTCAATATTATTAAAAAATAAAAAATAATCTCCTTTTCTCTTTTGAAATTCAAAAATTCAAAAAAAATTGAATATTTCTCTAGAAATTCCAAAAAACTTAGAGTAGTTGTATTTCATTGTCTTTTAATTTCTACCCAAATTTTGTATTGATTCTTTTCAAAATCCAAAAAAATGAAAAACATAAAAATCTTATAAAAATCACAGAAAATTCAACAAAAATCCAAAAATCATGATTTGAGTTCCTATTTGTAGATATTTGTCCCTATTTTATCATAAAAATAATTCTTAGGAGCTTTGGGCAATTAAAATATTTTAAGTTGCAAATTACTTCAGGTTTTGAACTGTTTCTCATTTTTATCAGTGTTTGATTTTTAGAAAAATACAAAACTTAAGAAAATTCAAAAAAAATCTCAAAAATATTTAAAATCATTAAAACCCAATAATATATCTCTGGATTTTTTATCATTTTTATATAATTGAAAAATGCCAAAAGAGTTGGCGTGCGTAGTTCTTATTTTGTGCATATTATTCTTTATTCGAAATTTAAAAAAAACATTTTTGAAAAATTAAAATCACTAAAAATTTCAAAATCAGAAAATAAAAATATAAAAATAAAAAATAAAAAATAAATTAATTAAAAAGAGAAAAATTCCACAAAAACCAAGGATAGTTTGCCTTTGATTCATGTTTTTTCTATTAATTGGTTTTTCATCGATTATTTGAATAACACTCGGGAATTGTATCCAATCTGAGTTCGATCATATCTGCTATATAGGTAAATAAGTAGCAAAAGTATTCTCTTGCTCCGTATTATTTCCTATAATTATTTTGCATCTTGAGAAGAAAAAAATTGTTTGTTTCTCACGGGATTTTAGGGATAGCAACAACACTCTTCCATTAGTAGTTATCAATCCTCGAAGATCTCGTGCCAACTATCATGCACAAATCTGAATGGCTATCAGAGAGATTTCATTAGATATGTTGATAGTAGGAGCCAAGAGGAAGATAGATTTGAATGAGTTAGTAGAGATTCGAAATCAAGCATACGAGAACACCTTCATTTATAAGGACAAAGTGAAGAGATGGCATGATAGACACATTTGATACAAGATCTTTGTCCCTGGTAAAAATGTCTGGTTGTTCAGTACACGATTGATAATTTTTCCTAACAAATTAAAGAGCAAATGAGAAGGACTGTACAAAGTCAGAATGGTATACAACAATGGAATTATTGCTATATCAGATGTGTCACCTGGTCCAAAGCCAATCGTGGTGTATGGGCATGTCACGACCCCAATTCTGGACCGTTGGATACTCTCATATACAGATCTGGTTACTCAAAAATAATTTATTCAGCAATCACAACTAATAATCAGAAACATACTACAAATAAAAATACCTAGAAAGAAGCATTTATTACTTTTCCATTCACAAAATGAAGTATTCATGATACACTTTCCTACTACAACATTTACAAGTGCATCAGCTAGAAGGAAAAACATAAAAAGATTACTAACTTCCTTACAAAGTAAAGCTATTGTGGTTAGCTGGATTACTAAATTCCTTGTGCTAACTCACCGATACATGTTGGGTTTTCCATAAATCATAGGATTAAAATTAGCAAATGCTAAGTAACGATTAAGAGAAAATAAAATAAATGTGTAATTGTTTTTCAAAACTTGATAACACAAAAAGGTTCATTCCTTCTCATTAGTTTAACTCTATTTCTTTCTATTCCATATTAGGTATTAGTCCAGGGAATTACCTCACCGCTATATGGACTCCGAAGTTGTCGGAACTTCAAGATTGGAGATTGTGTTGATCAAGTAAGTTTATGTTGTCGCACATTGCCTCAACCAATCCTCCAATACTACCCTGACAATTTCCCTTTCTTTTATTAATCATGGCCTCAAACCCTCGGCCTGGTAAACAAAGAAGCACACCGTCCTCGAGGATCCGGTTGCTTTAAACCTAACGCCAACCTTTAATCATATAACCTAGCAACTTTAAATACATGTTATCGTGACCCAATGCTATTGAACCACATGTGCCTCCACATGGCATGACCACATCTTCCGTCATTCAAACCGAAAATATTGGTTGCCGATACCACGTGCTGCAAATCATTCATTTAGTGTGCACTTACCATAAAAGGGCAACCGTGTACCACCTATGTAGGGCAACGCCAACACAGGTTCCTTCAGAAAAACCTACAAGTTGCATGCCTAACCTTTAGTTCTAATCCAAGTCAATCTTGATGTAAGACATGATTCTTTTCAATATCTAACTTAATACTCATCAAATCCCTTGATGTAATTCGTTCGTTAAGTCTTCAATTTACATAATCATCAACACTTAGTATATATTCACATATATATTATTCATATGTATACATACTCATATTTATGCTCATTTTAACTCCCAAACAATAACTTTCCAAGCCACTGGATCAATTTGAGGCTTAGAGCTTATTTTTGTTGAAATCACAAAGCAACTTTTCATTTTTCTCAAAAATAGCAAAATTAGTTTTCTTCATAGTAAAGAACATAAAATCAGAATTTTCAATGATCTCATATCAAAACCTAACAGTAAAAGGAAGGCTTTCATTACCTAATCAAGCTCTTTCTCGCATATATAGTGCTTTATCATAAATCTTTCAAAGAATGAGTTATAGCTCCTGAAACGATCAAATTCATATTCGTACGAAAAATGCTAAGAACGTGCCAAGAACATGAAGAAAGAATGGAGAACATGAAGAACACTTGAAAAACGCAAAGTAGTTATTTTCTCTTGAAATTTCAGCAGAGCTTCCCCTTATCCGGGTCATATTTCTAGGAAAATTTCAACAGAGTTTCCCCTTATACTGGTTCATATATCTAAAAAAATTTCGACAGAGTTTCCCCTTATATCGGGACATTTTTAAAAGAAAAATAGAAAGAGTTTCCTTTATCAGATCACCGAGATGAAAACAACAACAAAACTGAAAGAATATAATCAAAAAACAAAAGATGGAGGATCAGTAGACACTATGCAACTTAGGTGAGTGAATGTGTGATGAATCATAGGGTTTACTGACGTGCATATTTGCCCGCACCTAAGTAGGGTATTGCACATATTTATCCATCAAAAAAATTATAAAAGAGGAATAAAAATTAGAAACATAATCAATGGAGAATCGGTAGACACCACACGTCTTATATGAGTGAAAGTATGACGAATCACAGGGTTCACTGACATGCATAGCCGCCCACACCTAAGTAGGGTGTTTGATGAATCTGTGATTCATCATCTTTATTCATTTATTTTAGCTTAAAATCCCTTATAAAACACATGTACATAATACTAACTCCATATTCTTACTAATTTGCATATGTGTGTTAATATTGTATATTTGTGTATCATTATAACATAAAATAAATAAATAAATAAAGGAAAAATAAAGAAAAAGAAAAGAATACTATATATATGTAATAGATACAGGCTGACCTGAATCCTGATAGAAGGTCAAGACTTGACCTGATCGACAAGGAATAAAGTAGGGGGAGATAGGGTTATTAATCACAAAATCCAAAAAAATGTGTGTTCTAAATAAATCTCACTTATTTTGTATATATCTGTATTAAACTTAATTCCTTCAGGTTTTGCACTGTTTCTCATTTTTATCAATGTTTGATTTTTAGAAAAATTAAAAACATAAGAAAATTATAAAAAAATTCTCAAAAATATTTTAAAATCATTAGAACACAATAATATTTCTCTGGATTTTTTATCATTTTTTATATAATTGAAAAATACCAAAAGAGTTGGCGTGCGTAGTTCTTATTTTGTGCATATTATTCTTTATTCGAAATTTAAAAGAAAACATTTTTACAAAATTAAAATCACTAAAATTTTAAAAATCAGAAAATAAAAATATATAAATAAAAATTAAATAATTAAAAAATTAAAAAGAGAAAATCCACAAAAACCAAGGATAGTTTGCCTTTGATTCATGTTTTTTCTCTTAATTGGTTTTTCATCGATTATTTGAATAACCCTCGGGAATTGTAGCCTCTCTGAGTTCGATCATGTCCGTTATATAGGTAAATAATTAGCAAAAGTATTCTCTTGCTCCGTATTATTTCATATAATTATTTTGCATCTTGAGAAGAAAAAAATTGTTTGTTCTCACAGGATGTTGGGGATAGCAATGACACACTTCCATTATTAGTTATCAATCCTCGAAGATCTCGTGCCAACAATCATGCACAAATCTGAATGGGCTATCAGAGAGATTTCATTAGATATGTTGATAGTAGGAGCCAAGAGGAAGATAGATTTGAATGAGCTAGTAGAGATTCGAAATCAAGCATACGAGAACACCTTCATTTATAAGGACAAAGTAAAGAGATGGCATGATAGACACATTTGATACAAGATCTTTATCCCTGGTAAAAATGTCTGCTTGTTCAGTACACGATTGAGAATTTTTCCTAGCAAATTAAAGAGCAAATGAGAAGGACTGTACAAAGTCAGAATGGTATACAACAATGGAATTATTGCTATATCAGATGTGTCACCTGGTCCAAAGCCATTCGTGGTGTATGAGCATGTCACGACCCCAATTCTGGACCGTTGGATACTCTCATATACAGATCTGGTTACTCAGAAATAATTTATTCAACAATCACAACTAACAATCAGAAAACAGATTACAAAGAAAAATACCTAGAAAGAAGCATTTATTACTTTTCCATTCACAAAATGAAGTATTCATGATACATTTTCCTACTACAACATTTACAAGTGCATCAGCTAGAAGGAAAAACACAAAAAGATTACTAACTACCTTACAAAGTAAAACTATTGTGGTTAGCTGGATTACTAAATTCCTTGTGCTAACTCACCGATACATGTTGGGTTTTCCATAAATCATAGGATTTCAATTAGTGAATAGTAAGTAACGATTAAGAGAAAAGAAAATAAATGTGTAATTTGTTTTCAAAACTTGATAACACAAAAATCCTTCTCATTAGTTTAACTCCTATTCCTTTCTATTCCATGTGAGGTATTAGTCCAGGGAATTACCTCACTGCTATATGGACTCCGAAGTTGTCGAAACTTCAGGATTGGAGATTGTGTTGATTAAGTAAGTTTATGTCGTTGCATGTTGCCTCAACCAATCCTCCAATACTACCCTGACAATTTCCCTTTCTTTTATTAATCATGGCCTCAAACCCTCAGCCTGGTAAACAAAGAAGCACACCGTTCTCGAGGATCCGATTTCTTTAAACCTCACGCTAACCTTTAATCATATAACCTAGAAACTTTAAATACATTTTATCGTGACCCAACTCTGTTGAACCACCCGTGCCTCCACATGGCATGGCCACATCTTTCGTCATTCAAAGCAAAAATATTGGCTGCCGACACCACGTGCAGCAAATCATTCATTTTGTGCGCACTTACTATAAAAGGGCAATCGTGTACCACCTATGTATGGCAACTCCAACACAGGTTCCTTCAGAAAAACCTACAAAGTTGCATGCCTAACCTTTAGTTCTACTCCAAGTCAATCTTGATGTAAGACATGATCCTTTTCAGGATCTAACTCAATACACATCAAATCCCATGATGTAATTCGTTCGTTAAATCTTCGATTTGCATAATCATCAACACTTAGTATATACTCACATATATATTATTCATATGTATACATACTCATATTTATGCTCATTTTAACTCCCAAACAATAACTTTCCAAGCCACTGGATAAATTTGAGGCTTAGACCTTTTTTTTTGAAATCACAAAGCAACTTTTCATTTTTCTCAAAAGCAAAATTAGGGTTCTTCATAGTAAAGAAAATAAAATCAGAATTTTCAACGATCTCATATCAAAACCCAATAGTAAAAGGAAGGCTTTCATTACCTAATCAAGCTCTTTCTCGCATATATAGTGCTTTATCACGAATCTTTCAAAGAATGAGTTATAGCTCTTGAAACGATCAAATTTCATTTTCGTATGAAAAATGCTAAGAACGTGCCAAGAACATGAAGAACACTTGAAAAACGCAAAGAACATATTTTCTCTTAAAATTTCAGCAGAGCTTCCCCTTATCCGGGTCATATTTCTAGGAAAATTTCAGCAGAGTTTCCCCTTATATTGGTTCATATTTCTAGAAAAATTTTGATGGAGTTTCCCCTTATATCGGGACATTTTTAAAAGAAAAATGGAAAGAGTTTCCTCTATCAAATCACCGAGATGAAAACAACAACAACACTGAAAGAATATAGTCAAACAACAAAAGATATAGGGTCAGTAGACACCATGCAACTTAGTGAGTGAATGTGTGATGAATCACAGGGTTCACTGACGTACATATTTGCCCGCACCTAAGTAGGGTACTACACAGATTTATCCATCAAAAAAATTATAAAAGAGGAATAAAAAACAGAAACATAATCAACGGAGAATCGGTAGACACCACACGTCTTATATGAGTGAAAGTATGACGAATCACAGGGTTCACTGACATGCATAGCCACCCACATCTAAGTAGGGTGTTTGATGAATATGTGAACCATCATCTTTATTCATTTATTTTAGCTTAAAATCCCTTATAAAAAACCTGTACATAATACTAACTCCATATCCTTACTAATTTGCATATGTGTGTTAATAAAAGAAGACTATATATATGTAATGGATGCGGGCTGACCTGAATCTTGATAGAAGGTCAAGACTTGACCTGATCGACCAGGAATAAAGTAGGGGGAGATAGGGTAATTAATCACAAAATCCAAAAAAATGTGTGTTCTAAATAAATCTCACTTATTTTGTATATATCTGTATTAAACTTGCACTATTTTATTTGTACATAAATTGACCTCAAAATACGTAATTTTTAAAAGGAAGTCATAAATAAAAAATATTTGCTAAATAATAAAAATATTTTTGCAATAAAATCATGTATATAATAAAAGTAACCACATATGGAAAAAGCCATTAAGCGATAATTGAAAGATCAATTCCGACACCATATGAACTCCAATTGAACTAAACTTATTTCCACTGTTTTCTAAATTAAAATATCTTTAAAATGTCTATTATTTCGCAATTGTTGGAGTTACGGTAGAAAAGTCGATTTTATAGGGTGGTTTGTGCAATTTTACCATCTATTTGTACATATTTTATTTGTAAATATTTTTAAATATTATTTACTAATTTTTTAAAATAAAAATAATAAAATAATAAAATACAAATTTTAAAATAAAAAAACAATTTCCTTATTTAACCATGTATAAAATGTAATATATGTTTATATTTTATGTATATGGTTAATTTTCTTAAATAACTACCATAAAAAATAAAAAAATTAACATTTTATTTTCAAATTAATAAAGTGATGAAAATACAAAAAAATAGTTAATTTTTGTAATTAATTTTAACACTAAATATTTTTACTCTTTCTCATTTCAATTTGTTTCTCTCTTATCTCTTATCTTCGTCAAAAATTTCAAAAAATTCAACTTTCAATTCCTATCTTTTCTATTTACATGGCTCTTTCCTTTCAACTTGAAAATCAATCTTTCGTGAGAGGAGCCCGATCTCCAAGAGTCTTCTTGTCGTAGAAGGGTGCTTAGCCTCCGAGCCGTCTGGTGATAGAGCGTCAACCTTCGTCGAGGTGACCAAGGTCTTTTTCCTCTCCTAAGGTGAGATCCATTTTCTCTTATTTTATCCTAAATTAATCGTAGATTTATTTTCTCATATTTGTTCTTTGTTGGTATTTTGTGTTCATCTAGATCTTAAATCCATCACGATTTGATCCTCCATCTACTCGATTTTCCGTTTCACCTCTTGATCTATTCACATTCTATTCTACCTCGCACGATCTCTCAACTCCAGCCACGCATGGTGGTCAGAGACTCGGATTCGATTCCTCCATTTCACCGGATCCTCATTCACGAATTCTTTTTTGATTTGGGACCAAGTCATCATGCTTGCATTCTAAATAGTTGATAAATAATATATATATATATATATATATATATATTATTTATTTTCTTTCTCTCTAACATATGTTTTGTAGGACCATCTAAAAATAAAAAACATTTTTTATTTTCTATTTCTTTATTTCAGATTTAAAAAAAAGTAAAAATTATGATTGCTTTTTACTATTTACAATTGAAAATAAAAAAATATTAAAAAAACAAGCGGCACTGCCGCCGCCCATTCGGCCCACTATCACGCCTTGTGCCGCCCGGCGGTGCCGCACTGCAGCGCGGCCGTTGCATCGCCTGCAGGCGGTGCCTGCTGAACTACCGCCATGGACGACTTTGCACCAGCGCTGGCCCTCCTCCTCCCAGCAATGCTACAGCGTCCTTCCGCCATCCACGCATGTGGCCTCCGCACAGTAGTGTGCATCCACCTTCATCGCCCAGCAGCACCTCCGTGCCGATAGCGTGACCACTAGTGCTCCTCTATACTCCGCCGCCTGCCACCGCCTTACAGCCCCCCATCCTCCTGCTGCTGCGACTAGCTGTGGCCATCACGGTCGTCACCCCTCTCTCGTCATCCGTACGCGCGAAGCCCACATCCTTCACACCTCCGTGGAAGCCCCCGTTGCTCCTCCGCGCGAAGCGAATCTCCTGCCACCGCCTCACTACCGCATGTCATCCTGCCACTGCGACTAGCCGCGACCATCACAACTGCCCACCGCTCCACCGTGTTGGACGCCGCCGCTGCCTTGCTTGGAGAAGAGGATAGGGGCGGCGACGACCCTTGGCCGTCCCATGTTTGATGAAGAACGAAGCAAGAAGAACAGAACCCTAGGGGTTATATTTTTTATTATTCTGGCCAAATTACATATTCTTCCTTGGACATTTCAACAATTACAAAGAAAGCCCCAAGCTCCAAACGCATGTGGAGAGCACGTTTTAACTGGGTAAATTGTGATATTTTACTTCAATTTTATAACTGTTATTCCTTTTATGAAAACTACTAACTAGTTGCAGTATAGTCCTTGCTTTCCAGACATTATCTTTGCATGTGTTTTTCAGTGAAATAAATGTTTTCTTTGGTCAATAAATCTCCCAAAAATTATACTATGCTCCTGATGTGTATCTCTTTAGAATAAATTTTTATTGTATTTTGTCATCATTTAATATTATTAAAAAATAAAAAATAATCTCCGTTTCTCTTTTGAAATTCAAAAATTCATAAAAATTTGAATATTGCTCTAGAAATTCCAAAAAACTTTGAGTAATTGTATTTCATTGTCTTTTAATTTCTACCCAAATTTTGCATTGATTATTTTCAAAATCCAAAAAATGAAAAACATAAAAATCTTATAAAAATCATAGAAAATTCAACAAAAATCCAAAAATCATGATTTGAGTTCCTGTTTGTAGATATTTGTCCCTATTTTATCATAAAAATAATTCCTAGGAGCTTTGGGCAATTAAAATATTTTAAGTTGCAAATTACTTCAGGTTTTGCACTGTTTCTCATTTTTATCAATGTTTGATTTTTAGAAAAATACAAAAACATAAGAAAATTATAAAAAAAAATCTCAAAAATATTTTAAAATCATTCAAACCCAATAATATTTCTCTATATTTTTTTATCATTTTTTATATAATTGAAAAAATAGCAAAAGAGTTGGCATGTGTAATTCTTATTTTGTGCATATTATTCTTTATTCGAAATTAAAAAAAACATTTTTGCAAAATTGAAATCACTAAAAGTTTAAAAATCAGAAAATAAAAATAAGAAATAAAAATTAAAAAATTAAAAGGAGAAAAATTCCACAAAAACCAAGGATAGTTTGCCTTTGATTCATGTTTTTTCTCTTAATTGGTTTTTCATTGATTATTTGAATAACCCTCGGGAATTGTATCCTCTATGAGTTCGATCATGTCCACTATATAGCTAAATAAGTAGCAAAAGTATTCTCTTGCTCCGTTTTATTTCCTATAATTATTTTGCATCTTGAGAAGAAAAATATTGTTTGTTCTCACAGGATGTTGAGGATAGCAATGACACACTTCCATTATTAGTTATCAATCCTCGAAGATCTCGTGCCAACAATCATGCACAAATCTGAATGGGCTATCAGAGAGATTTCATTAGATATGTTGATAGTAGGAGCCAAGAGGAAGATAGATTTGAATGAGCTAGTAGAGATTCGAAATCAAGCTACGAGAACACCTTCATTTATAAGGACAAAGTAAAGAGATGGCACGATAGACACATTTGATACAAGATCTTTATCCCTGGTAAAAATGTCTGCTTGTTCAGTACACGATTGAGAATTTTTCCTAGCAAATTAAAGAGCAAATGAGAAGGACTGTACAAAGTCAGAATGGTATACAACAATGGAATTATTGCTATATCAGATGTGTCACCTAGTCCAAAGCCGTTCATGGTGTATGGGCATGTCACGACCCCAATTCTGGACCGTTGGATACTCTCATATACAGATCTGGTTACTCAGAAATAATTTATTCAGTAATCACAGCTAACAATCAGAAACAGACTACAAATAAAAATACCTAGAAAGAAGCATTTATTATTTTCCGTTCACAAAATGAAGTATTCATGATACATTTTCCTACTACAACATTTACAAGTGCATTAGCTAGAAGGAAAAACACAAAAAGATTACTAACTATCTTACAAAGTAAAGCTATTGTGGTTAGCTGGATTACTAAATTCCTTGTGCTAAGTCACCGATACATGTTGGGTTTTCCATAAATCATAGGATTACAATTAGCGAATGCTAGTAACGATTAAGAGAAAAGAAAATAAATGTGTAATTTGTTTTCAAAACTTGATAACACAAAAAGGTTCATTGCTTCTCATTAGTTTAACTCCTATTCCTTTCTATTCCATGTTAGGTATTAGTCGAGGGAATTACCTCACCGCTATATGGACTCCGAAGTTGTCGAAACTTCAGGATTGGAGATTGTGTTGATCAAGTAAGTTTATGTCGTTACACGTTACCTCAACCAATCCTCCAATACTACCCTGACAATTTCCCTTTCTTTTATTAATCATGGCCTCAAACCCTCGGCGTGGTAAACAAAGAAGCACACTGTTCTTGAGGATCCGGTTGCTTTAAACCTCACGCTAACCTTTAATCATATAACCTAGCAACTTTAAATACATATTATCGTGACCCAACGCTATTGAACCACCCGTGCCTCCACATGGCATGACCACATCTTCCGTTATTCAAACCGAAAATATTGGCTGCAGATACCACGTGCTGCAAATCATTCATTTAGTGTGCACTTACCATAAAAGGGCAACCGTGTACCACCTATGTTGGGCAACGCCAACACAGGTTCCTTCAGAAAAACCTACAAGTTGCATGCCTAACCTTTAGTTCTACTCCAAGTCAATCTTGATGTAAGACATGATCCTTTTCTGGATCTAACTCAATACACATCAAATCCCATGATGTAGTTCGTTCGTTAAGTCTTCGATTTGCATAATCATCAACACTTAGTATATACTCACATATATATTATTCATATGTATACATACTCATATTTATGCTCATTTTAACTCCCAAACCATAACTTTCCAAGCCACTGGATCAATTTGACGCTTACACCTTTTTTTTGAAATCACAAAGCAACTTTTCATTTTTCTCAAAAGCAAAACTAGGGTTCTTCATAGTAAAGAAAATAAAATCAGAATTTTCAATGATCTCATATCAAAACCCAATAGTAAAAGGAAGGCTTTCATTACCTAATCAAGCTCTTTCTCGCATATATAGTGCTTTATCACAAATCTTTCAAAGAATGAGTTATAGCTCTTGAAACGATCAAATTTCATTTTCGTATGAAAAATTCTAAGAACGTGCCAAGAACATGAAGAACACTTGAAAAACGCAAAGAACATATTTTCTCTTGAAATTTCAGCAGAGCTTCCCCTTATCCGGGTCATATTTCTAGGAAAATTTCAGCAGAGTTTCCCCTTATACTGGTTCATATTTCTAGAAAAAATTTGACGGAGTTTCCCCTTATAACGGGACATTTTTGAAAGAAAAATGGAAAGAGTTTACTCTATCAAATCATCGAGATGAAAACAACAATAAAACTGAAAGAATATAGTCAAACAACAAAAGATGGAGGATCAGTAGACACCATGCAACTTAGGTGAGTGAATATGTGATGAATCACAGGGTTCACTGACGTGCATATTTGCCCGCACCTAAGTAGGATATTACACAGATTTATCCATCAAAAAAATTATAAAAGAGGAATAAAAAATAGAAACATAATCAATGGAGAATCGGTAGAAACCACACGTCTTATATGAGTGAAAGTATGACGAATCACAGGGTTCACTGACATGCATAACAGTCCACACCTAAGTAGGGTGTTTGATGAATATGTGATTCAACATCTTTATTCATTTATTTTAGCTTAAAATCCCTTATAAACACCTTTACATAATACTAACTCCATATTCTTAAAAATTTGCATATGTGTGTTAATATGTATATTTGTGTATCATTTTAACATAAAATAAATAAATAAAGGACAAATAAAGAAAAAGAAAAGAAGACTGTATATATGTAATAGATACACGCTGACCTGAATCTTTATAGAAGGTCAAGACTTGATCTGATCGACCAGGAATAAAGTAGGGGGAGATAAGGTTATTAATCACAAAATACAAAAAATGTGTGTTCTAAATAAATCTTACTTATTTTGTATATATCTATATTAAACTTGCACTATTTTATTTGTACATAAATTTACCTCAAAATAAATAATTTTTAAAACGAAAGTCAAAAATAAAAAATATTTGTTAAATAATAAAAATAATTTTACAATAAAATCATGTATATAATAAAAGTAACCACATACGGAAAAAGTCATTAAGCGATAATTGAAATATCAATTCCGACTCCATATGAACTCCAATTGAACTAAACTCACTTCCACTGGTTTCTAAATTAAATTATCTTTAAAATGGCTATTATTTCACAATTGTTGGAGTTACGATCGAAAAGTCGATTTTCTAGGGTGGTTTGTGCATATTTACCATCTATTTGTACATATTTTATTTGTAAATATTTTTAAATATTTTTTACTAATTATTTAAAATAAAAATAATAAAATAAAAAAATAAAAAATTTAAAATAAAAACTAATTTCCTTATTTAACCATGTAAAAAAATGTAATATATGTTTATAGTTTATATATATGGTTAATTTTCTTAAATAACTACCATAAAATAAAAAAATTAACATTTTATTTTCAAATTAATAAAGTGATGAAAATACAAAAAAAATAGTTAATTTTTGTAATTAATTTTAACACTAAATCTTTTTACTCTTTCTCATTTCATTTTTTTCTCTCTTATCTCTTATCTTCGTCAAAAATTTCAAAAAATTCAACTTTCAATTCCTATCTTTTCTATTTATATGGCTCCTTCTTTTCAACTTGAAAATCAATCTTTCGTGAGAGGAGCCCGATCTCCAAGAGTCTTCTTGTCATAGAAGGGTGCTTAGCCTCCAAGCCGTCTGGTGATAGAGCGTCAACCTTCGTCGAGGTGACCAAGGTCTTTTCCTCTCCTAAGGTGAGATCCATTTTCTCTTATTTTATCCTAAATTAGTCGTAGATTTATTATCTCATATTTGTTCTTTGTTGTCATTTTTTGTTCATCTTGATCTTAAATCCATCACGATTTGATCCTCCATCAACTCGATTTTCCGTTTCACCTCTCGATCTATTCGCATTCTATTCTACCTCGCACGATCTCTCAACTCCGACCACGCATGGTGGTCGGAGACTCGGATTATATTCCTCCATTTCATCGGATCCTCATTCACGAATTCTGTTTTGATTTGGGACCAAGTCATCATGCTTGCATCCTAAATTATTGATAAATAAAAAAATATAATATATATATATATATATAAATTATTTACTTTCTTTCTCTCTAACATATATTTGCAGGACCGTCTAAAAAATAAAAAAAACATTTTTTTATTTTCTGTTTCTTTATTTTGGATTAAAAAATTTAAAAAAAATATGATTGCTTTTTACTGTTTACAATTGAAAATAAAAAAATTATTTAAAAAACAAGCGGCACTGCCGCCGCCCATTCGGCCGACGACCACTCCTCCGCCGCCCGGCGGCGCCGCACTGCAGCGCGCCCGTCGCATCGCCTGCAGGTGGTGCCTGCCGAACTACCGCCATGGACGACTTTGCACCTGCGCTGGCCCTCCTCCTCCCAGCAACGCTACAGCGTCCTTCCGCCATCCACGCACCCCAACCTCCAAACTCCATCGCCTGTGGCCTCCGCACAGTAGTGTGCATCCACCTTCATTGCCCAGCCGCAACTTCGTGCCGATAGCGTGACCACTAGTGCTCCTCTATACTCCGCCGCCTGCCACCGCCTTACAGCCCCCCTCCTCCTGCTGCTGCGACTAGATGTGGCCATCACAGTCGTCACCCCTCTCTCGTCGTCCGTACGCGCGAAGCCCACATCCTTCGCACCTCCGTGGAAGCCCCCGTTCGTTGCTCCTCCGCGCGAAGCGAATCTCCTGCCACCGCCTCACTACCGCATGTCATCCTGCCGCTGCGACTAGCCGCGACCATCACAACCGCCCACCGCTCCACCGTATTGGACGCCGCCGCTGCCTTGCTTGGAGAAGAGGATAGGGGCGGCGACGACCCTTGGCCGTCCCATGTTTGATGAAGAACGAAGCAAGAACAGAACCCCAGGGGTTATATTTTTTATTATTCTCGTTAAATTACATATTCTTCCCTGGACGTTTCAACAATTACAAAGAAGACCCCAATCTCCAAACGCATGTGGAGAGCATGTTTTAACTGGGTAAATTGTGATATTTTACTTCAATTTTATAGCTGTTATTTCTTTTATGAAAACCACTAACTATTTGCAGTATAGTCCATACTTTCCCGACATTATCTTTGCATGTCTTTTTCAGTGAAATAAATGTTTTCTTTGGTCAATAAATCTCCCAAAAATTATACTATGCTCCTGATATGTGTATCTTTTTAGCATAAAATTTTATTATTTTGTCATCATTTAATATATTAAAAAATAAAAAATAATGTCCTTTTCTCTTTTGAAATTCAAAAATTCATAAAATTTGAATATTGCTCTAGAAATTCAAAAAAACTTAGAGTAGTTGTATTTCATTGTCTTTTAATTTCTACCCAAATTTTGCATTGATTTTTTTCAAAATCCAAAAAATGAAAAACATAAAAAATCTTATAAAAATCACAGAAAATTCAACAAAATCCAAAAATCATGCTTTGAGTTCCTGTTTGTAGATATTTGTCCCTATTTTATCATAAAAATAATTCCTAGGAGCTTTGGGCAATTAAAATAATTTAAGTTGCAAATTACTCCAGGTTTTGCACTATTTCTCATTTTAATCAATGTCTGATTTTTAGAAAAAATACAAAAACATAATAAAATTCTACAAAAAATTCTCAAAAACATTTTGAAATCATTAAAATCGAATAATATTTCTCTAGATTTTTCTAATCATTTTTTATATAATTGAAAAATACCAAAAGAGTTAGCGTGTATGGTTCTTATTTTGTGCATATTATTCTTTATTCGAAACTTAAAAAAACATTTTTGCAAAATTAAAATCACTAAAAGTTTAAAAATCAGAAAATAAAAATATAGAAATAAAAATAAAAAAGTAAAAGGAGAAAAATTCCACAAAAATCAAGGATAGTTTGCCTTTGATTCATGTTTTTTTCTCTTAATTGGTTTTTCATCGATTATTTGAATAACCCTAGGGAATTGTAGCCTCTCTGAGTTCGATCATGTCCGCTATATAGGTAAATAAGTAGCAAAAGTATTCTCTTGCTCCGTATTATTTCCTATAATTATTTTGCATCTTGAGAAGAAAAAAATTGTTTGTTTCTCACAGGATTTTGGGGATAGCAACGACACTCTTCCATTATTAGTTATCAATCCTCGAAGATCTCGTGCCAACAATCATGCACAAATCTGAATGGGCTATCAGAGAGATTTCATTAGATATGCTGATAGTAGGAGCCAAGAGGAAGATAGATTTGAATGAGCTAGTAGAGATTCGAAATCAAGCATACGAGAGCACCTTCATTTATAAGGACAAAGTGAAGAGATAGCATGATAGACACCTTTGATACAAGATCTTTGTCCCTGGTAAAATGTTCTGGTTGTTCAGTACACGATTGAGAATTTTTCCTAGCAAATTATAGAGCAAATGAGAAGGAGTGTACAAAGTCAGAATGGTATACAACAATGGAATTATTGCTATATCAGATGTGTCACCTGGTCCAAAGCCATTCGTGGTGTATGGGCATGTCACGACCCCAATTCTGGGTCGTTGGATACTCTCATATATAGATCTGGTTACTCAGAAATAATTTATTCAGCAATCACAACTAACAATCAGAAACAGACTACAAATAAAAATACCTAGAAAGAAGCATTTATTACTTTTCCATTCACAAAATGATGTTTTCATGATACATTTTCCTACTACAACATATACAAGTGCATCGGCTAGAAGGAAAAACACAAAAAGATTACTAACTACCTTACAAAGTAAAGCTCATTGTGGTTAGCTAGATTACTAAATTCCCTGTGCTAACTCACCGATACATGTTGGGTTTTCCATAAATCATATGATTATAATTAGTGAATGCTAAGTAACGATTAGGAGAATAGAAAATAAA
This sequence comes from Ottelia alismoides, assembly GCA_037367405.1. Classification (NCBI taxonomy): domain Eukaryota; kingdom Viridiplantae; phylum Streptophyta; class Magnoliopsida; order Alismatales; family Hydrocharitaceae; genus Ottelia; species Ottelia alismoides. The sequence continues at coordinate 105,337 of JAZKJV010002460.1, read as the reverse complement.
TGTGTAATTTTTTTTCAAAACTTGATAACACAAAAAGGTTCATTCCTTCTCATTAGTTTAACTCCTATTCTTTTCTATTCCATGTTAGGTATTAGTCCAGGGAATTACTTCACCGCTATATGGACTCCGATGTTGTCGAAACTTCAGGATTGGAGATTGTGTTGATCAAGTAAGTTTATGTCGTTGCACGTTGCCTCAACCAATCCTCCAATACTACACTGACAATTTCCCTTTCTTTTATTAATCATGGCCTCAAACCCTTAGCCTGGTAAGCAAAGAAGCACACCGTCCTCGAGGATCTGGTTGCTTTAAACCTTACGCTAACCTTTAATCATATAACCTAGCAGCTTTAAATACATGTTATCGTGACCCAACGCTATTGAACCACCCGTGCCTCCACATGGCATGACCACATCTTCCGTCATTCAAATCGAAAATATTGGCTCCCGATACCATGTGCTGCAAATCATTCATTTAGTGCACACTTACCATGAAAGGACGACCGTGTACCACCTATGTAGGGAAACGCCAACACAGGTTCCTTCAGAAAAACCTACTAGTTGCATGCCTAATGTTTAGTTCTACTCCAAGTCAATCTTGATGTAAGACATGATCCTTTTCAGGATCTAACTCAATACACATCAAATCCCATGATGTAATTCGTTCGTTACGTCTTTGATTTGCATAATCATCAACACTTAGTATATACTCACATATATATTATTCATATGTATACATACTAATATTTATGCTCATTTTGACTCCCAAACCATAAATTTCCAAGCCACTGGATCAATTTGAAGCTTAGACCTTATTTTTGTTGAAATCACAAAGCAACTTTTCATTTTTCTCAAAAATAGCAAAATTAGGGTTCTTCATAGTAAAGAATATAAAATCAGAATTTTAAACAATCTCATATCAAAACCCAACAGTAAAGGGAAGGCTTTCATTACCTAATCAAGCTCTTTCTCGCATATATAGTGCTTTATCACGAATCTTTCGAAGAATGAGTTATAGCTCCTGAAACTATCAAATTTTATTTTCGTATGAAAAACGCTAAGAACGTGCCAAGAACATGAAGAAAGAATGAAGAACATGAAGAACACTTGAAAAACGCAAAGAACTTATTTTCTCTTGAAATTTCAACAGAGCTTTCCCTTATCCGGGTCATATTTCTAGGAAAATTTCAGCAGAGTTTCCCCTTATACTGGTTCATATTTCTAGAAATATTTCGACGAAGTTTCCCCTCATATCGGGACATTTTTAAAAGAAAAATGGAAAGAGTTTCGTCTATCAAATCACCGAGATGAAAACAACAACAAAACTGAAAGAATGTAATCAAACAACAAAAGATGGAGGATCAGTAGACACCATGCAACTTATGTGAGTGAATGTGTGAAGAATCACAGGGTTCACTGACGTGCATATTTGCCCACACCTAAGTAGGGTATTACATAGATTTATCCATCAAAAATTTATAAAAGAGGAATAAAAAATAGAAACATAATCAATGGAGAATCGGTAGACACCACGTCTTATATGAGTGAAAGTATGACGAATCACAGGGTTCACTGACATGCATAGCCGCCCACACCTAAGTAGGGTGTTTGATGAATTTCTGATTCATCATCTTTATTCATTTATTTTAGCTTAAAATCCCTTATAAAACACATGTACATAATACTAACTTCATATTCTTACTAATTTGCATATGAGTGTTAATATTGTATATTTGTGTATCATTTTAACATAAAATAAATAAGAAAAGGACAAATAAAGAAAAAGAAAAGAAGATTATATATATGTAATAGATACAGGCTGACCTGAATCTTGATAGAAGGTCAAGACTTGATCTGATCGACCAGGAATAAAGTAGGGGGAGATAAGGTTATTAATCACAAAATCCAAAAAATGTGTGTTCTAAATAAATCTCACCTATTTTGTATATATCTCTATTAAACTTGCAATATTTTATTTGTACAAAAATCGACCTCAAAATAAATAATTTTTAAAAAGAAAGTCATAAATAAAAAATATTTGTTAAATAATAAAAATAATTTTACAATAAAATCATGTATATAATAAAAGTAACCACATACGGAAAAAGCCATTAAGCGATAATTGAAAGATCAATTCCGACTCCATATGAACTTCAATTGAACTAAACTCACTTTCACTATTTTCTAAATTAAATTATCTTTAAAGTGGCTATTATTTCACAATTGTTGGAGTTACGGTCGAAAAGTCGATTTTCTAGGGTGGTTTGTGCAATTTTATCATCTATTTGTACATATTTTATTTGTAAATATTTTTTACTAATTATTTAAAATAAAATAATAAAATAATAGAATAATAATTTTAAAATAAAAAACTAATTTCCTTATTTAACCATGTAAAAAAATGTAATATATGTTTATAGTTTATGTATATGGTTAATTTTCTTAAATAACTACCATAAAAAATAAAAAAATTAACATTTTATCTTCAAATTAATAAAGTGATGAAAACACAAAAAAATAGTTAATTTTTTTAAATATTTTTAACAATAAATCTTTTTACTCTTTCTCATTTCATTTTTTTTCTCTCTTATCTCTTATCTTCGTCAAAAAAATCAACTTTCAATTCCTATCTTTTTTATTTACATAGCTCCTTCTCCATCATTTTGATTTGATCAATCTTTGGTGAGAGGAGCCCGATCTCTGAGAGCCTTCTTGTCGCAGAAGGGTGCCTAGCCTCCGAGTTGTCCAGTGACAGCGAGTCGACCTTCGTCAAGGCGATCACGGTATTTTTCCGCTCCTAAGGTGAGATCCATCATTTTATTCATGTCTTTTTAACTTAGGTTAATCTTAGTTTAATTTCTCGCATCTTCATTTCATCTCAATTTTTTTATAAAGATTTTAGAATCCATCACAACTTGATTCTTTGCCACCAATCTCGATTTTTCATCTCACATCTCGATCTCTTCACATTCACGTTCTACCTTAAGCAATCTCTCAACTCCGGCCACGCACGGTGGTCGGAAACTTGGATCCATCTTCCACATCACAAGGATCCATTTCCTCTCACGCATTCCATTTTGATTTTGGGATCAAGTCATCATCCTTGCATCCTAATTTATTTACAAATATAAAAATAAAAAAATTAATCAAAAAATATATCTATTCTTTTTCTCTAACATTTATTTTGTAGGAAAAAATATCCAAACAAAAAAATAAAAAAAAATTGCCATTTTTGTTTCCAAAAATAGTATTTTTTAAAGCTAATATATGTTGTTGTTTACAAAAATAAATAAAAAAAACACAGCCTCCGCCCAGCCGAGCCATGGTCGCACCGCCACCACTTCACTGCCTGGGCCTCGTCATCGCACGTCGATACCTCCACCTGACCGATGCGCTTCTTGTGCAACCACCGACTACGACGCCCGCAGTCCATCTGCCCGATGCTAAAGCGCACTGTCATTGCCGCATGTCCAGCCAAGCCTGATCGCCAGCCCCACCGCGATCCTTCGGTCGTTTCTCTTCTCCAACACCGATCCACTGCCAACAGTAGGCGGTCTTCAGTCGCCGCCTCTAGCTACTGTAGCAGAGCCCAACGGCCGATGCTGCCACCATCACCTCCATCCTCAGCCACACATGACTGCCTAAAGTAGTGCCACCTACGCGAGAGGCGGCGTCTCTCATCGCCAACGTCAAGCCTCTCCATCCTCCAACCGATATTGCCATTGAAGCAGCCCTTTATTTGGAGAAGAAGGGAGAACGATGACCCCTTTGGTGCTTTGTGGTTTTGAAAGAATGAGAGGAAAACAATAACCCTATTTTTAACAATAAAAAATTTAGGGTAAATTGCATAAAAGTCCTTGGAAGCTTTACAAATTGCGAAGAGGCACCTCCCAGCCACAACATCACGTGCGCAGTACGCATTTACTGGGTATATTGCAATTTTTTCCGTTTATTTACTTCCTTTTATTTATTTAATGCAAACATGTTAACTATTCACATTCAGACCCTGTGTTTCCAGACTATTTATTGCTTGCCTTTTATATTCAAATAAATGTGTTTTGTGCCTAAAAATTCTTAAAAAATTAATTTAGACTCATGTTATCCGCATCTTCATTGTTTAAATTTTTTATTGCATTTATTTTCATTTGTTATTATTGAAAAAATATAAACATGCCCTTTTTCCTATTTGAAATTAAAAATTCATAAAAATCGGAATAGTGCTATAAAAATTCCAAAAAAAATAGATTGACTTCTTTTCATTTTCTTTTGATTCCTGCCCAATTTCTTTGTATTAATTATTTTTCAAAACCTCCAAAAAATTGAAAAATACCAAATTTCTTATAAAAATCATAAAAACTTCTAAAAAAATCAAAAATAGTGATTTCAGATCCTGTTTGTAGATATTTGTCTACATTTTGGCTTAAGAATAGGTACCATGAGTTTTTGGTGCTTAAAATATTTTTAAGTTGCAAATTACTTCAAGTTGTGCACTGTTTCTGACTTTTCCTACTATTTTATTTTTAGAAAAATAAAAAAAAATCCGAAAATTCTACCAAATTCTCAAAAACATTTCAAGGCCTTTAAAATCCAAAAAATATTTTCTCTGGATTTTTCTGAGCATTTTTTGTATAATTGAAAAATACAAAAAGAGTGTGGTGTGAGTATTTCTTACCTTGTGTACATTGGTCCTTATTTGAAAAAAAATGCAAAATTAAATTCACTAAAAGTTTGAAAATTAAAAAGTAAAAAAATAAAAAAAAACAAAAATAAAAAATTTAAAAGAGAAAAAATCCACAAAGACCAAGGATAGGTTGCCTTTGAGATTACTACTTTTTCTCTTAATTGATTTTTCATCAATTATTTGAATAACCCTCTCGAATTGTAGCCTCTCTGAGTTCGATCATGTCCGCTACATATGTAAATAAGTAGCAAAAATTTCTCTTGCTTAATTATTCTCTTGTAGTTAATTTTGCAACTTGATAGGAAAAAATAATAAATTTGTTTGCTTGATCTGGGAATTTTGGGATAATGACGACTCTACATATCGTTAATAACCGATCCTACGAGATTTCCACTTCAATAAAATGGTGCATTGTCAGGGAGGCACGACGGGGGTAGTTAGGTTTCTCTATTGACCTGCTATTCTTGGTTGTAAATATTTGTTTATATTTTTCTATATTATTCCATTGTTCATATCCACTATATTTGTTTCATTATTTGTGCTCATATTTTTATAATTGTGTTTCTTATATATTCTCTCTTTTCTTTTTCTTGCAAGGACCCGCGGAGCAAATGAGGCAATCGTAGGAGAGCCAAAGCACCCAAGCGAAGCGGAGGTGGCTTGATTCGCTTGAAGTCGCAGGAGAGTGCAGGAGTAGGAGGAGATTTTGAGAGAGACCATCATTTGGAGCATAGATAGTTTTTATTTATTCAGCATTTGAACTCTTGTAAAAAGGACATTCATTGGTTGCGGGGTCTGTTTCGCCAAGTGCCGATACACTTGGGGAACCTCACCGGATTTGTTTTCATTACCTTTATTTTCTTCGTTTCATGTAGATTACATGAGCTGCCTATTGATTGCTTTAATTAATTTTCTTGAACAAGGTAATTAATTAGGTCCAGACACCCTAAACAAGAATTTTTGTACCTATAGAGTAGAGCATAATTGTACTTAGTCAACAAGAATTTTTGTACCTATAGAGTAGAGTGTAATTGTACTTAGTCAAATTAACATGTTCTTGCCTATTAATAGAAGCTATCATAGAGGACGGTTCACTTGCATCATATTGGATAGTTTACTTTTCTGTATTTAAACTCTGCACGGATCATTTTGCATGTAGAGTGCTGGCGATAAGGTACGCATGTCTAACCCCTGCATGCATCATTGTTTTTAATCACGCATTGGCATTTCCGATCTCCTTCCTCGATTTCACTCACATAAGTTAAAAAGGAAATTGGACACTCATTTGGCGATTCATTCAAAATATATCTAAACCAAGTGACAACTTCCTAAAATACAAGACTGCTAAAGAAAACTCGACCCTAAAATAAACATAAAGAAAATCATTGTTTTGGGGAGACTAACCCCCTCATTCCTTGGTTTGTATGCAGCGAGTGAGCTACCCACACACTAGGATAGAACTACGCCCGAACTCTTTTCATGCTACTATCTTGGGCTAGTCGTTCTCTAGTGAGGATCTCTCCGGTAGCCAGTAAAGCAGCTCGCGATGTCCTTAGCAGCTTGAATTGATAGGGTAGATGGTAAACGGTCCGCAATTCATACTGACTAGGAAAGATCTAACCTTGGGATTAGGCCAGTCTTCTATGAGCATTGGGTTCCTAACAGCTCGCTTCAACCGCTTTGATAGATTGTATTCTCACCAAACTCTAAAATTGACAATATAATTTATTGAACATTCATGTCTTCACATTGAGTTGCATTGGTGAAATGAGGGTTTGTATTATATTTGATGCTTATGTGCGTACTAGATCCTCCTGCGCATTTGCACCTTTTTCTTCACAACTTTTGACTTGACCCTCATGCTCTCCCAATAATTTTCTCTTGTTTCATAGATGGTCGACTGGAGTTATTTTAATATGATCATCGTGGATCCCTCTTACCCTCCAACCGATCCAACTTCCTTTTTCCAGGAGGACTTTCCTCCTAATTTTTGAGTGTATCCGCCTAACCCATTATTTCAGGAGTCAGAGGATATTGATTCTCACCCACCCTAATCCCACTCACCCGATCCTAGGATTTTGGAGTCACCTTTCATGTTGTCCACACTTGACACCTTGAACTAGTTGATGGAGCATATTAATTCGAAGATTACCAATCTATTTAACATCAACAGGAGAAAGAATGCCGCTCCACTATATGAGGATATGGATTAACTTGAGGATAATTATGAGAGCTTACAATCACCCAAAATACAAAAAATGAGAAAAATTCAAAAATCCAAAAAGATTTCGGGAAACGCATTGTTGATTCATTTTGTGATGAGAGGGCACTAATGCCAAACCATTTTCCCACATAATCATTCTCCACCTGTCCCAACTTTGAACCCATATAAAGATTGATCTTGGCAATCCTTGTGTATATACTGATTCTGATCTCCTCCCTTGTATGGAGGAGGTCAAAAAATTCAAAAAAATGTTGATCTAACCTGAAGTGTCGGCCACCCTTCACGAGATCTTAAAGCCCGACTTCAACAGGCCATGACCCATTTATCTACTCCTCAACCCAAGAAGAGAAAGTAGAGGAGTAGATTTGCATGTCACATCTTGACCATGGCCACTACCTACGCCATCTCTCACCGTCCACATTTTAAGAAAGGGGACACTGCCATACCTCTTGTGAGTTTTCCAACTTTGACGAGTCTTGTGATATCACTCTCCTTGATGGCGATTCTTCAATCAATATAGTACCCTTCCCTATGGTACAATCTCTTCATCTTGAGCCTCTCAAGAAAATCAGGATGATAGTTCAATTTGCCAATGGATCTATCAAGAGGTCAAAGGGTATTTTAGAAAATGTTGTCAGGTGATGCATTGATGACATCCACAGGATTTTCATGATAGACACCCTAGAGCGGAAGGCATACTCTGATACTAGACAGGAAAAACATGATTTGACTACTTTTATTGATGAGTTTGTTCCTATTCACCTTGATTTAGATGAGATTGATAAGACCAAATTTGATTTGATTGCTTTTATAAAGGAATTTGGGCCTTTGGATAATGATGATGATCCAATAGAGGCTCGTCAGGTTGGAATTGATCTTACTTTTTCGGATAATGAGTTTGAGCATTTTTATTTTGATATTTGTGAGACTTCCTAGGCCAAACATGATTACACTACTTCAACTAGTCAGTTAGTCTTGCACAATATTAAAAAGCTGAGGATACATTCTTCGTCGATCCTAATTAGTTTATGTATAATGATGACCCCAATATCGACCTACACCTTGTTAGATCCATTCCTCAGCGGTCCTTCAAGAAGGTTCGCTTTCGACCTTCTTGACATTTGTACATCCACTCCTCTTGTATATCCTTTTGTTTCATTCTTTCTTCTCCTGTTTTATCGTTCACCCCTTTTCTGTGTGCACATATGATATTCTTAGGATGTGCTTTATCCTAAGTATAGTGGGGGTGAAGGATTTGTGTTGTTCATATTCGTCTGGTTCGTCACCTTTGTTGTTGCCTATACTTAGGGATACTCTACCCTAAGTAAAGGAGGAGTGATGTTGTTCATATCATGTTTTTTTGTTTTCCCATTAAGTACGTGCATTCTCTTCATCGATTTTCCTTTTTGTATGCTCTACTATACTTAGGATTACTTAATTCTAAGTATAGGGGGGATCACCGACTTCTCTTCTTTTTATCTTTTCTTTGAGTCATTGCAGCATAGGAGTCTTTTCACTTTCTATACTTAGCACGAGTTATGTTTTCCTTTGCCGCCCTCTGATCACTATGAGGACATAGTTCGAGCTAAGCATAAGGGGGTTGTCGTATATATTGTATATATACTTTAGACATAACTCGTACTTTTAAGATAAATATTTTGGAGATATAATTATTTTGTGGATATAAAAAACGAAAAAACAACAAAAAATAAAATAAAAAATAAAAATAAACAAACAAAAAACAAACAAAAAAACAAACAAAAAATAGAAAACTTTTTGTATATACTTGTATCTATTTTAAAAATCATTTTCCCTTTAAAAATCCCTAAAAACTACAAAACCAAAAGTCTATAAAAATTTACATGTTAAAAAAAACTTTCTTTTCACATTTGCATTTTTCTTAAAAAAAATCCATAAAAAAGTTCAAAATTAGAAAATTGTTTCAAAAAAATGTTTTTTTCATATGTGCATCATATTTTTCAAAAAAATACTTTCTTTGCATTGTACATATTATCTTGCAGTTGCATGTGCTTTTTTCAAGATAGTATTGACATTTAAACTAAGTCTAGAATAAAGTTGAAAAATGGAGCTTAGTTGGACCTTAATCCACTTAATTTTAGAGTAACCTTATAAGAAATGAAGTTCAGACTTTTCAGGTCCCAGTGACTTAATTCTTTGAGTCCATAAGACTATGTTCACATGTTATCTTGAGAAGTTGAAGTAGAATATTTAACAACACACGCATGATTCTTTCAGACCGTGGCTTATCTTGGACAAGCACTATGCACGTAGCTCTTCAAGGATGAGGTAGTGATGAGGTAGAATCATTTGGCTTGGGGTGGCATATAGGGTAGTACATCTAGGCGGAACCTCTCGTCTTCCTCTAGGGAAGGAAGTGCATCTAAACCTGATATAGCGATGTTGAGGTCTAAAGACATGAAGTTGTGGGGTTGCAATAATGCTTCAAAAGAGGGATAATCTACTGGCTCAAGAGGAAAAACTCCTTATGTACATGTTGCACCTTGTATATCTTAAAAAAAGAGGGAAAATGCAGAATCTCCAAAGTGGACATGCCTAATTGAAAAGTAAAAAGCCTGCGGAGTGTATATACAAGGATAAAAATAATAATAATAAGAGCTTCAAAGTCATTTTTTTGTAAGCTTGCAGCGGATGACTTGGCTATACTGGTCAGGCATCCAAGGATAGATAGCTACACTCGTCAATGTTCATTCTTTTCTTCATCCCCTCCTCTTGAGCTGCTTGTTCTTGAACTTAGAAGGGAATATCTCCGCTCCTCGAGGAAAGAGTTGCAAGTTCGGGGAACTAGAGTTACCTTGTTGAGAGAGGTTGTTTCTTTGCTACTTTTGAGATTTGGAGCTATATCTCACTTACAACATACAAGTAAGGATTCATAGTCATAAGAATTTGTGTATGTAGACTTGTTTTGACCTGACTATTAAGGTGACCCGAATAGGAGTCTTGTGGAACGTAGAGGTTTTTATGTTTTAAATCAATCTCCCATTAAGGTTCTGACACACTAATAATCCAAAGGTTTGACATAGCTCCAAACTAACATTTTATGAAGATAAGTTTAATACTCAATATTGTCTTAACTTCTTTATTTTTCCTTTTTTTCTTTTATTCACTTATTCTTTCAAGCAAGTGTTTGCTAAGGGACTAGCAAAGGTAAAGCATAGGGGGATAATGAATCTACGATTCATCATCTTTATTCATTTATTTTAGCTTAAAATCCCTTATAAAATACCTTATATATAATACTAACTCCATGTTCTTACTAATTTGCATCTGTGTATAAATATTTTTATTTGTATATTATTTTAACCTAGAACAAATAAAAAGAAACAAAGGAAAAAAGAAAAAGAAAAGAAGATATATATATGTAATAGATACAGGCAGACCCGAACCCTGAGAGAAGATCAAGACCTGACCTGATCGACCAGGAATAAAGTAGGGGGAGATAGGGTCCTTAATCAGAAAATCCAAAATTTGTGTGTTGTAAATAAATCCACTTATTTTGTGTAAATCTGTATAAAACTCGCACTATTTTATTTGTACATAAATTGACCTCAAAATAAATAATTTTTAAAACAAAAGTTGTAAATAAAAATGTTTGCTAAATAATAAAATATTGCACAAGAAAATCTTGTATATAATAAAAGTAACCACATCCGGACCATTAAGCGATAATTGAAACATCAATTCCGGCTCCATATGAACTCAAAATGAACCAAACTCACTTCCAATGTATTATAAATTAAATTAACTTTAAAATGACTATAATTTCATAATTTTTGGAGTTATGATCGAAAAGTCAATTTTCTGGGGTGGTTTGTGCAATTTTACCATTTATTCGAACATATTGTATTTGTTTATATATTTTACAAATTATTTAAAATAAAAATACTAAAATAATAAAATAAAATTTTAAACAAAAATACTAATTTCCTTTTTTAACCATGTAGAAATATGTATTATTTGTATATACCATACGTATATAATTAATTTTATTAAATAACTACCAATAAATACAAAAATTAACATTTAGTTTTCAAATTAATAAAGTGATGAAAATATAAAAATAGTTAATTTTTGTAAATAATTTTAACACTAATCTTTTTACTGTACCTCATTTTAATTGTTTCTCTCTTATTTATTATTTTCATCCAAAAATTTAAAAATATTTAACTTTCAATTCCTATCTTTTCTATTTATATGACTCCTTCTCCATCATTTTGATTGGATTAATCTTTGGTGAGAGGAGCTCAGTCTTAGAGAGTCTTCTTATCGCAGAAGGGCTCCTAGCCCCCGAGCCGTCCAGTGACGGCGAGTTGGCCTTCGTCGATGCGATCACGGTATTTTTCCTCTCCTAAGGTGAGATCCAACATTTTCTTCTTGTTTTTTAACTTAGGTTAATCTTAGTATAATTTCTCGCATCTTCATTTCGTTGTCAATTTTTTTATATAGATTTTAGAATACATCACAACTTGATTCTTCACTACCAATCTCTATTTTTCATCTCACATCTCGATCTCTCCACGTTCACGTTATACCTTATGCAATCTCTCAACTCCAACCACGCAATGTGGTCAGAGACTCAGATCCATCTTCCACATCGCAAGGATCCGCTTCCACTCACGCATCCTGTTTTGATTTTGAGATCGAGTCATCATGTTTGCGTCCAAATTTGTTAGTAAAAAAATAAACAAATAATTTTAAAAATAGATCTATTCGTTTCTCTAACATTTATTTTGTAAGGAAAAAATATAAAAAAAGAAGAAAAATAAAAAGAAAAAAAGATTTTTGTCATTTCTATTTCCAGAAAAAAAATATTTATTTATTTATTATTTGTTGTTGTTTCCAAAAATAAAAAAAACAGGCGACATCCACCACCGCCCAACCGAGCACAGGCTGCACCGCCGCCACTTCACTGCATGGGCATCATTGCCGCATGCTTAAACCTCTGCCTGATCAACGAGCCTCTTTTATGACCACCAATTGCGAGGCTCGCAGTCCATCTGCCCAACGCGAAATCACACCGCCATCGCCGCCTATCCAACCAAGCCCGATTGCCAGCCCCGCCACGATCTGCCGACCTTTTTACTTCACCAACACCGATCCACCTCTAACAGACGGCAGTCTTCACTCGCCGCCTCTAGCCACTATAGAGGAGCCCAGCGGCCGACGCCACCATCATCTCGATCCTTAGTCGTGCACGCCTCAGATCCCTCGTCCACTTCCTTAAGCAGTGCCACCTGCGCAAGCGGCGACGTCTCTCAAAGCCAACGCCGAGCCTCTCCATCCTCCGACCAATCTTGCCGTTGAAGCTGCCCTTTGTTTGGAGAAAACGGGAGAACAACGACCCCCTTTGGTGCTTTGTGGTTTTGAAAGAACGAGAGGAGCACAGTAACTCTTGTTTTAATAAAAAGAAATTTTGGGTAAATTGCATAAAAGTCCTTCGATGTTTTACAAATTATGAAGAGGCACTGTTAGTCAAAGCATCACTTGTGCAGCACGCATTTACTGGGTAAATTGCATTTTTTTCCTTCTGTTTATTTCCTTTTATTTATTTAAGGCAAATACATTAACTATTCATATTTCAGACATTGCGTTTCCAGATTATTTATTACTTATCTTCTATATTGAAATAAATGTGTTTTGTGCCTCAAAAATTCTCAAAAAAAATAACTTAGACTCATGTTATGCTTATATTCATTGTGTAAAATTTTTATTGCATTTTATTTCATTTTTTAAAAAATAAAAAGGATGGCATTTTTCCATGTTTGAAATTCAAATATTCATAAAAATTTGAATAGTGCTCTAAAATTCCAAAAAATAGATTAACGACTATTCATTTTCTTTTAATTCTTGTCCAATTTTCATGCATTAATTCTTTTCAAAATCAAATAAATTGATTTTGTAGCCTCCCTGAGTTCGATCATGTGCATTATACAGGTAAATAAGTAGCAAAATTTATATTGATACATTATTCTCTTGTAGTTAATTTTGCAGCCTAAGATGAAAAAAACAATAAATTTTTTTATTTGATCCAGGAATTTTGGTGATAACAATGACTTTACATATCATTAATAACCGATCCCACGAGATTTCCACCTCAACAAAGTTACAGAGAGTTGCCATCGAACCACAACACAAAATGAATCAGAAAGAAACATGAATCGAAAACAAAGCTAGAAAAAGAATTGGAATCGAAAACATAGCTTATGAAGCAAACTAAGAGAGTATCGTACCTTTCTTCTCCTCGTTCTCTTGACAGCGCTTCGCTAGTGTTCCTTCCCCGCTTGCCTCTCCTCCTCCCGGCCTCTCAACCCTAGCCCTTAGGGGATGAATGCGTGGGGGGGCTATTTATTGGCTCCAGAAAACTACTAACCCTGGTTTGTAAACCATGGTTTGGACCTTAACCCCGGTTAGCGGTACATGGTTTTGGTCCATGGTTTTGGCCAAAATTTAACTTAAGGCTTAAGTTAGAACTATCCAGAAGATTCTAGATTCTTTAATGATGCTTAATTAGCGCTAATCATGATTAACTTTTAATAATCGTGATTTAACTTTCACGGCTCATGCTTAACTTTTGCTAACTATTGATTAGTCTTTACTAATGGTAGTTAAAAATCCTTAATACATCATTAGTTTCTTTAATCATGTTTAATTAGTCTTAATAATGATCATTAAGAATTAATGACACCTTAAGTCTCCTTACTTCTCTTTCTTTCGAAAATCATAACAAATCGAGACGAAGTCCGATTCATATGAAAAGAAATTCCATTGGTTTCCTCTTGACGCCGGATCTTATGATATAGGATATGTGAGATGGTCAAGTTCAAGGCTTTACAATTATATAAACCTTGAAGGAAGTCTCGTCCTCGAGACTTGAAATGCAGGCACAACAACCATAGAGAGGATTGAAACTGTAACAACCTTAAAGAGAATGAACGTCATTTCATTTATAATAAAGATATACACAGTACATAGGGTTATTATTAAACAAGTAAGGGTATTTTTCTCTCATTTAGACCTCAGGTTCCCATGTGGCTTCTTCAAACTCTTGGTTGCACCACAACACTTTAACTAGAGGTACCTCTTTATTCCTCAAATTCTTGATATTTCTGTCCAGTATTTGCATATGTATTTTTTGGTATGTTAAATCTGGCTCAACATTCAGATCATCATAGCTTACCTTTTGCTCAGGATCCTTAACATACTTTCTCAAATTCGATATATGAAAAATGTCATGTATTGCGAAAGATGTGGAGGAAGTGCAAGTCTATATGCAACTTTTCCAATACGCTAAATAATTTCAACAGTACCCATGAACATGGGTGCTAACTTCACATGCAAACCAAACCTCTGAACTCCCTTCAAAGGCGATACTTTGAGGAATATAAAGTAACCAACCTCAAACTCAAGGTCTCTTAACTTGGTTTCACTATAGCTTTTCTAGCGACTCTGAACAGTTATTATTCTTTTTCTAGCAAGCTCTACAGCTTCTCTTGTCTCCGATAGTCTATCTGAATCATAAAGGTTCTTTATCCCAACATCTTGCCAACAGAGAGGAGTAGTACACCTATGTCCATATAGTTCTTTAAACGGTTCCATGTCAATACTTGCATGACAACTATTGTTATACATGAATTCTGTAAGAAGCAAATGTTTTCCGTTCTAAGTCACATGCTCGTAGTATATCCTCTAAAGTCTGAATCGTATGTTCTGATTGACTATCTATTTGTGGATGGTATAATGTGCTCAAGCATAGCTGTGTGCCTAAGACTTTCATGAAGTTCTCCCAATAGTGTGAGGTGAATCATGAATCTCGATTGGAGACTACCTCCTTTGGGATACCATGGAGACATATCACATGTATAATATATAACTCAACAAGCTAGTTTGGATTCGAAGATAAGCTTATTGGAATAAAGTGTGCTACCTTGGCCACATGGTCTATTATAACCCAGATACTATCTTTACCACCAGTCGTCTGAGGTAGTCCCGTAACGAAGTCAATGGAAATGCTTTCCCATTTCCATTCTGGTATGGAGAGGGGTTGTAACAATTCTGATGGCTTTTAGTGTGAAGCTTTTATCTATTGGCAAGTGAAACATGAATTCACAAACTCAACCACATCTTTCTTCATTCCTGGCCACCAAGAGTATGCATGAAGATCCTTATACATCTTCGTAAGTCCTGAATGAATAGATCATCTAGGAAAATGTGCTTCACATAAGATATGTTTCCTCAATTCAGGCATGTTTGGTACTCAAACTATGTATAACCAATCTTGTATCTGGAATCCCTCTATCTCATTCTTCTCAAGTTGTTGTCTCAAGTCTTGAAGGATTGGATCATACTCCTTTCTTTCTTTATTCTATCCCAGATCTCTGGTTTATATCGATGAGGAATAGTTATACTATTAACACTACTATCAAATGGTTACCATTTACTCATCATTTAGAGTAAACGAGTAAACCCCAGAAGTGGATAACACTCACCAACCCAGGTGAATAAACTCTTCTAGTAAGGGCATCTACAACGATGTTCCCCTTACCAAGGTGGTAGGAGATGGTGTAGTCATAGTCCATCAATAATTCTAGCAATCGTCCTTGTCTCATATTGATCTCCTTCCGATTAAAAAAATATTTCAAGCTTTTGTGATCAGTAAAGATTTCAAAAGTAATACCATAAAGGTAGTTTCTCCATATATTTAAAGCGAAAGCTATAACAGCTAATTCAAGGTCATGTGTTGGGTTGTTTTTCTCATGTGTCCTAAGCTATCTTAATGCATAAGCAACTACCTTACCATGTTGCATAAGAATTACCCTAAGTCATTCATTAGATGCATCAGTGTAAATTGTAAACCCGTCAGTCCTTAAAGGTAGAGTAAGGATAGGTGCAGATGTTAAGCATTCTTTCAGTGTCTGAAATCTAGGTTCACATGCATTAGAGCATATGAATGAGACTTTCTTCTGAGTAACCTAGTCATTGGCAATGCTATTCGTGAAAAGTACTTCACAAATCTTCTATAATACCCAGCTAGACCCAGAAAAGATCGTATTTCTATGACATTCATCAGGCATTCCCAACTCATCGTTGCACTAACCTTTGTAGGATCAACTGATATACCTTCCTCGGAAATAACATGGCCTAAGAAGGATACTTCGGACCACCAGAAGTCACATTTGTTGTATTTAGCATATAGTTTGTTCTTCCTTAGTATTTCAAGTATCTGTCGGAGATGGTATTCATGCTGGTACTTATTATTGGAGTAAATAAGTACACCATTAATAAAGACTACTACAAAGTGGTCTAAGAACTCCGTGAATACTCTGCTCATGAGATCCATGAAAACTGCCCGGCCATTTGTTAGTCCAAAAGGCATAACTAAGAATTCATAATGTCCATATCTAGTTAGAAACGTTGTCTTGGGGATATCCAAATCTTTAATCTTCAATTGATGGTATCCAGATCTTAAGTAAAAATCTTGAAATACATAGTTGAACCATACAACAGGTCAGAGAGATCATCTATTCTTGCCAGAAGATACTTGTTTTTTATTGTCTTCTTATTTAACTGTCTATAGTCAATGCACAACCTCATTGACCCATCTATTTTTCTTACAAACAAGACAGGTGCACCCCATGAATCCTTTATCTAACAGTTCCCGTAACTATACTTTTAACTCTCACAACACAACTGGTGCTATCCTATTTGGAGGGATAGAGATAAGATGAGTATCAAGTGTGAGAGAGATTTCAAATTCAGTCTCTCGCTCATGTGGTAATTGTTGAACATGAATCTTCGGGGGTCGATAATTATTGATCGATAAATGTTGTTTTTGCTATACCCAAAAATCCTGTGACAAATAAACATTTTTTTTATTTTTGCTACTTATTAACTTGTATAGCGGACATGGTCGAACTCATGGAGGCCACAAATCTCGAGGGTTATTCAACTAATTCAAAAGCAATTAAGAGAAAAATAGGAATCTCAAAGAACAACTATTCTTGGTTTTGTGAATTTCTATTTTTAATTTTTTATTTTTTTAATTTCTATTTTTTATTTGTCTGATTTTAAAATTTTTAGTGGTTTTGATTTTTGTAATTTTTTATTTTCAAAAATAATGGAGTAATATGCACACAATAAAAAATACACACACCAACTCTTTTTTTGATTTTTCGATTAAATCAAGCATGCTCAGAAAAATTCAAAGAAAATATTTTTGGGTTTTAAATTTTTTAAAATGTTTTGAGATTTTTTGTGGAATTTTCGTATGTTTTTGTATTTTTTAAAATCAAACAATAATGAAAATGTGAAATTGTGCACATCTAGGAGTAGTTTGCAACTTAAAAATATTTTAAGTGCCCAAGACTCCTGACAATTATTTTATGACAAAATATAATCAAATATCTGCAAACAGGAACTAAACTCATAATTTTTGGATTTTTGTATGTTGTTTCATGTTTTTTATAAGAATTTTAGTATTTTGCAATTTCCTTAGATTTTACAAATGATTAATGCAAGAAATTTGCACAGAAATTAAAAGACAATGAAATAAAACTACATTTTTTGAATTTTTGGAGTTATTTTCGAATTTTTATGAATTTTTGAAATTCAGGAAGACAAGATAACACTGTTTTTTATTTTTTAATAATAATAAATAGTAAGAAAATTCTATGAAAAATTTAAACAATGAAAAGCATTATGGCAGAAGCGTGCATAAATTTTTTTAGAATTTTTAGGATAATAAAATTATTTATTTTGATGAAAAGATCAAGCAAGTTTAAGGTCTGGAATGCAAGACTAAGATGTAAATAGTTCTTGTTTTTGCATTAAAGAAATAGAAGAAATAAAACAGAGGAAGAAATATGTAATTTACCCAATAATAACATCCGCAACACGTGCGTGAGGAGTTGGCGGGGACCTTTTGGTAATTATGGAAACTTCTGGAGCGATTGTTGCAATTTTCCAAAGATATATTTTTTTAATTTTAAAGCAGGGGACTAAGGTTCATGTTTTCCTCTTTCGTTCTTTCATCTACAAGCAACAAGAGGGGGTGCCGCCCCTCTTTCTTCTCTTCCACGCAGGAAGTGGTCTTCGGCAGCAGTGAGGCGGTGGCACGAGTTGGAAGGAGGCACCGACCACGGGCTTTAGAGGTTGTGTGAGTTGGAAGGAGACGCAGGTCGCGGGCTTCAGAGGTTGCGCGAGTTGGAGGGGGACATGGGCGAGTCACAAGCGAGATGGAGTTGAGGAGGAGCCGTAGTGATCTACGGAGATGGAAGTGGCCTTTGGAGGATGGTGCGGCGGCGAGGTGGTGGAGGCGAGCTCTGCGGGCGGAGATGTGTGACTATAGGCGCCGGTGGAGGTCTTCTGTTGGAGGAGGAGGATGCCCGCGGTGGTAAAGGGGCGCCGCCCCAAGCGATAGCAACATGGGGGCGGTGGCGCACGAGCGGCGGGCAAGGTGCGATGGTGCTGCGGTGATGGTTGTCCAGGCAAAGGGACCGGCGACCGTAGATGGAGGAGGTTGGCGGCGGCGGCTGAGGGTTGCCGCCCCTCCTTTATTTTATTATTTTTTTGTTTTTGAAAAAAACTATAAGAAAAAAAACTATAAATATTTTTTTATTTTTTTATTTTATTTAGGTGATCATGCAGAACAAACGTTAGAGAGAAAATAATAATATTTTTTTGTTTTTTATATTTTTTATTTATAGACAAATTAGGATACGACCTCAATGACTCGGTCCCAAATCAAAAATAGAATTCATGAAAGAGGATCCGGTGAAATGGAAGAATCGAATCCGATTATATGACCATCGTACGCGGTTGGAGTTGAAAGATCGTGGAAGATAGAAAATGAACGTGGAGAGATTGAGAAAATGAGGTGAAAACTCGAGATGGTAGCGGATCAAATCGTAATGGATATTTTTTTAAGATCTAGAAAAACAAAATAACGATGAAATCAAAATGTGACAAAATGAAACTACGATTAATTTAGACGAAAAATAAGAAAAACGACGATGGATCTCAACTTAAGAGTGGAAATTGATCGTGATCACCTCGACGAAGGCTGACTCACTGTCACCGGTGAAGGATACTGAGAATTATCAAGCGCATCACGGAAGCGTGTTGATCGCATCATATGTGATCGGGGCGACTAGTCGCACTAGTCGCTAGATGCAGCGGAAATTAAAATTTTAATCAAGTGATGAAACCACATGATCATGAGAACATTTCTCGGATCGTTTCATCAAACCACAAAGTATAAGGAATACCTTTTGGAGTGTGGTTGTAATCACGAGATCTCTAAAGCAAGAGATCCTCCTATCTCAAGTCCGATCCACTAAGATGGCACTTGTGAATGCGATGATGAAACGTGTTCCTTCCGCAATCCTCAATAAAGATCCAAGCTACGAGTCCCTTTATTTCGTCCAACAAATCTGTCGTCTTCCTTTAGATCAAGCAGCCTCAAAGAAGAAGGAGCTCCTCGAGTCGTCGAAGGCGAAGGCGAGAGACTCTCTTCCTCACTACAAGATGGACGACCACCTTGAAGAAGAAAGGGAGAGAGAGAGAGAGAGAGAGTAGGTGAGAATGAGAGAGAGAGAGGGAGAGAGTAGTAACCTTGTACAAATCTTGTTCATGTCCCTTTGAAAGGCTAGGCTAGCCCTCCTTATATATTAGTTTGGGATCCAATGGATCTCGATCCATGGGACACATAGATCCAACGGCCAAGTTGATCTATGTATTAATCAATGGCCATGATTCCTGTGGCTAAAAACCAACGACATTAATTTATATTTAAATAAAATATATGTTGCAACATTATCAACATAATTTAATTTAACATAAATTAAATATCAAGAGATAATAAGATAAAAAGAATGACGAAATAATTAAATCACCCCCCAAAATAGGGGGTGCCACCCATGGTTGATGCCGCCCCTATTTTTGTGGTGATTTTATCTCCCATTTTATTTTATCTATTATCTTTTAATTAATTTTGTAATAACTATAATCACAAAATTATTCATCAAATTAATTCCAAATTAATTTTTGAATATTTCAATCATGCCATTGAAAAATATATGAATCATATTCACAACCCAAACTAATTTGTAAATTACATTTCCAATTAATTAATTAATGTGAATCCAATCCACATTAATAATTAACAAATACTATTTGCAAAAATTCTCTCTATTCGATATGTATATTTTAAATTATATTTATAATACACGAATATTACGGATAGTATTATCCACATTCTCTAATCGTTGATAATTAAATCCCATTTAGTTATCTTGGATAATCATTCTCACAATATGAATCTCAATTATATTATGCTTGATAAATAAATCTCATTTAATCATCAAGTCCTTCTTTCTTGGATATGTAGTTCATCAAATGAATTATTCTTGAACCCCTTCAAGAATAATGTGCTATCTCCGCAGATACGTGGAGATAAGGACAGGGCGATTGTATTGTTCCACGTTGTAACACCCCGTAATTTTCGGTTTTTTCTGAAATTTTAAAACCTATTCAATATTATACTCAAAAGAAGCGTCTCGTCGCAAGCTTTCCAACGAGCCCGAAAATGCGTAATTCCGAGTTTGGATGTGGGAGATATGCCTATTTTGGTGAAGATGGGTCAGGGATATGAGGGGATTTAATGGTTACGAGTTTTGGTTAATTAATCACGGATTAGGGCTATTTTAGGGTTTTTAAAATTAAGGTTTTAATCCTCAACTATATAAAGACCCACACCCTTCATCCCCCCTCATTCCTACTCCTTCCCAAACCCTAACCCATTCCTTTCCTCCTCCCCAAGTCATTCTCTTATCCCCTTTTCCCTCTCCTTCTCTAGAGAACCAAAGGGAGATCGGTGCAAGCTCTGAAGCTTTGCGACAATAAGAAAAGGAAGAGCATCATCGCAAACAAAAGGGGCACTTCTCTCATCAGACTCTTGGTAGAGCAATCAAACACGCGGATCAGGGACGCGCGCTATCATAGGTAATGGATCTTCGACTTTCTCCTCATTTTTTTGGGGATTGTCATATCGAGATTGAATACTTCTTTTTGATCCTATCCCGGGGATCATCTCTTGCTGTTGGTATATCATGAATCCTATGCCTTTTTTTTATCCATCATGATTGGTTGTGGAAGATAGTTCTTTCTCGTTAATGGCATAATTGAGAAGTTGATGCATCCTTTGATACGGACTCGTGTTATAAGGCTTTGGCTTGGAAAATAATATCATTTTTTTACTTGGGATAATGACATCATACATTAGAATATAGTCTTTGAAAGTATAGATGTACATTTTCAATTGACGTTGGGGTGTGGACATGTAATAAAGTTATCGATCTGGTTAACCTTGTTACATGTTAAAGTTAATAAAAATAATTCACAGTTTTTGTTATGTAGTGACAGTGCTATGCGTGATAAGGTATAAACCTTAGCATGAATCGTATTATTACAGTTTGAGGACTCTTGCAATGTCAATAATTAAAGATTGAGAATATCGGGCATCTTGTTACCATGTGTTGCTAAATAGCTGTCAGTTTTTTTCCCTAAATACCCAGACTCAATGCTATCATTACGGACGCAGTTATGTTATTTTAGGAAGAGTTGATTATATTACGGATACAGTTATGCTATTTTGGGAAGAGTTGATTATATATTAAAAACAGGTCTATTAAATTATATTGACCAAGATCTTTACCTGCATCGCATCCTCTAATTTGGCATATGAGTAATACATTGTGAGATGAAGAACGTTACAATAGTTTCAATAGTTTTTGTGAAGTCCTATTGCATGTTGTATTGGAATATCACACAACAAAGTTATCACAGTCACGATCTCTTGAATATGTAATTAATAGTATATGTTGTTTAGTGAGCAATATCTTGAATTGTGCATAGGATATCAATTACTATGACCCTCCCACTCACCGTCACTATAGCTATATATGCCTTATTTGATCATGTTTTCATTTGCTATACTCTATAAATATAAGCTTTTACGTAACTATTCAATTTCACTTATTATATTTATTCCTAGTTATCATAATCATTGGAACATCTTACTTTAGAGAACACAGATTATGCACATGAGTTGCCTAGACATCTTGGTACCTCTCTTCTAATACGTGATGAAATGCTAGGAGCTAGGTGTTGGAATTTCTACTATTATAAACAGGGGCTACGCTGTATTCATTATGATTACGAATACGGATTTTTTAAAAAAAAAGAATCTGATGTATTGGGGCTTATGTTGCATTGCATGCTCGGGAATATCTAGAACAACTGCGAAGTGTATGAAATGAGCACGAGTCCTAAATAGTACGAGGTCGGACATATGGTTAATGAGAATACTTGTCGTATCCCAAACTAATTGCTTACGAATGTATTATACGTATTGAGGATGAAAATATAAATACTACAAGGTGGGTGCACACCCTTGTGGTCCGGTGGAGCCGACAGTGAGTCACCCCCTCTCGAGGGGCATCACAGAGTGGGGTGGTGGTAGGTACTCTGGTGGAATTGAGGTGGATGTACACGTGCATCACACCATACGGATCCGTTTTTGTTGCACTTTTTAGGGAGCGAGCGAGACTCCTCCGGCAGACTCGATTGACAGAGAGGCGACTCATTGGGCATGTATGCCCGTCTCGAGTGTCAGAGTACTACCAACTAGACTAGCTGAAGGATCGCGCTTGGGCACAGGTTTTAGGTTGCACTTTGAGTGGAGTGTTGCAGGCTTCATTCCTAGTGTAGGCTTTCTCCTTTGACGAGCGAGTCCGGGATAAGTAAATGAAAGTATGGATTGAGATATGTCAAAGAATTGGTTTTGATGGCATATGTGATAAAGGCTTAGAAAATAGTGATGGTATTTTGTTATATGCTTTTAAAAATGTTCTCTTCTAAACTTATTCAGTTACCGCAATTGCATTTCCTACATATATTCTTTTAATTTATAATTGATCTATCCTTACCGAGTCAGTTGACTCACGAGTTACATTCTTTGGAAATCCAACAGGAAGTGTCGAGCAGGAGACAGAGGCTCATATTTTTAGTGGTGCATCTGCAGGCCGTTGTTAAGGTTGAGGACTAGTTTTGTAGTAGTCTATGTTTTCCTTCCTTCCCATTTATTTACTATGTAATAAAAAGACTGAGGATTTATTGTATCCTTGTGGACTTTTGTTATCAATGGAAACTTAGTTTTTCTTCCCTATGTCTTTATTGTTGTATAAATGGTATATCATGCAGGTTGTTTATGACTGTTGTTGGGTAATATTGAGAATGGGTGTTGAGATGCGCTACCGTCGAGGCGGGGCGTTTCATTTGGTATCAGAGCCAAATTACCCCATCAGTCATAGACAACTGTATGGTAGGAGAAATACCATTGTACATTAGACAAGTAGTCTTCCGACTTTTGAAAAAAAAATAATGATCAAGGTTGACTGGTGACCTCTACTCTTGGATCTAATTGCAATTTCCTTTTATTTCTACACTTGTAGATCATGCCGCCTCGTAGGGATTAGACTGCATAGCAGTTGGCTGCGATGATGGAGATGCTGCAAGATGTGCAGCAGAGGCAGCTCATGCTCGAGGAGCGATTGTCGAGATCTGCATCTGAGGGCGGGTCTGGAATGGGTGGGGGAGATGGTGATCCACCACCACCGCCACCTCCTCCTCCTCCTCCGTCGCCGCCACCACCGTGACAAGAGGACATATTTTCAAAATATCGCAAGGAGAAAGTTCCGGAGTTTCTGGGCAATAGAAGCCCAGATGTGGCAGAGAGATGGCTGAAGCGTGTAGAAAAGGTATTTCGTACCATACATGTATCAGATGAGGAGAAGGTTACCCTTGCCACTTACTCCTTAGCGGGCTATGCTGAGGAATGGTGGAGTTCTATGGAGCCGCAGATAGCAACGCCGGTTACTTGGGAGAAATTTACTGAGGTGTTCCGGGAGCATTTCTATCCGGAATACTGGCTAGAGCAACGTCACGTGGAGTTCACCCTACTTGAGCAAGGGAACAGGACCGCGACTACTTATCTGAACAGGTTCACGGAGTTGTTGAAGTATGCTGCTAGCACGGTGCCAACCGAGGCTGACAAAGCATTCAAGTTATTTCGAGGTCTTCGTAAGGAAATTAGCGAGAGGCTAGTACCCCTTAGATTGGTTACTATGAAGGAAGTGATTGACGCTGCATCCCGAGTGGAGGAGGACTTGCGCGAAGGCAGGTCAGTACAAACCAGGCAAAGAGGACCCAGCTATTATGGGAGGTCTGCTCGTAATGATCGATCAATGTCACGGAGAAGACAACGTCTCCACCCCTACCGACCCGACATGTCTACCGGGTCCACACATGGAGGAGCTCCTACCTTGGGGCAAGCACTTTTCGAGCCATCGCGACCAGCACATCCAGCGGTGAACACCATGACAGATGCACGTGTTTGCTACCGATGCAATCAGGAGGGACACATCAGGTCCAATTGTCTGCTGGGAGCTTCACAGATGCGAGGTACTGTACGAGGGGGACGTCTGCAGCACCAGGGACGTGGTTCTACCTCTCGTGGTGGCAGGGGACATCTCAACCAGACTCGAAGCACGGTAGGTTCCAGTGGGCCACGAAGAGGACAACTCAATGCCATCACTGATGGGCAAGTACATGCTTCGGGATCAATAGTACGAGGTATGATTTCAGTAGGCAACTTTACAGCTCATGCTCTTTTTGACTCGGGTGCATCTCATTCCTTCGTATCATGGAGTTTTGCGGATACCTTAGGCTGAGAGCCTACCATAGTTTCAAACCCTTATCTTATTAAGGGACCTGGGGGTCAGGTGTTTGTTGTCCATCGGGTATTTCCCGATTGCCCAGTTTATATTGGAGGTTATATGTTGTAGGCGTACTTGCTGCTCATTCAGATGGAGGATTTCGATGTTATTCTCGGCATGGACTGGCTTGAGGATCACCACGCATGTTTAGACTATTTCCAAAAACATATTATTTTCAGGATTCCTGAGCTACAAGAATTCATATTTGATGGAAGCACCTCGTCGAGAGGGGTAACCTGCATATCAGCATTGCAAGCTCATCGTCTGTTATCTCAAGGATGTGAAGGATTTAGTGCTCACATCATTGGGAATCAAACTCCCATGGAAGGAATAGAGGCGATTAAAATAGTAAAGAACTTTCCAGATGTATTTCCTGTAGATCTTCCTGGGCTTCATCCACCTCGTGAGGTGGAGTTTGAGATTTCTATCATTCCAGGAACTCAACCAGTATCCATGACACCATACAGGATGGCACCAGCGGAGCTGAAGGAACTCAAGGTGCAGTTACAAGAACTGCTGGAGAAGGGTTTCATACGCCCTAGTACATCTCCATGGGGAGCGCTTGTCTTTTTTGTTAAGAAGAAGGATGGATCTATGCGCATGTGTATAGATTATCAGCAGTTGAATAAAGTAACAATCAAGAATCGTTACCCTTTGCCGCGCATTGACGATCTCTTTGATCAGCTACAAGGGTCATCCATCTTCTCTAAGATTGATCTACGGTCTGGTTATCACCAGTTACGTATTCGGGATGTGGACATACCTAAGTCTGCATTCAGAACCAAATATGGTCACTACGAGTTCTTGGTGATGCCCTTTGGCTTGACAAATGCCCCAGCAGCATTCATGGACATGATGAATCGGGTTTTTCAGCCTTTCCTCGACAGTTTTGTTGTGGTTTTCATTGATGATGTCCTTATCTACTCTCGAGATGAGAAGGAACATCGCACTCACTTACAGACAGTGCTGGAGACCTTGCGGAGGCACAAACTATATGCGAAGTTTAGTAAGTGTGAGTTCTGGCTTCAAGAAGTATCATTCTTAGGCCATGTTATCTCAGGTGCAGGAGTGTCTGTGGATCCTGCAAAAATCGAAGCAGTCCTTAGTTGGGAACGACCGAAGAACATGTCTGAGATCCGAAGCTTTCTTGGTTTAGCCGGTTATTACAGACGCTTTGTGAAGGGATTTTCTCAGATTGCCCTTCCCCTCACCTAGCTGACCAAGAAGGAGATGCCATATGCTTGGTCAGAAGAGTGTGAGAATAGCTTCTAGACACTTAAAGAAAGGCTCACTACAGCTCCCATCTTGACAATTTCGTCGGGTCCAGACGGATTCACAGTTTACACTAATGCATCAAAGGAGGGTCTGGGTGCGGTTTTAATGCAACATGGTAAGATTGTTGCATATGGATCTAGACAGTTGAAGCCACATGAGAAGAATTATCCAACCCATGATATGGAACTGGCAACAGTTGTCTTTGCTCTTAAAATGTGGAGGCATTATCTTTATGGTGTTGCTTTCGAAATCTTCACAGATCACAAGAGTCTCAAGCATCTTTTTGATCAGAAGGAGCTTAATATGAGTCAAGGGAGATGGTTGGAGCTTTTAAAGAATTATGAGTGACCATCTCTTACCATCCTGGTAAGGCGAATGTGGTCGCTGATGCCCTTAGTCGTAGGCCTCATTCAAGTGAACCCCATCCTCAGCTTAAAGCATGGGATCTTCTTGCAACTTTCAGTCATTGGCATCCATTTCAGAGTAGTAGAGAAACGATCATAGTTCCATCCCCTTCACGTCCAGAGTTAGTTGAGCGAATTATCCAGGGACAACATGAAGACCTGAGTATGCAGAGACTCAAGGAGAAGGCTATTGCAGGAACCTTAGTTGGCTTTTCTTATCAAGATGGGGTGCTACGAAATGGGAATCGATTGTGTGTCCCAGCAGATGTACAATTGAGGGAGGAGATCATGCGTGAGGCACATAGTTCACGTTTGTCGATACATCCTGGTGGCACCAAGATGTATAAGGACTTGAAAAAGAATTTTTGGTGGAAGCAAATGAGAAGGGATGTGGCCAAGTTTGTGGCCAAATGCCTGACATGTCAGCAAATTAAGGCTGAGCATAAGAGACCACCTGAACTTTTGCAATCCCTTCTTATTCCTGAGTGGAAGTGGGAGGGTATATCTATGGATTTCGTGACGGGTCTTCCTAAGACCTCTAGTAGTCATGATGCCATCTGAATCGTGGTTGATAGGCTTACTAAGTCAGCACATTTCATACCTGTGAGTATAGCATACACTCCCTTACAGCTTGCAGTGGTCTTTATTAAGGAGATTGTCAGACTTCATGGGCTGCCGAAGCAGATTGTATCTGATCGTGATCCAAGGTTCACCTCTCACTACTGGAGGGAATTCATGAGTTCTTTAGAAGTACAACTATGCCTCAGTTATGCTTACGTCCACAGACCGACGACAATCCGAGAGGACGATTCAGACATTGGAGGATCTTCTTCGAGCATGTGTGCTGGAGTGGAAAGGGTCGTGGAAGGACCATTTGCCGTTAGCAGAGTTTACGTATAATAACAGTTACCATGCCAGCATAGGCATGGCTCCTTTTGAAGCATTGTATGGAAGATGATGCTCTACACCTCTGAGTTGGCAGGAGATTGGACATAACCTTCTTCATAAGGTAGAGTATTTGGAGGAGACTGCTAAGGCAATCAAGATAGCTCGGAAGAAATTGCTTACTGCACAGAGTAGGCAAAAGAGCTATAGCAATAGACGACACACTGATCTTAGCTTTGAAGTTGGAGATTTTGTCTTCTTGAGAGTTTCTCCCACAAAGGGAGTTCAGCGTTTTTGAGTGAAGGGAAAGTTAGCACCCCGGTTTGTCGGACCGTTCGAGGTTCTCGACAAGATTGGTAAAGTTGCGTACAGGATTGCTCTTCCTCCTCACCTTGCTGGTGTGCATGATGTTTTTCATATCTCCAACTTGAGAAAATATATGCATGATCCATCGCATGTGATTAGTTATGATGACCTTCATGTGGACCTGAGTTATCCGGAGGAACCAGTTCGAATCATCGATCGTTCAATGAAGAAATTAAGGCAGAAGGAGATACCTTTGGTGAAGATCCTTTGGCAACGACACAACTCCGAGGAGGTCACCTGAGAACCTGAGGCAGATATGTGACGGGACTACCCATACCTTTTTGAAGGTAATATATAAGCTACTTTCATCCTTTTTAAGGTTGTTATCTTTTACTCGATAGGATCCAACCTTTTAAGGTTGTTTTGATTACACCTTTTGCATCCTAAGTCTCGGGGATGAGACTGTTTTTAAGGTTGTTATGATGTAACACCCCGTAATTTTCGGTTTTTTCTGAAATTTTAAAACCTATTCAATATTATACTCAAAAGAAGCGTCTCGTCGCAAGCTTTCCAACGAGCCCGAAAATGCGTAATTCCGAGTTCGGATGTGGGAGATATTCCTGTTTTGGTGAAGATGGGTCAGGGATATGAGGGGATTTAATGGTTACGAGTTTTGGTTAATTAATCACGGATTAGGGCTATTTTAGGGTTTTTAAAATTAAGGTTTTAATCCTCAACTATATAAAGACCCACACCCTTCATCCCCCCTCATTCCTACTCCTTCCCAAACCCTAACCCATTCCTTTCCTCCTCCCCAAGTCATTCTCTTATCCCCTTTTCCCTCTCCTTCTCTAGAGAACCAAAGGGAGATCGGTGCAAGCTCTGAAGCTTTGCGACAATAGGAAAAGGAAGAGCATCATCGCAAACAAAAGGGGCACTTCTGTCATCAGACTCTTGGTAGAGCAATCAAACACGCGGATCAGAGACGTGCGCTATCATAGGTAATAGATCTTCGACTTTCTCCTCATTTTTTTGGGGATTGTCATATCGGGAATGAATACTTCTTTTTGATCCTATCCCGGGGATCATCTCTTGCTGTTGGTATATCATGAATCCTATGCCTTTTTTTTATCCATCATGATTGGTTGTGGAAGATAGTTCTTTCTCGTTAATGGCATAATTGAGAAGTTGATGCATCCTTTGATACGGACTCGTGTTATAAGGCTTTGGCTTGGAAAATAATATCATTTTTTTGATTTGGGATAATGACATCATACATTAGAATATAGTCTTTGAAGGTATAGATGTACATTTTCAACTGACGTTGGGGTGTGGACATGTAATAAAGTTATCGATCCTGGTTAACCTTGTTACATGTTAAAGTTAATAAAAATAATTCACAGTTTTTGTTATGTAGTGACACAGTGCTATGCGTGATAAGGTATAAACCTTAGCATGAATCGTATTATTACAGTTTGAGGACTCTTGCAATGTCAATAATTAAAGATTGAGAATATCGGGCATCTTGTTACCATGTGTTGCTAAATAGCTGTCAGTTTTTTTCCCTAAATACCCAGACTCAATGCTATCATTACGGACGCAGTTATGTTATTTTAGGAAGAGTTGATTATATTACGGATACAGTTATGCTATTTTGGGAAGAGTTGATTATATATTAGAAACAGGTCTATTAAATTATATTGACCAAGATCTTTACCTGCATCGCATCCTCTAATTTGGCATATGAGTAATACATTGTGAGATGAAGAACGTAACAATAGTTTCAATAGTTTTTGTGAAGTCCTATTGCAAGTTGTATTGGAATATCACACAACAAAGTTATCACAGTCACGATCTCTTGAATATGTAATTAATAGTATATGTTGTTTAGTGAGCAATATCTTGAATTGTGCATATGATATCAATTACTATGACCCTCCCACTCACCGTCACTATAGTTATATATGCCTTATTTGACCATGTTTTCATTTTCTATACTCTATAAATATAAGCTTTTACGTAACTATTCAATTTCACTTATTATATTTATTCCTAGTTATCATATTCATTGGAACATCTTACTTTAGATAACACAGATTATGCACATGAGTTGCCTAGACATCTTGGTACCTCTCTTCTAATACGTGATGAAATGCTAGGAGCTAGGTGTTGGAATTTCTACTATTATAAACAGGGGCTACGTTGTATTCATTATGATTACGAATACGGATTTTTTAAAAAAAAAAGAATCTGATGTATTGGGGCTTATGTTGCATTGCATGCTCGGGAATATCTAGAACAACTGCGAAGTGTATGAAATGAGCACGAGTCCTAAATAGTACGAGGTCGGTCATATGGTTAATGAGAATACTTGTCGTATCCCAAGCTAATTGCTTACGAATGTATTATACGTATTGAGGATGAAAATATAAATACTACAAGGTGGGTGCACACCCTTGTGGTCCGGTGGAGCCGACAGTTCCCCCACTCGAGGGGCATCACAGAGTGGGGTGGTGGTAGGTACTCTGGTGGAATTGAGGTGGATGTACACGTGCATCACACCATACGGATCCGTTTTTGTTGCACTTTCTAGGGAGCGAGCGAGACTCCTCCGGCAGACTCGATTGACAGAGAGGCGACTCATTGGGCATGTATGCCCGTCTCGAGTGTCAGAGTACTACCAACTAGACTAGCTGAAGGATCGCACTTGTGCACAGGTTTTAGGTTGCACTTTGAGTGGAGTGTTGCAGGCTTCATTCCTAGTGTAGGCTTTCTCCTTTGACGAGCGAGTCCGGGATAAGTAAATGAAAGTATGGATTAAGATATGTCAAAGAATTGGTTTTGATGGCATATGTGATAAAGGCTTAGAAAATAGTGATGGTATTTTGTTATATGCTTTTAAAAATGTTCTCTTCTAAACTTATTCAGTTACCGCAATTGCATTTCCTACATATATTCTTTTAATTTATAATTGATCTATCCTTACCGAGTCAGTTGACTCACGAGTTACATTCTTTGGAAATCCAACAGGAAGTGTCGAGCAGGAGACAGAGGCTCATATTTTTAGTGGTGCATCTGCAGGCTGTTGTTAAGGTTGAGGACTAGTTTTGTAGTAGTCTATGTTTTCCTTCCTTCCCATTTATTTACTATGTAATAAAAAGACTGAGGATTTATTGTATGCTTGTGGACTTTTGTTATCAATGGAAACTTAGTTTTTCTTCCCTATGTCTTTATTGTTGTATAAATGGTATATCATACAGGTTGTTTATGACTGTTGTTGGGTAATATTGAGAATGGGTGTTGAGATGCGCTACCGTCGAGGCGGGGCGTTTCACACGTATAGTGACTTGGATGTTGAGATCTCATCTCAAATCCAGATCTTACGTACCTCCCATAGATGCTAGATTAAATCAAGACCGCAAATCTAATCTTCTCATTGCATCTGAATCTCATTCAGACCAATGTCCAACACTTGGACCAAGATCAGATTGCTTCTCTACTGAGAGGAGTCACTAAAATCAAGACCTATTTCATCACTCCCTCGGAATGGAAGCGTCATGGTTATACAATCTTTATGATCACATCACCCTCAAGTATTCCCAATATCTGTACATCCTGCATACTGGAAGACCTATGATCAACCTGAAGATTAAGATCAATTTTACATTGTCTTCTTCAGGGTTTGATTACCAAGTTTCTCAATCTTGATCATTGGGAATTGGTATCGATCATATGCTTTCCCAAAGCATATATCATACCTTCAAATTCATGTCATGCTTCCAAAGCACGACGACCATGCATGGAATTTGGTCGGTCCCAATACCTCATGAGTGAGCTCATGTCTTCCGATTCTTAAGTGAACCTGTATGATCCTTTGAGAGATCGTATTACTCATATGCCCTTACATGCACACCAACGCACCGGTGTATAGACCTTGGTTAGGTCATCAACCTATTGGTCTGCCAAATGTACATACTCAGACATATAGTAACACATCTGTCTCCGGTCAGAGGATGCGTGCCTATGCTATGACAGCATTCACCATAGGACTTAGTTTATCTCGATCTCACTAAGTCAACCTTTTGACCTAACTAATCTGACACCTCCGAATCACTATTCCCATGCAGAGGACTTGCATCAAGAGGTCGGTCAGATATCAGCCTATGTGAGAAAGGATTGCCATCTCCTACTTAGGATGGAGATCATCTCTTAATAATCATTTAACGGTGCTTGATGAGCCCTCTATCTAATCCTTAGATATTCATACAAACACCTGCCTTTATGGTTCACTTAATGAATCAATAGCTATATGATCATCAAGATGGCCATGGTACATAACCCTAATTGTACAGAGGGACCTTATAGTGCGTTCATTCATTTAATTTCAGAAAGGGAGTGAAACATCAATAACTTTTATTGATAAACAAATATATATTACAATAACATTTATTGTAAGAATCGTTCGCCCAGGGCTCACATGTCTAACAATCTCCCACTAGCCCTTAGAACCATTCAGGTACAATCTGTAAACCCATACTCATTACATGATGGTCAGAAAACTTCTGTGTCAGAGGTTTGGTGAGAGGATCAGCAACGTTGTCGGCAGAGGTCACCTTGGTGATGATGATGTCACCACGCTTTTGAATCTCCCGAATGATGTGGTATTTCCTTTCCACGTGCTTGCTCTTTTGATGCCATCTGGGTTCCTTTGCTTGGGCAATGGCTTCCGTGTTATCGCAGAGTAACGGTATGGGAGTATCAGAGGAAACTATGCCAAGCTCCAAGATGAACTTATGTAACCACACCGCCTCTTTTGCAGCATATGATGCGGCAATGTATTCGGCTTCTGTTGTTGAATCCGCCGTAGTGTCCTGCTTCTTACTTCTCCATCTCACAGCACCACCGTTCAATAGGAATACAAACCTTGATGTTGACTTTCAATCATCAATATCTAACTGGAAATCTGAATCTGTATATCCCAAGACTTGGAGATCACCATCCCCATAGACCAAGATGTAATCTTGCGTTCGTCTTAGATATTTGAATATGTTCTTTGCTGCATTCCAGTGTTTCTCTCCATAGTAGGATTGGTAACGACTTACCACTCCCACTGCATGGCAGATGTCTGGCCTAGTACACGTCATGGCATACATCAAGCTTCCTACAGCTGATGCGTAGGGGCATCCAGCCATGGCCTTCCTTTCCTCAACACTTTGAGGAGTCATCCCTTTAGACAGATGGATACCATGTCCTAAGGGGAGGAATCCTTTCTTGGAACTATCCATACGAAATCGTTCAAGAATCTTCTTGATGTATCCATGTTGTGATAATCCCAATATTCTCTTTTCTCAGTTTCTGAACAACTTCAGGCCTAAGATGTAAGAGGCTTCTCCAAGATCTTTCATCTCGAAGGTATGGGACAACCAAATCTTCACACCGGTCATCATTCCTGTACATCCTCAATGATAAGGATATCATCTACATAAAGCACGATGAACACAATGACGCTCCCACTAAGCTTCTTGTACACACAAAGTTCATCAAGATTCTGCACAAAATCATAACTCTTTATGGTTTTGTCAAATCTGATGTTCCAGCTACGAGAAGCTTGTTTGAGCCCATTGATGGATTTCTTCTGCTTGCATACTTTTGCATCCTCAACTATGAAGCCCTGGGGCTGCTCCATATAGATATCCTCCTTGAGGTATCCATTGAGGAAGGTTGTCTTGACGTCCATCTGCTAGATGTCGTAGTCAAGAGATGCAGCTATAGCTAGCGGTGTCCTGATGGACTTAAGCATAGCCACAGGAGAGAAGTCTCATCGTAGTCGATGCCTTCTCTCTGTGTGTAGCCCTTGGCTACGAGCCGTGCCTTGAAAGTCTCTACTTTCCCATCAGGTCCCCTCTTTCTCTTGAAGATCCATTTACACCCAATGGGTTTTACCCCTTTAGGTGGATCCTCTAGGGTCCATACACCATTCTTATGCATGGAGTCAATTTCTAACTTCATTGCCAGCATCCATCTATCCATGTCATGATCCGCCAGTGCTTCATCAAATGAAGAAGGATCATTTTCAGTCTCACCTGACACATGGAATCCATACCTTTCAGGTGGTGCAACCACCCTCGAACTCCTTCGAAGAGGTATGGGTGTTTCATTTTTATTCATCTCTTCAGTTTCTGGTTCAGGAATCTCAGAATCCTCAGGGGATTCAATGAGTTCCTCTACTTCATTTCTATCTTGACCTTTAAGGAAATCATCCTCCAGAAATTTCACATCCCTAGAGACAAAAACTTTTTGGGTCTCAGGGTCATAAAGCTGGTATCCAATACCATCTTTAACATACCCAATGAAGTAGAATTCACGAGTGCGCGATTCTAGCTTACTTGCGTCCACGTTCTTAGCATGGACGAAGCATATATAATTAATTCGGCCAACTGCATTTTTTCCAGATATTTTGATGCGAATTAAATTTACTATGAATTAAATATTTAAGCAATGTGATTTTTAGTAACTAATTTTAATAACTAGCAAACCTAAATATTTCTCAGAATTAAGATTACCCCAGATGTATCTAAATAATACATATTTTGTAAAAATTCTAAATCCCAAAAATGTCACCTTCACAGAGTACTAAAAATCATTTACTTCAATAACAAATTATTTATTTTAAGAAAATCCACATGCAAATGAGATGATTTTTTGGGCCCATGTCAAAGACTAATTAATCCTACACACACTGATTTTTGATGAATTTTTTAGCACATATTAATTTTCTATGAATTTCAAAATCTCAATTGGTCAAAGTATGGAATACTACACTAATTTAGTGTTCATAAATAAATCATGTCCCACAAAAATTCAATCAAATAACCAATAGATATAGAATTAAATATTCTTTAACATGCAATTTTTGGAATTAAAATATGATGACAAATGATGCTCTAAAATAATGTCCAAACATGAGGGTATAAATACAAATAAATAATTAAAATAACTAGAATAAATAAGAAAAGGGATTAAAAGAGTATTACTAGAACCCGGATGGCATTCTTAACAATTTTTCTAAGCGGGAGTGAGGCTCGCACATGTTGAGCCAGACGCGGGTTGGGAGGCGTACGCCAAACCTTCAGGTGGCTCATTGAGGGAGTTTCTGCTCGACCAAATGCGCTCTTCAGTGCCACTCGATCTTCATCAGACAGTATCTGTACCTCCGCCCACTGGTGTGCTTGAACAAAAGATAGCCAAAGAAGTCAATCGACGAGGAGGAGAACAACCTGCTTGTATATTGTGGTGATAGAGAGGAGTCCTCAGAGATGGTATCTGATGGTACGAATTCCACCTCCATCGACACATGATGAACAGTGCAGTCAGGTCCGAGCAAATGGGTGCCATAAAGGCTCTCTTACGGGGTTGATGGTCGATGACGATGTGGATAAGTGTACGGCCCAAAGGAGACGTGCCCACTAGATAGAGTGTAAATGGTTGTGGGTTGAGGTGGAGATTTGATTGTCGAAGATGGAGTCAGACATGTAGAGCTTTGATCTTTTCACAAAGACTGAGTAGCGCGAGGGTATGAAAGGATGATTTAGAGATGAAGAGAGGAGGAACCAAAGATGATTTACGGTCACGAACTCAACTGAGGATGAGAGGTATGGAAGATAGATCGAAAGTGATGAGATAGAAGTAATGCGGGTGATGATTCATGGGTTGAAAAGGGTTCCAAATAGAATGAGAACAAAGAATATTGTGGGAGAAATAAGAATATTACAGAGAGACAAATACCAAACACCAAAAATAAGGAAAATAGGAATAGAAAGAAGAAGAGGGGAAGATGAATGAGAAGATTACATGGAAGTGGATGGTTAAAGAAGCCTAGGAATGAGGCTTACGAAGCCCCTTGGTTATCACTAGAGGTCGTGGCAGACGAACAAGCTTTGATGTCATGGAGGAGAAGCAACAACGAAGGAGAAAGCTCCCTCGGATCTTGTTTGGGAGAGATGCAGTCGTCTCTCGACCCTAGTGGGTACTCACTATCACTGAGCTGAAAGGGAAGATCTAGTCTCCTCACAACAATGGCAGATACCTGACGAAAGAAGGAGATGCTTGTGGTTTTGTGAGGACTCTTTTAGGGTTTGTGAAACCTCCCGGAAGGTGGTAGTGGAGGGTGAGGACTCGATCTCAAGCGATGTGTAGGAGTAGTGCGATGGTGAGTTGATGAATCTGGGATTCATCACTCTAAAAGTTGAAAATAGAGATCTATTCCCAAGTAATTAGTTGCATTTCTTCATCTATCTTGCATTATTACTATTCATGAATTATTAATAATATCCACATTTTATCATGAATAATTGCATAAAGAAAAAACCTCAATTTTTTATACAATCGCCCGTATAATATCATATTTTCTCTTATTTTTTATTTATTTTTCACTAACTCAAAACTAAATAGAATCAACTCTTTAGGTTATATATTACTAATATTAATAAAGTAAAAATGTCAAAAATACTAAATTGTAACTTTGCCCAATAAAACCCAAACCCTAATTTTGAGATTAAAAGCTGTAAAAATGAATATCTCCCTCATACAACATCCTATGGGCCCATATTTACATTTGAATTAATGCATGTTCAATTACCTACAAAACAAGACCAAATTCAAAAGAATCAGAGTTCATATGCGAAACTTGGGTTTTGGAGACACATTGTACATTGTATATATTGACCGATTTGACCTTATTATTTTATGTATAAAAATAACTATTTTTTATTTTTTATTTTGAATTATTTTATTTGATTTATGTTTTAATAAATATGTAAAAATCCACATAAAAATT
This sequence comes from Ottelia alismoides, assembly GCA_037367405.1. Taxonomy (NCBI): domain Eukaryota; kingdom Viridiplantae; phylum Streptophyta; class Magnoliopsida; order Alismatales; family Hydrocharitaceae; genus Ottelia; species Ottelia alismoides. The sequence continues at coordinate 68,857 of JAZKJV010002460.1, read as the reverse complement.
TAAGCAAAGATCAAAGAAAATAAATCAACTGGAGTTTGTATATATAGTATGTACATATGCCCTCGTTATTTTATTTTTTATTTTCATTATTATTAAAAATAAAAAATACTAGGTTGTAAATATATTTTATATTTTATCTAATTTTATTTCTATTTTTATCTTATTTAAATATGACAAAAAAGTTGTAAAATACAGAAAATCGATATTTTATATCTATCGAGTACCATCAAAAATATTTTTGTAAAGTGATCTCTTTTGATTTTGGTTCCTTCATGAAAGTTGTAGATCTTGTTGAGATGAGCAACTTTTATATCGACTACTTTTTGAGTTTACTTAATTTGCCATTTCGTTTTTATTTTTCATTTAATTTTTGAATTTTCGTGAAACGACACGTGGCAGCTCATGGAGTCACCACGTCTCACACCCATTTTATTTATTATTATTTTAATTATTATTTATTAGTATTTTTTTATTTTTCTTACCACATGGCCGCCTCCCCACATGCCACGTGTGCCCCCTCTTCTCCTTCCAACTAACCCATCTCCTTCGTCTGCTTCCCCACACCCGCCCCTCTGCCTTCCGTGGCAAGGTGCCTTCGCCTCCTTATCTCTCCTCATCACTCGCACGATCGCACCCTCCGACTAAAGGACATAATGTCTTCCCTAAGTGCAACCTTGGGTTTGCCAAGTAAAAAAATGACTGCTCTCTTTGACTATAAATTTAATTAAATGGTCTTTTTTATTAATCTAAAGTGAATGACTAGTACAACAATTCAACACAATTAATTATGGTAATTCAAGGTTTTTCAAATGTCACTAGCCAGGGAGACACGACTTAGGTTGATTTTTAGAGAATTTAGACATTAGGTTTTCCATCCTCCAGGTAATATGACCCCCAACTTTTTTTCTTGTAATTAGTACTTTGTTTATTTCAGCATTTTATTTCTTTATTTTGTGTATCTCTTGTTTTTGTGTGAGAGACTCAACGTGATGGAACAACTACTTAGGTGGCCGAGCAAGTCAGGAGCATTGGATGTCGATTTTTCAGGGAATAAATTGATTGAAGGAAATGCGTAAAAATTAAGATCGACTTGAGTCATGAGAGAATGTAGAGTCGTTAGGATTTTCTTTTCTACATTTGTTTGATTTTTTAATAATTTCTAATAATTGCACATATCCAATGGATTTTTTTGGAATCTCACGTATTGATAAATCTCGGATTTATCAGCATAAAATACATTTGTTATCTCTCTTACTTAGGTAAATCAACAATATTCATTGACAATTAACCTTAATTACTCAATGATGTGTTGTAAATAATTAACTTTAATTATACAATATTATATAACCTATTATAGCGCTATTATTTATGTATTCCTTTTTTATTAAAAAATCAAACAAAAATTATAATAGTATTATATAATTAGTTTAACATTAATTATATAAGAAAAATCCAAAAAATACAAAAGAAAATAAAAATGATTGTCCTCGTTAACGTAATTATCTGTTTAATTTTTATTTTTATATAGATGGCATTTTCTCTCATTGATTTCTACATGAAAGTTTTAGATCTCATTAAGATCTACAACTTACATGTTTGACTATTTTCTAATTTTTCTTCTTTTATTTCATTTGTATTTTTCCTTCGATATCTCCTTTTCTTTAATTCTGATTGGGCCACGTGGTACCCTTTGAGTTGCCCACATGGCCTACTCCCTTTTCTCCACGCATTTGCATCCTCCACCGCTCATCTGCTCCTGAAGATCTACATACCACTATTGCTTGATGCCTTCTTCTCACTCGTTTGATCATCTTGATCAAACTGATCCAAGTCACCCATTCATGCATAAACATGGGTTCTTGGATCTTGATTCCTAAAGTTAGGGACCAAAACCTTGGAATTCCACCCAAAGTCTCCAGGTCCAACTCTCACGAATTTGGGAGCCGAAAGTGGTTGCCTTCGACCTTAAAAATACATTTGGGTCATTTGCGCTTATAGGTTTCTTTTGGGGTATGATATTCAACCTGGCAACCCAGGCATATCACTCCATTGATTGAGAGCCTACTAAGATTTCGACTGGGTGTAGTAGGAGACTCCCTGTGAGCTTGCAAAAGATTGTATGAATTAGTAACATAATTTTCCAAGATAATAAATAAATCAAACTCTTACAACTTTCACGTGTTGAGTTAATGAACATATTCAAAGGGGTTTGTTTGCATTGTATTGTGTGAGTTGATTCCATACATTTATGTGCACCATAATTACTAGGTTTTATTCTTGAATCGATCATGCTCATAATCATACTCTTTTGAAGTCGAAGATGGATAATTGGATGGAATTTTATTTAGACTTTACGAACCTTTCATTAAACCGTCCAAATATCATGTCGTCTGAGGTCCAATCCCCTTCTTCTCATGTACTTTTATGGATTAGAAATAACCCTTTTTTTGATCAAGTATATCAATATTCATTCTTGGGGGGATGGGGGGGGTTTATATCCCAACCAATCCATTTCTTTCTGATGCAATTGGATCATGTGTGAAATGATTTTATCAATGATGAATCTTAGCACAATTACCTCTTAGTTTACAGGTATATATGTCGTATAAACTGCAATATATATACTTAATAAGATTCCATGTAAATTTAAACATGAACATCCTCATAAGCTATGGTTTGGAACCTAGCCTTGTGTTGGACATTTGAAGATTTAGGGTTACTTGGTCCATAACTTTGTCATGGATGCAAGCTAGAATCTAGCACATGAGAGTGCTACTTCATTAGGAAAATAAAGGATGGTATTGGATACCTACTTTATGACCTTGAGATTCTTAAAAGATTTCATCTCTAAGGATGTGATTCTTAGAGGATGAGACTCTTGAGAATCAAGCTAAAAACTGAAGGAAAGGAACTCATTTAATCTTGAGAAGATAATGATGCTCCTAAATTCGGAAATTAAAAGGACAATTAAAGATGAAACACTAATACCTCTTCAAATAATTTTGAGAATGGATTCCATGTGTCAGTAAAGTATGATAACGATCTGACTTCATATGATAAAGCTTCCAAGGATCATGAAATGGAAAGATGGATGTTAGCAATAAAGTCTAAAGTAGACTTCATATACAAAAGTTGGATATGAATCATCGAGGATTCACCTATACGGGTAAGACCCGTTAAGGTGTAAATGGATCTTCAAGAGAAAGAGGGAATCTGATGAGAAGATATGGACCTTCAAAGCGTGTCTCATATCCACAAGATACACACCAAAGAGAAGGCATCACTTGTGATGAGACTTGCTCTCCAGTGACCATGCTTAAATCCATTAGAATATTGCTAACTATAGTTACACAACTTGACTTTGACATCTTCAATATGGGAGTCAATATTACATTGCTCTATGAATAACTCTTTGAGGATATTCACATAAAGTATCCCAAGGACTTCATGGTTGATGAAAGCAATGTGTGTAAGCTAAGGAACTCCATCTATGGACTCAAATAAGCTTCTTATAGTTGGAACACCGGATGATGAAATTATAAATGTTATGATTTCAGATAGAATCTTGATGAGCCATGTGAAGCATAGTGGGAGTGCCATTGTGTTCATCAGGCTAAATTTAGATGATATCCTAATCATTTGGAATGATATAAGGATGATAATACGTGTTTTATAGTATGGATGTTCCATACCTTGAGATGAAAGATCTTAAGGACACCCTTAAATCTTAATTCTAAAGATGTTCAGAAGTAAAGAGAGGAGGGTATTCGGACAGTCATATTAAGTGGTACACCTTGGACATATTCTATTTTTTGTAAAAACCCTAAGGAAGGCTTCCTTCCCTTAAGATATTATACTTGACATGTCTAAAGGGATAGCACCTCAAAGAGTTGAGAATGTAAATGTCAAAGCTGCATGACATAGTCATTGGCTATGGTAGCTCTGTGTATGCTAGATGTGTACGAAAGCCAGATGTCTGCAGCATAGTGGGACTAGTAAATTGTTACTAATCCTACTATCGAAATAAAACACTTTATTGAAGTAATAACAATATCTTCAAAGCTGACAATAGGCTCTATCTAATATATATGATTAATATGGATAGTGCAATCCACATTATTCTTGTCCATGATAATTAAATCACATTTTATCATCTTGGATCTCTATTCTCATGTACTCAAATAATATGATACACATTCACATCATTCACATCTTTGATAATTAAATCACATTTAATTATCTCAGATAACTCTCCTTATAGTACGAATCAAATTCATATTATTCATGATAAATAAATTACATTTAATTATCATTTTTCTCAATGCTCGGATACATACATCAACAATAGAATTATTCTTGAACTCTTTCAAGAATAATGCATTTTCTCTGCGGATACTTAGTCAGATACGATGTAATCCTCACGCTTCCAAATCATTATCAAGCTTCCAATACACATTCAATGTATTGTTATTACTACAATCACACAGAAATAAAACATTTGATTGTATCGTACACATCTAGCATACACAGAGCTTCCATAGCTAATGACTATTCATGCACCTTTGACATTTACATTCTCAACTCTCAGATACGAGTTAATCCTCACGGATGAAGCACACATTCTTCGATCATATACGATGTAATCCTCACACTTCCATGATGTGCTTAAGGATCTTCCCATATCCTTCAACCGGGTAACCAATTAGGATTAGATGAATCTTTATGATGAAGTGAATCGATTGAGATGAAAAATGGAGTGTGGGGTTTATGGGAGTGGGTTTGAAGAATACACAATCAAGGCTCAACCAATCAAGCATAACCCTTGAGTTCACCAACTCACACATGAGGAACAACAAATGTTGGTCTTATGTCTTTTCAGTTTTACTACGATCATCCAAGATATGAGTCCATTTACACAAGGTTTACTGTGGATTTTGGGCACTATCCTTGGGATGTGTCCTTACCTCTCAACATGCATAAACCATCCTGCATACAATGTGGGTATTGTTCTCCCATAAAACAAGTGTTATTTTTACAACATTTTCATATATATGGTGTTCTTAAACCTTATAGCTCATATGATGAACCACTGATCATACTTCTCAACTTAAAACCATCTTGACATGTTTACTCCATAAGAAGAGAAGTCTTGACATGTCTTCATTTTCAGATGAGAAGTATGATCTCTCAAAGGGATTATTGCTAAATATGTGGACAACAACTCGTTGGTATATGGACTTCGTTAGGTCTTAGCTTAATGGTCTACCTAATGTGCACATTCAGGCTTGGATGTACATCTGTCTCTGGTCGAATGATGTGTGCTTAATCGTGACAGTTATGATTCAGGTCTTAATTTATCTCAACATAGACAAGTCGACTCTTTGACTTGACTATTACTATACTTCCAAATCATTATTCCTATGCAAAATTTTGCATCAAGAAGTCAGTCAGAAATCAATCTTTAGAGAAAGATTTTCATCTCTTTCTCGAACTGGAGATAAAAATTGAACATCACAGGTAAATGTCAGTTGTGTCCTCCCAATTGCACAGTATTCAGTATGGGCATGTCACATAACCCTAATTGTACGAAGGAACCTCAATATTATGTGCATTTACAAACATTCATTTCAGATGGACATGATAAAATAATAACTTTTATTGCATTAATAGGTCGTCAAGGGCTTACAAGTCCAATGGTCTCCTACTAGACCTTAGAGCCATTCATGTACAACTCTTAAAGCTATATTTTTTACATGCTAGTTGAATATATTTTGAGTTAATAGCTTGGTTAGCACATCAACAATGTTTTCGGTAGAGGCAACCTTGATGATTGTGATATCATCATGCTTCTAGATCTCCCAAATGATGTGATATTTCCTCTCCACATGTTTGCTTTTTTTGATATCACATGGGTTCCTTTACTTGTGTTATGGCACCCGTGTTATCTTGGAGTAATCAAATGAGAGATTTCTATGAGAAAATTCGTCAAGTTCCAAGATGAACTTGTGCAACCATACAAACTGTTTAGCAACTTCCAATGATGCTATGTTTTTTGCTTCAGTCGTTGAGTTAGCTACAATGTCCTGCTTCTTGCTTCTCAACTCAAAGTATCACCGTTTGACATGAATAAGAACTCTGAAATTGACTTCTTACATCCAATTATGATTAGAAGTCTAAATATTTGCACCATAAGACTTGGAAATCATTATCTCCATAAACCAGAACCAAGACTTTTGCTTTCATGAAACATATGCAACAAGTTGCTTACATGAAAAAATGCCATAGAATCAACAAGCCAACTACCTTCTTGTCCTATGATAAGTTGGTTTCAATGATGAAAATATATGAGTTACCATGTCGGAGCTATAGCTTCTCCCTTCTCAAGGGACTTCAGATAATCTGGACAATTGCACTTCTAGCGTCTCAGCTTATTGCAATGATGTCAGACATCCGTATTCTTGGATATCGTATGTGTAGAAGAACTAGAAGATGTGCCAACAACTTGTCTCTTCTTCTTTTCCTTGTGGACTAAACCCTTCTTGGATCCATGATTCCTGTCATGCTTCCCTTTGACATAAGCAACCATTGCACAACCAGAGGGATTCTCTTTCTTCAAGATGTCCTTAGTGGATTTAAGTGAAGAAAGTAACTCAGCATTTGTCAGTTGCAGTTAATTCATATGATACGAAAGAATGAAACCATTTAAAGACTTAGGGAGACATAACAATATGAAATCAGATTGCATATATATATATATATATGTCCATCTCAACCTCTAGAGTCTCCAACTCACAAAGATACCCAAACATTTTGAGTATACGTTCTCTAACTAGAGTTCCTTCCTGCGTCTCGCAAGGAATCATTTCTTTGATGATATTATGTCGCTAAGTGTAGTTTACATCACCAAACATCTCCTTCAGATTTGCTAAGGTGTCATAAGAAGATTCAATATCAATATGTTGCTCTTGAAGTACATTGGATAGTGAACCAAGAATGTAGCGACGGGCCGACGTGTGGTCCTCATCCTACTTACTATTGCAATCTATGACATCATCAATGTTGTCGCACTTCATGCTCGAGAGCACATACTCGATGTGCTCTGCTGCAAGTACGCACTCTAAATTTCATATCCAATCTGAATACTAGTCTAGATTGATCAACTGATTGACCTCGAACAGCTTATTCAGTAGTTGAAATGTTTCATTTGAAGTTAAAAGAATGTACTTTAATAAATCATTATTAAGGTAATTAAATATTTTAAATATTTGAATCAATATGTTCTCATATTTTCCGTACTTTGAAAGTCTTTCCCTTGTAAGCTTTCTAAGCATGATGCGAGCTAATCCAAAGGCCTCATTATGAAATATGAGTTTGTTTTCTACTTTAATTTCACCCTAATAAAATGATAAAATTCAACTGCAGTGAAAGAAGTGGGAACTCATTCCACCTTTCAAGTCCAACTTGCATTCTCAGTCTGATCTTCAACACCCATACCCCCACATATATGGAGCATGTTATCGATTAAACCAACTGCCAATGAGCAAATTTAAATATTATGTAATACACGATCCAATAGAGCCTCAATAATATAGGGTACAATATTGGGATCACTACGCGTACGGTCCATCACTTTTGAGAAACAAAGGATTTGATCCATGTGAATTTGTATTTCAGAGTTCTAGCTACTAATTAATCTCTAATCACCAAATTTAATAATAATTCGGTGTAATATGTCGATTAACAATTTTTAATAACCAAGCTGAGTATCTTTATGAAAAGATCTTGACTTAAATTTATCATGGATAAGTACTAGTGTATCTGGATCAAATATGCAATACAAGATGAATGCATGAATTGTTTTTGTGATTTTTTTTATAAATGCAAGTCAGATCGACTAATAAAATGCTAGAAGATGAGTCATAATGCAACACTCACAAGAACATGTATTACATGAAAAAGCTCCTGAATTAATGATTTATCTAATGACTACATCATGTAATAAATTAGTCTTTGACTTATCAATATAAGCTCCAAGTTAAAAAAAATAACGACAATTGATTTCATCACATAATGATCTTGAAATGTTATCGCATTTTGAATTTGCAAAGTAAGGTTTAAATTAGAGGGTTAAAGCACACCATTAAAGAGATCATAAAAAGAGCTTTAAAATGAGACTAATTTCATTGAATTCAGATAAATGATGCAAAAGATAATGAATTTAAAATGAGACTGGGGTTTCGATTCATGCGTGAACCACTCCCCCTTGTACAAATCTGGTATCTTTGAACAAACTAGATGGATGATGGAGAATCATGGAGATCATCGACAAACCTTGCATCTCAGAATAAGCGAACAATAAAGGATAAAAAAATCTTGAATCTCAAGAATGAATCCTTAGATAATCCCAAAAATCGACTTACTTCGATACCATGTTGAAATAAATAATTTAAAATAAGATTCAATAATAAACATGAACTCTTGAGATTTACCCGGAACCATGATCCATGAGGAGAGCGATGAAACCATAGGAGAATGCCTCAAATGGTTGAATATTTCATTATAACTCTCTCAATGAATATAAAGGGTGTGGGGCTTCTAATATAGCCCCATAGAAAAACCAGAGTCCTACTTATAGATGATGTAGGACTAAAATAGGAGCGCGGGGTAATTAGATCCTGCAGAGATCCAATTACCCATTTATTACATATTCTAACAATTCTTGCTCGCTTCTCTTTCCCATCTTCCTTTCCAGGGGGAGTGAGTAGGAATGGATGAGTGGACACCGAGAATGAATGGATGTTGTCATCCTATAATAAGATAATAGAATAGAGAATGCAGGACTTCCCCTGCCTTGGGGGGATGGGAAGATCACAAATATATGAATTAAAAGGACATATTTAGGGGGTGAAAATAGAGATAGATTAATATTTACAATTATATATTCTAGTTGTCAAGAGAACTCGGTAATGTTTTCCAATAACTTAGATCAAAGTGAGATCCTTTTTCTTTATATTCATCTTTATATTTAATCAAGTAGAGAGAGGGAAAATTAGTCACAGGAGACCGGGGAAGGTTCAAGCAAGAAAGATGGCATGAGAGTTCTACTAGAAAAACCTTCCAGGAGAATGTGCAGACTTTCGGTATTAACCGCACATAACCTTGCTAGGAAGTCCAGCATCAATTCCCAATTAGGGGTCTTATTTTTCAAATTTAACAAAGAAAGGCATGAACATTCAACTTTAGGGTTTAACCATTGCAACAAATGAGGCTACAATGATGCTTTATTAAAAAATGTATCATTGAATCTTTTGTTTCAAATATTGAATAACAATATTACTCATTGCAAAAAAAATAGTTATGCTTTAATTTAACGATGAATATTATATCTATTGTTATATCATTAGTGATGGCTTATATGGTAACGTTCATTTGTTGTCATTTTAAAAATTTTAACTAATTGTTGATATTTTTTAGTTCAAAATTTAGTGATAATTAATTAAATTTTGAAAAATAACAGCAGATAAGCATCATTATATGATCCATCGCTAATGATAAAACAATGAATAAGATGTGGTTGCTAGTATATATGTAAAAAATCGTAAACAATAATAGCGTCATGAAATATTTATCAAGTACTTGTTTATCTAAAAGAACTCCATAGTGTTCAAAGAAACAATAAAAAGGTATATTACAAAAACTGACCTCATTTTTCAAATATAACAAAGAGGTGTATGATCTTATTTTTTGTCTCAATTTCATGCCTTCATAAGCTTTCACGCCCCTTTATATCGATATTCACTACAATGAAATGAGGATGTATTGATATTTTTTGAAATACATCATTAAATCGTCCCATTCACATAATAGCAAAATAATATAAAATGTGTTTATATTGGACAAAAGAGACGATGACTCTCATTGTCAAATTCATTATAATTTGGAGCTTTTTACATCATTGCCCCTCTTAATCTTTGCAATATCAGTTATGACCCTCCCTTTTTTGGAATATCAATTGTGCCCCTGAATTCTTGCACTTTTATCTTATGTGCCTCTTGGGTTTGTTATCCTCCATCTGCAACCAAAACAGGTGCTAACTTTTGGGACAGAAGGGAAATAGATTGAATAGGTAGGTAGGTATGGCTTTTCTAAAAACCTTCTTCCACCTCTTCCTCCTCCTCATCTATAAACCCACCACCTCCGCTCGTGTTAGTTCATGCATGAGTGGGGAGATTGTTAATGCAAGAACATGTATATTTTGATGATAAGAATCCAATGTGAAGCTTGTAGCTAGGTCAAGAAAATAGGAAAGTTATTAGAACATGAACAAGCTCAAGCTAAGGAGCTAAGGTTTAAGTGAAGAAGAAACCAAGAAGTTCAAAGGAGTTCAAGGCTAAGGAACTTTGTATAGATCTCAAGGAAGGATCTCAAACTCAAGAAGAAGATGAAGTCTTTTCTTTTATTGAGATCTGCATGTTGTAATTGTCTTAGAATGTAAAAAACCTCAAGTATAATTCTTCTTGCTTTTATGCCCTTTGACTTTGACTTTCATGTCAAAGAGTTCATCTGATCGATCAACCATTCTCTCTGATCGATTAGTCTCTTTTTATGATCTATTAATTCTTTAATTCTAACGACTATATTACGATTGATCAATTTTGATCACAGATCAATCATCCTCCACTTTTGATCGATCATCCAAATCCATATGATCGATCATTCTTTATATCATAATTGATCATATTCCTTTTCAGGAAGATTTCTAAAGGTGATTTCATTCCCGATTTGTTTATAACGGTGAATTTTTCAAAGTCAACGACTATGGGACTCTAATACCTATAAATAGGATCCCATACCACACTTATTCAATATATAAGAGAAATAAGTTCTCTTCTCTTTGTTTTCCACTCTATACTTTGTGAGAAAAATCCGAATTTTATTTTCTACTTTGTTCTTGATGCCTACAACTATGGTGTTATACAATCAATTCTTACGAGAACGCTCCTCATTCTGTAAGATTGTTTTTAATTTTACCTCATATTATTAATTTTATAATTACTAATATTGAGGTCATTAGGATTTTTTAAATATGTATATATTTGAGATTATTGTGTAATCAACTTAGGTTGTAATACGATGGGTTGCCCCCATAAGCGACTCAGGTTGGTGGAAGACTCGTGTTGGTCAGGTTGAAAGCCCATGTTGAGAGACTTAGGTCATGCTTTTTACCCATGAGGACTTCCATGTTAAATACATGTGAATTTGTGGATTGATTGCTTATCTTATGATTAAAATTTTTATATGACATTGTGGTTGTTTGAGTGTATTCTTTGCAACGACCCATGTCATATTGTCAACACCACTCGTACCCATCAACCAGTCTCTGGGATAACCAACATTTGGTATCAAATCTTCATTTGTGTAAAGGAAATTAACCTTATGTACACACATGAACATCTCAAGATCACATTTGGAGGAAAGCTCCTTAGTTCATCCACCTCTTTCAACAGGACAAACTATTCTAGTTGGAAGATGAAGATGATAATCTTCCTCATTCGTCTTATTTCATGATATGTAATATGATGAGGAAGGAATTCATGTTCATAGAAGAGAAGGAAACATTATCTTCTACTGCCGAGCTAGCTCAGATGAACATCAACCCCAAAGCAATAAAATCTATATATGGTGGATTATTAGAAGTGGAATTTGATTGGGTCTCACAGTCTGAGATAACATATGAGATACAGAAGTGTCTGGAGATAACTCACAAAGGCATAACTAAAGTAAAAGAATCTCATTTTATAATGCTTACACTTGAATATGAAACATTAAAGATACATAAAGGAGATATCATAAAGTATATGAACGTCGGATGATTCATTGCCATGGTGAATCAATTAAGAACTCTTAGAAGAATCTTTCTACCTAGAGAACTTCCCAACAAGATTATTATCTCTCCATCAGATAACTAGGAGCACAAGGTCGCTGCTATCGAAGAGTCCACAAACTTCAGCTCAACCTCGTTAGGATCTCATAGTTAACCTTCTTACCTATGAAACAAAAAATGAACACAAGAAGAAAGGAAAAGAAAAACCAAAAAAGAATCTATCTCTTGCAGCCAACAAGGAAACCCAATAAGGGTTTGATATCAATGATGATATCACATTCATAACCCATCACTTCAAGTATTTTTTCAAGAAGAAGAGAAACGAGAATGATAAATTAAGTGTTTCCAATGCGAGAAAGTATGCCATGTATAGAAAGATTGCCCTCAGCTGTACAATAACTTTAAACATGAAAAGAAGTTCGAAAAGAAATCAAAGAGGAGAGCACTGTGAACAACATGGGAAGATTTAAGCGGCAATGAAGAAGAAGGCAACGAAAGATCTTGCATGGGATTTGTCGAAATTATCAAATATAACTCATACGAGTCAGACTTAGATATTAAAGTAAGAACTTTCTTATACTGAGCTTTACAATACCTCTCAATATCATTTTGGAGAAAAAATGAAGCTTGAAAATGTTAACAAAAGCTAGTAGAAGATAAATCTCTTTTACTTAATGCCTTAGATGTATTGAGGAAAGAAAATGAGTTTCTTAAAAATAATCTAAGTAGTTCTAAATTTAAAATTACTTGATTAGAAAAAGAAATTGTGGAGCTTAAGAGAAAAACTACTTTTATGTCTACTAATAAAAAAGGAAAGATAGAAAATCATGCTTCTAGCTCTAATTCTTTCCAAAAAAAGAAGATGGGTGTGGAAAAGGAACATAGTGATACCTAACCCTGAAGGAAAGGGAACCAAATAAAAACCGTTCAGGTACCAAAGGCCAAGGAAACAATGATGGAGTAGATCGCTTCAAAGATGGATTCTGTCAAGGCCAAACAACTTTCAGAATCATGAGTGGTTGCCACATTCTTGGAGAAGTTATTAATACTAGAGAAGTCTGATGTGAAGGACTCTGGGTGACTTCTTATATTTTTTATTTACTTGCATTTGCGATGAGTCCTCAACTCTTATCTTTAAGGGAGAGTCGAGCTCTAAGACGATATTAGATTAAAAGGAATGTTTTCCAAATGGGAAGAAAAATTGTCTCTTTAAACATTATTTGGTTTTTATTTAGATTTTCTATCATTTTAGATCTTTTTGATTATATGAAAAAGGGGAGAAAAAGATTGTTTACAAAAATTCTTTGTTGCTCTCTCTCTTTCACACACACACACACTTGTTTTTACAAACACTTCAAAATATTTTGTCATCATAAAAAGGGAGATTGTTAGTTCATGAATGAGTAGGGAGATTGATAGAGCATGAGCATGCATATTTTGATGATAACAACTAGATCTAGAGAGGAACACTACTAGACCATGAAGAAGTTCTAGTTGAGGAGATAAACTTTAAGTGAAGAAGAAGCTAAGAAGCTCAAAGGAGTTCAAGGCTAAGGAACTCCAGCTCAAGCTCAATGAAGGATCTCAAGCTCAAGAGGAAGATGAAGTCTTTTCTTTTATTGAGTTTTGCATGTTGTAATTGTCTTAGAATGTAAAAGACCTCAAGTATCATGCATCTTGCATTTCAGTCATTTGGTTTTGACTTTCATGTCAAAAAGTCCAGTTGATCAATTAATCATTCTCTCATTTGATCGATCACCTTGAATCGATCACTCCCTTTTTTTATCGATCGATTTTTGAATTCAAGCGGCTATATTATGATCGATCATTTTTGATCATTGATCGACCATCTTCTGATTCTAATCGATCATCTAAATCCATATGGTCCATCATTTTATTCTAATTGATCATCATTTGTATCATGATCGATCATATTCTTTTTCAAGAAGATTTCTGGAAGCGATTACATTCCCGATTTGTTCACAACAACTACTTTTTAAAAGTCAATAGTTATGTGACACTAAGACCTATAAATAGAAACCCATAGCTCATTTGTTCAATACACAACAAGAGCAACAAGTTCTATTCTCTCGGCTTTCCACTCTATACTCTAAGAGAAAGATCGAAGAGCCATTTTATGCTCTATTTGTCACACATAGTTCTGGTGTTCTGTGATTAAATCTTACAAGCACGCTCCTCGCTCTGTAAGATCACTTTTAGTTTTTTCTCATATTATTTATTGCATATTTGATTTTATATTGAGATTATTAGGATTATTTGATCTGTATACTGTTGAGTTGATATGTAACCAACTGAGGTTGTAATACAGTTGGGTTGCCTGCACAAGTAACTTAGGTCAGTGGAAGATCCGTTTGGGTCAAGTTTAAAACTCGAGTTGGGAGATTCATGTTGTGGTTTTTACCCATTGCGGATTTCCACATTAAATATATGTGCACTTGTGGATTGATTTCTTATCTTGTGATTAAAAGTACTACGTGATGTTGGGATTGTTTGAGTTTATTATTTGTAGCGATCCATGTCATATTGTTTGATCCACCTGCACCCATCAGCTAGTGTTCAGGAAACCAAACACTCCATTATCTTAAATATATGTGCACTTGTGGATTGATTTCTTATCTTGTGATTAAAAGTACTACGTGATGTTGGGATTGTTTGAGTTTATTATTTGTAGCGATCTATGTCATATTGTTTGATCCACCTGCACCCATCAGCTAGTGTTCAGGAAACCAAACACTCCATTATCTTACGATCCTCCACACTTACCTACTATGCATACCTCCTCCTTCGCCCCAAGCTCCGAGCCGACATCACAAATCAAACCCCCAAACTCATATTTTGATAGTCCTAAAGAAACGCAATCTCTTGATTAATCGAAACCCCAACTTAGTTCCCCCTTCGAATCCATTCACAACCCAAACTTTCGTTTAAATATCCAATCCTCAATGAATCCAATCTCACTCTCAGATCTTGAATTCGATCATATGAGTGTCGTACCCCACCGTTGTTGCCCCCACCTCCTCTAACCCACCTCCTCTACCCCCTCCTCCACCCTGACATCCTCAAATCCCCTCCTCATCTGCCCTGAACCTCTAGTCAACATCCCAATTCAAATCCCAAATCCCATGGATTTTGATCAACCTAAAGAAACATGATCTCTTGATTAATCAAAACCCCAACTCAGCTCCCCCTTCAAACCATTCGCAACTCAAATCCTCGTTCAAATCTCAAATTCCCATCAAATCCAATCTCCTGGAATTAGGGTTGGTTATTGAGTCACGACTCAATGAGCCAGGATCGGGCTCGGCTCAATAAGGGCTCGTGAGCTCGGCTCATTAGGCTATTGAGCTGAGCCCGAGACAGATTTTTGGGGTTGATAGCTTAACGAGCCGCGCCAGAGTCGAGCCTTGATCGACTCGATAGTTCAATAAGGGGCTCGATAAGGAATATTTACATATAATATTTATATATTTATATATGATACAAATAAAATAAAAGCAGCCCTTTGAAAATTTTCCTTCACTAACTTTGCCCCTTCCACGAGTTAGGAGTCATGGACAATACTCAAAATCCCATTCCTACCCACGCATTTGCCCCCCCCCCCACCCCCCCCCCGTCCACGCATTAGAAATTTAGTATTTTTCCTTTTTTATAAGCAAATAGAATGGTACGATATATATTAAATTAAGCTTTTGTATACAACTTGGATAGTGGTCTACTGGTAAGGAACACATTTCACATAGAGTAGCTCGTAGGTTCGAATCTATGCAAAACACTTTTCCACCAAAAAGTGCTCATTTTCCTTAACGAGCTTGACTGGGCTCAAGCCCAAACAAAGCTTGATAAGGAGCTCGAACTCGATAAGGGGCTCGGCTCGAGACTTATCCAGCCTGGGCCAACTCGATAAGGGGCTCAAGCTTGAGCTTGCCCGGCTGGGCTCGAACGAGCCCGAGACAGGATCTGGCTCGGCTCGTTGGGCTCGATAGCCAGCCCTACCTGGAATCCATCTCAAATCCGATCACTTGAGCATCGTTCCCCGCCTCTGTCGCTCCCACCTCCTCATGCTCACTTCTCCTCAAACTCCCTCCTTTGTTGCCCCGTACCTCCTTCGACTCTATCATATTTCTCTCCCACCTCCTCCAATCCATAATACGATGGTCTAAACCAATCACAAGGACGAGGGTGCAAGATTGATCGCCATTGGTCGGTTGTTGTTCTCAAATCATAGGGAGAAAGAAAGAAGGGGTATGACGTACTCCTGATCCACGAGAGTGTGAGTGAGGGGAGTTGACCTACTACATAGAGGTGCTGCTATGGCCAGCTCCTACAGTGATGGGAGATCTAGCGCATGGGTTGAGTAGAGGAGGAGGTCGGGAGGGAGGGTTGGGAGAGGAGGGGATTGAGGTGTTTAACTATACATTGGCTTGAATGGAGCATAGTTTAGTTTCACTCATTGATGACCAAATTAACAAGGGCACAAGTGATAATGATGCAAGAAGGTAGGCGTACAATTGATATTTCAAGAAAGGAAGAGGTATAATTGATATTGTAGAAGTTAAGAGGGGCACATATGTAAAAAACCTTATGTTTAAATATTCAGAAACGAAGTTCATGTAATTTTTTGTTTGGATTGAAAAATAATATTCATGGGATTGTGGATCTCATTAACATGGGTGTCCATGGGACGGGTACCCGCTCCATTTGATCATAGTCCCACCCCACTGTATCAGATCACAGGTCGGCCCACACCATTCCAATGCGTACCCAACTGTAACGGGTACCTGGTTAATGCCAATGGATGATGGCTACCCCAAAGTACCCACAGATTAAAGAGAGATACTTTTAATGAAAGGTGACATATATAAAAATGCAAATGATATGTCCAACTATGTATATCATATCTATATCATATTCATAATGATAATGTCTGGACACAAAAATCTAAATGATACAAAATACATTTAGATAGGGATATGTAAAGTGAGATAAATAAATTAACAAGCATATATAAAACTATGTGGATAATGCAAACCATATGAATATATGAAATTGGAAGGAATACAATCGGATACGCATCCCATAATGACACATTCAAGTATGTTCATTCTCATAATGAATCGAATACGGATAAACGAGATGCAAATATATATAATCGAAGGACAACATGACAAATGATATATAAGTATATATTCCTATTCGTAAATGGTTGTATTAATTATCATCGCAATTGGTTATCACGATATATATGTGTGCATTATACAATTCGTATTCACTTGTATTCATTATCATCATGTTTGGATGCCATGATGTATGTATATCTATTTGGATCGTATCGGATTCAGTATCATATATGTTAATTCAAATTTTGACATCCATTACATATAAGAAAAAAGGAGCCTACACAAGCGGTGCAGGAAACTCCCTACATCCGACCTATTTTCCATTATTTTTTATTTTTAACTGAAACCTTAAGGGAATTAGATCACTATATATCACCATGGTGTCATTCAAAATTCAACTTAATTCGAGACTCTTATCATCTTCATCAAGATTACCAAATTTTAGCCGTCTCAGAATTGTTGAAATGACCGCTTTTAGATGAACATATTAGGAATGTTTATTTTACATGAAACTTGAAACACATATTCTACTGAACATATTAAGTAAATCCCCAATTATATATATATGGGGGGGGCACCGAGGGGTGCAACCAACTAGCTACACCCGGCTATTTTTCTCATTGATTTTTGATTTTTTTTGAAGAAAACTTATGGGGGATTTACTTAGTTTATTGTGTGGAATATTGATGAATCTCGGATTCATCACTCTAAATCTCATTTATTAAGCTCAATTCCCTAAAAATCAACAGCATATCTGCATCTATTCTGCATAATTAACATTCAGGCATGTTTTCATAAGAATTGCATTTTAGCATTAATTTCTGCATAAAATAAGAAGCCAAAAATCCAAGCAAAAAAATGACCTGTAAATAGCCTAATTTCCCCTATTTTTAACTCCTTCATGCTAACACTGCATAACCCAAAACCACCTCCACTGTGTACAGATCACTAACAAGAATAAATGAAAAATACAAAAAAATCACTGACCCTGTTAAGTGGACCAAAAACCCAAACCCTAGTTTCAGGATTTTCAGACTCAAAACCCTATATCTTCCCCATTCAGTGTCCGATTTGATCCTACTCACTTTTGAATTAATGCACATTCAATTGCCTTCAAAACAAGACTAAGTACAAGTGAATCGGAGCTCGTATGTGAAAGTTGGGTTTTGGGCCTCTTTTGTACATTGGATATTTTAGCGGTTTTCTGACCTATATTTTATGTATATATTTTCGTTATCAATAAAAATCCAAAAAAAATTATATTAAGGTGTCTTTTATTCATCTTTGATTTCTCCTTATTTTTCCAGATTTTTATCTTGTTTAAAAATGACAAAAAAATTAGAAAACCCAAAAATCAAGGTATTCTATGTACATAGGATACCCCAAAAATTCACTTTTTACATTTGACCGATTTTGGCTTTGGTGTCTTCATGAAAGTTGTAGATCTCGTCGAGACAAGCATTTTTCGTGAAGGAACTTTTTCGATCCGTGGTCATCTACTATTTATTACTGATTTTTCAATGTATTTATCTTTTGATATTTCTCGTGCTGACACATGGCAGCCCCAGAGGCCGCCACGTGTCAGCTATTTTTGGAGTTTTTAGTATTTGATTTTATAAAAATAATAAAATAATAATAATAATAATAATAATAATCCAAGCACGTGCGTCGCACGTGCCTCCCAGGCACGTGCTCCGCATGTGCCACGCCCCGTCTCTCCTTGACCCTCCACATGGCCCATACCGGGCCGTTCGATCTCGGCCGATCGAACGGCCTGGGACCCGTCGTCCTCCTCCCAACTTCTCCCCCGAAACCTCCGCCGGCCGCTCCTCAAATCCCGCAACCGCCGCTCCTTCCAACGTCCACCCACGTCACCATTGACCTCCCAACCACCTCCGCGCCTCTCGCGGCCCTCCATCGCCGAGCTCTATCCACTGCATCCCTATTTAAGGAACGCCTCGACCACCTTCACCCTCATCCGCCGTTCAGCCTGAGGAACCAACTCGGAAGTGACAGCCCGCATCCCCCTCATCGGTGTGATCCGAGGGGTTCCCTCCTCGTCGCAGCTCCGCCCGAGCAGCTGCTCGCTCCAGCCACTCGTCGTCGAGCCCCCTTTTCGCCCAGGTACTCTCTTTGTATCTCTCTCTCGCTCTTTCTCTCTCCCTCCACCTCTGAGCTCCCAATTGCTCCGCTCGGAGCTTTGCCCCTCCGTTCCGATTCCATCACCATCTCCGCCTCATCTTCGTCATCAACGTCGGTCTCCTACGTCTTCTCCGACCAACTACGTCAACGACGGCCACACCCCCGTGGCCGTTGCAGCAGCGACCATCGTCGCCTCTTCTGCTCTGTTCCAAGCTCTGAAGCTTCGTCGAGCCACCTACGTCTCCAGCACCAACGACGATCCTCCACCGCTTCGACTTCACCAACCACATCTTCGCCGCCTTTTCACCCAGGGACCTCCAGCCTCTTCACCAACGACCGCCGGTCGTGTGTCGACCAAGCTCCGCCATCCAGACACCAGGCTCCTCCACCCCCTTTCCTTGGCTGACTCGCCGCACCACCAGGCTCCGCCAGGAGAGGCCGAGCTCCCTCCACCGACAAACGACAACTACTCCGACAACCGCTCCATCTTCAACGCCTCGCCACCTCCGCTTCAACGCCTTCCTCCTCACGACCTTCTTCTCTGACTACGTCGTGCCTTCACCGCCTTCATTGACGACAAGCCTCCGCCGGGCCCTCGCCACTCCGCCCTCGCGCGGCCGGGCGCTAGACCCGAGGTCCCCCACACGTGCTCGCACGTGCATGGGGAAACGACCGAAGCAGTATCCCTGGTGAATTTTTCAGAGACCCCCCACAGTATAGGTAATTGCAATTAGGTCCCCCGTAGTTCATTCATTTTATATTTTATTTATTTACATCTGTACCCCTGCATTCCTCGTTCAGTTTAGACCTCCGTTTTCCATCATTTTATTTATTTAAAAATAGCACTTTGCTCTACATTCAATTCTCTACAGTTTGTCGCATTGTGGATATTTTTATGATTGTTGGTTAATTAATTATAAATTATTCTGTGAAAAATTGCGAACTTTGCCCATTTTGTGCTCTTAAAATTTCCTTTGATTAACCGGAGCTTTAAAAATCCCTGAAAAATCATAAATTGTGGAGATTATTTTTCTTAACATTGTGATAAAAAAAATTGCATTTGCATGCATAGTTTGCTCTGTAAAAATCATTTTGCATATTTCAGTATCTAATTTTTAATAGGTATTAAACCCCACATTTTCGAGGTTTAGAATTTTTCTAAGATCCATCACCTAGTGATAGATTTTAGATAATTTTATCTCTTGAAAATAAGTAGGTTTAGTATTTATTATAATTAAATATTGAAAACCATTTTGTTTGCATTTAAAAATTCATAAAAATTCATATTGCATCCAAAAATTCCAAAAGATTTACAGTACATTCATTTCATCATCATTCACATTGTGGCCAAGTTTTGTATTTTTTGGACCTGGTTTGATCGAAGTTAACATTTTAGTCCCTAAAATAGGCCGAATTTGCATTTTGCATCCCTTTATTGCATTGAAAAATCCAAAAAAAAAGACCGCCTCGAAAACCGAACACTAAATTGGATAGACATAACTCTAGGTTGTTCCTTTGCCTCCTTGTGATCGGCCTTGGGACTTGCCCAAGTAAAATAAACATAAAAACCACTTGATTAAAATTGATTAAAAATTTGTGGTTATTTCTTGACTGTTTCCGATCGCCGCCTACAACGCACGACACATTCATTTTTATTTTCACACGACAAAGATAAAAACCACTTCTTAACGCGGCATTTACGGAATCTTCAGATGGCGCCGTTGCCGGGGAGGCAAACGACTTAGTTTTGTGTTTTGACATTTTTCATTCGGTTTTCCGCATTCGGGTAGTCTGACCTCCGAATTTTTCATTGTGAATACCATTTTATTTCCAGCATTTATTTTCTTATTTTATTATTTTTTGAGTCACTCTCTTACATCCTCTCTCTTATTTTTCTTGCGAGGTACCAGACGTATGTGGAGCGGTTTTCAAGAAACCGACGCATCTTCACCGACATCCGAGAGAGCCGCAAATTAATTTAAGATCGAGTCGAGTCGTGAGAGAGTAGAGTCTAGGTTTTCAATTTCCGCAATTTTATTTACTTGCTCATTTACAGCGGTGTCTGTTTGGACTCTCGCGCATGTAAAAAAGACCTTGAACTTTTCTGTGGTGTGTCGTGGCATGTTTCACTCTCCGGTGAGGGTGGAGCCCGATTTAAGTGGCGACTAGGATAGACCTGCACATACGGCTCTCAGAGCATTTTTACTTTTTGATTGTGCTCGTAGGATCTTAAGCCACACTGCACTTTAATCAAGACGCACATAGATCGTTCAACTTAGCCAAATTTAACTCAATTCTTCCCGCTAATAGAACTTTCTGCTTAGGTGCGGTTTTTATCGGCTTGCATACATATAGAATAATTTTTCAATTCTGTCTAGCATCCCACATGAAGATTGCGAGGAGGCACTGTAAGTCTTCTAACTGAGCATTCATCATAGTTTTCCGCGTGCATCGGCTTGTCCCGACTTTCTCCCTCTTGTTTTATCACATAAATCTAAAGGAAATTGGGACTGGACGGTAGACGTGTATTTGTGCTCATCTAAATTCTTCAGTGACCACCTAATTAAAATTGGGACTGCTAAATATAGCCGACCTTAAGAACCCATAAAATCAAGAATTTTTGCGGGAGAGAAACCCCGTCATTGTTTGGTTTGCTTGAGTGAGAGAGCGACCCACATACTAGGATAGAGCCACGCCTTAACTCTTTTCAGACTACTATCTTGGGATAGGACAGTCTCCTGAGAGCATTGGGTTCCTAAACAGCTCGCTTTAAACGCTCTAATACATTGCATTATCACCGAACTCTAAAATTGACAAGATAATTGACCGAACCCTCACGGTCTTCACTTTGAGTTGAGTTGGTGAAACAACCCTTGTGTTGTGTTTGGTTTGTGCGTAGAAAATAAGTCATCAGCGAATACTGCACATTTGTGCCTCCATCATAAACCGCAAACCTCTTGTTGACCTCGAGAATGGAAGATTGTGGTAATTCTTATTTGAACTCCGCGAACCCTTCTTTCTCTACCACAAAATCTCCAATCTCAAAAGCCCAGAGAGACTCTTACTCTGGACCTGCTTGGCCTCCGGGAAACCCTTCCCAAGAACTCTATTCCTACGATTCCTTCTTCTTCCTAGAAGGAGGACAGACCCAAACTGTCTCCCTATCACCAATAATCGAGGACAACTATTACATCAATTCCTTCCAATCTATTAACTCAAATCCTTTATATTCTGAAGGTGAAGAAGAAGAAATGCCACCCAAGATGTCCTCCAAAAAAGACACTGAAGATGAAACAAATGATGACACCATTCAAATGATTCTAGCAAGGTTGGCTGCATCTGAGCAGCAACAACAGTTACTGAGGCAACATCTTGAGCAATTGAATGCTGGGGAAGAAGTACCAATGGAGGCCGCCTACAACCCTGGACAGTATCAAGTGTGGAATTATTTACAGCCCCCACAACCGGCGATCCACTATGAACTGAAGCTACATTTTGTCAGTCAATTACCTCAATTCCATGGTAATACGACTGAGGAACCATATGAATTCTTGTGAGACCTGGAGTTGATCTGTTCTAATCTGAGCCACCCACAAGTCAGCCAAGACTACATTCATCTCACTGCACTACCTTTCGCCTTGAAAGGGAAAGCAGACTAATGGGTGAAGAACTTGGGGGTGACGGTGACGACTTATGAGAGTTTTAAAAACCTATTCTTGAAGAAATTTTACCCCTTAAGCCGGACCAATCAAATGAGGACCTGCATCACCATTTTCTCTCAGATGCCCAATGAACCACTCTGCGAGGCGTGGGATCGGTTTAAAGACCTACTACAGAAATGTCCCTGCCATGATCTGGACAACAACATCCTAGTCCATTCCCTCTACTCTGGCCTCAATCACGAGACTCAAGGGTTAGTTAGCGCTGCCTGCGGAGGGAATTATGGATCACGTGGAGCTGAGACCGTCTGGAAAATACTGGAGCAGATGGCAGAAACAAGCCGCTCTCAACTTGCCAGTAGAGCCTACACTGATTCCCTCAACACCCTTCAAGCCAAAGGCGGGAAGCAGACGGTTGTTGAAATAGCGGAGGACTTGATTCCAAACATGCACTTCATAGCTGATAAAATAACAATAGTAGACAAGAGAGTGAGCGACATCGACAACCGGATCTCCCAGTTCTCAAAGCAGGTGGAGGAGCTCACTACTAAGATGTCCAAGATGGGGGTACCTACTGCACCAACGGTCCCGGTCTACCATGTGCACCATGTCCAGGAGCAGCTAGGATCAGAACAGCAACAATCATGGGTACAGGACCAATCCTATGCCCAAGCTTCTCAGCAACCACCCCCACCGGCCGAGACAATCCAAGAAGCCCCGCCCCTGACCTTCGAAATAAACGGCATTTGATACACACAGGACACTACCCGACAGGGTAGTATGGGGGAACGCCAGCCTTATCAACGCTCCCCCACTTTCTATAATGCTGCATTCCCTCAGCCTCCTCAGTACCCTCGAAGCATTTCAACTTCCCAGCATCCGAAACAGCAGCAGCCCTACAATCGCCCGAACCAATCTCAGCAATACCGTCAGCAACACCATGCTCCCAGACCATCAGCTCAATCATCCAATCCTCCGAAAGAACCTGTTGATATCCAGAGACAGATGCTGGAAGAACTTCGCAGCTTCTGAAATGAGCTGTATGATCTGCGGGTGGATGTTAATCGTCTATCCCGATGGAAGGATGAGCAGACTGTTCCCACCACAACAATTCTCGCCCAAGTTCAAGCTAACCCCAATAGTTTGAACAGATCTCAATCATCTCAACACATTGGCCAGGTATACTATTCGGATTTTTCCACATCTGAACATGAGAACCTTTCGTTTGACAATATCCATGCCATGTCACTCAGGAGCGGAAGGACCGTGGTCATACCTGACCGGACTCGGGAATCGGTTCATGAAGACTCGGAGGATCAGCCGGAGGATGCTTCCGAGGAGGATGAAGAAAGACGCCTGAAGATCCCAGCACCAGAGAAGGGGAAAGCATCTATGGAGTCTGCAGAGGACCTTAAACCTCTAGTTGCTGCAAAAATACCTTTGTCATCTTTTCAGCAACCTGATTTTGATTATTATCAAAAATCTGATGATTGTATTAAAAACTCCAAGTCTAATAAAGATGCTCGTATTTATGATTCTGACCTTCTATCTCCTGTCTCAAATGCTTCCATTCCTTTCCCCCATGCCCTCAAGAATGGAAAACAAAAGAAAAACATTCAGGATGATCCAGTAATGGAAAAATTTTGCCAGCAAAACATCACAGTCAAAGTACCCTTTGACCAGTATGTGGCCAATAATCCTGCCTTTCAGAAATATTTAAAGGCAAAATGCACTCCCACCAGGACTCGTACAAAAAGAACAAGTCAATTTGTGGAGACGCATATCTTGACAGTTGCCACCACCAAATGTGTCAAGAACCAGCATCTGCCAAGAAAGAAAAGGGATCTGAGCGCCCATTATGTGGAGAGTCGCATTGGCGGCATTGTGTTCACACGCACACTCCTCGACAATTGTTCTTCCATAAATCTTCTACCCTTAGCCTTATACTATAGATTGGAGTTAGGCCCTCTCAAGAAATCATCATCTCTACCAATTTGCTGATAAATCCACCAAAAGACCTAAGGGAGAAGTAAAGAATGTCATCATCATTATCGAGGGTACAGAATACAAAGTGGACTTCGCTGTCCTTGATATGGAAACCCCGAACCATTGGAAAGAATCGCAAATCATTCTCGGAAGACCATTTTTAAGAACCGCTAAGGCTGTATTTGATTATGGTTCTGGCATGATGAAATTCCGATCTCCAGGAGGGGAAGTAGACTTGGAGATGAAGCAGACAAAGTGGCAAAGACCAGACTCCGAGTCCACAACTGAAGAGGTCGAAACATCATAATGCAATCTCCTCCGAACCACTAGGCCATGGGACTAACTACCAGACATACAGACAGAAAGCACTCCCTTGAAAGAAGAAATGATGCACAATGCAGTTTACGAGATGTTTCCAAACATATCAAGACACCCGGAGTATTTCACTCTTTATGACACAGAATTCCTCTCGAATTTGTCAGTCCCATCATCTCTGGGACAATCAAGAAATATCGATGACGAGTCGGACGCGGCTCTGGCCAAATTACCATTCTACTTTAGCGATCCGACTCATCTGTCTTCGGAATTAGTAGCAAACATCTTACACAGTGACTCACCACCAACTGACACTGAGCCGGATACAAAGATAATTCAGCCAGACTTGATTGATGATTCAGAATTACCAGAGATAAAACCACTACCTCCCACACTGAAGTATGCATTTCTCAATGGGCCCAAAGAGAAATTTCCTGTGATCATTAGCTCATCCTTGACACTAGATCAGGAGTCTGGACTACTCGAAGTCCTTGAGCGAAATTGAAAAGCCATCGGTTGGACTGTGTTGGATCTCGTGGGAATAAACACCGCTCTCTGATCGCACCAAATTTATGTTGAGGATAATGCAAGGCCTTCCCGTGAATTTCAAAGAAGATTAAACCCCAATCTTCGGGAAGTAGTGAAGAAATAAATAGAAAAATGGTGTAAAGCAGGATTCATATACCCCATTTCTGACTCCAAGTGGGTGGCCCCCCTTCATATCGTCCCGAAGAAGTCGGGAATCTAGATGGTCACCAACGAGGAGGGGGTAGAGATCGTGACCCGAGTACCCACGTCGTGGCGTGTCTGTGTCGATTACAGGCGCCTGAATGCTGCGACCAAGAAAGATTACTTTCCACTGCCATTTATTGATCAAATCTTGGAGAGACTTGCAGGGAAAGCATTCTTCTGTTTTCTTGACGGGTACTCAGGCTACAATCAAGTAGCTATCGCTCCTGAGGATCAGGAAAAGACCACTTTCACATGTCCCTTCGGTACTTACGCATTCAAGCTCATGCCATTCGGACTATGTAATGCCCCAGGCACATTTCAGCGGTGCATGATTGTCGTATTTGCCGAAATGGTTGGTGATTTCCTGGAGGTCTTCATGGATGACTTCTCGGTTCATGGTGATTCTTTTGATACATGTTTAGCACACTTGGACCGAGTCCTTCAGAGATGCAGGGAGGTTAATTTGGTACTCTCCTGGGAGAAAAGTCACTTTATGGTAACTGAGGGTATCGTGTTGGGGCATGTCATCTCCAAAAAGGGAATGGAGGTCGACCCTGCCAATGTGGATGTGATCAAGAAATTTGAGCCACCAACCAACGTCAAGTCAGTGAGGTCTTTCTTAGGGCATGTTGGATTTTATCGAAGATTCATACCTGATTTTTCAAAGATCGCCCGCCCACTGACTGAGCTCTTAGGCAAAGACACCGAGTTTATTGTAAATCACAGGTGTCTAGAGGCCTTCGAGATTCTGACAAAGAAAATTTGTGAATCGTTGATATTACAAGCGCCCGACTGGTCTCTTCCCTTCGAGATCATGACTGATGCATCGGATTTTGCTGTCGAAGCGGTACTTGGACAAAGAGGAGATGGAATTCCTTATGCGATTCACTACGCGAGCAAAGTGTTGGATCCTGCACAGAGAAATTACACAGTGACTGAAAAGGAGATGCTCGCGGTTGTTTGGGCCCTCGAAAAATTTAGATCATACATATTGGGCTCCAAAGTGACTATTTTCACAGATCACACGGCCATCAGATATCTCATGGACAAGAAAGATGCCAAGGCACTACTCTTGAGATGGATATTGCTAATCCAGGAATTTAATTTGGAGATAAAGGATAAACCTGGAATAAAGAATGTTGTTGTTGATCACCTTTCCCGAATAGAGCAAAACGATAATCCTGATACTGGACCAATCAAGGAGACTTTTCCAGACGAATCAGTTTACGTCATTGATTCGACCCCATGGTATTCCGACATAGTGAACTATATTGTCTCCAAGAAAGTTCCCTTTGGTTGGACCAAGAGAATGATTGATCGATTAAAGACAGATTCGAGAAAATACCATTGGGACGATCCTTTCCTTTTCTATGAGGGACCGGATTGTGTCTGGTGAAGATGTATTCCTCAAGAGGAATATCAGAGTGTCCTCACACATTGTCATTCTCTCGAGGTGGGAGGACACCATTCGGGAAAGAGAACCGCACACAAGGTACTCCAATGTGGATTTTACTGGCGGACCTTATTTCAGGATGCAAATGAATTTGTACGGTCATTCCCAATTTGTTAAAGAATGGGAGGGACTGTCGGTCATCGAGATGAAATGCCCATGCAACCAATGATTTTCTGTGATATTTTCGATGCATGGGGGATTGATTTTATGGGTCCCTTTCCCAATAGAAATGGATTTGAGTACATCTTGTTAGCGGTTGATTATTTGTCAAGATGGGTAGAGGCTATTCCAACCCGAACAGCAGATAGCAAAACCGTCTGTAAATTCATCAAGGACAATATCATTGCAAGATTCGGGATACCAAAAGTTTTGATTTCTGATGGAGGTAGCCACTTTGTGAACAAGGAGATGAGATCTTTGGCTAAGGAGTACAAATTTGAGCATAGAATAGCCAACCCATATCATCCACAATCTAATGGCATGGCCGAGGTTTCTAATAGAGAGGTGAAGGGTATTCTTCAGAAATTGGTCCGTCCAGATAGGAAGAATTGGTCTAAGCTGTTGGACCAAGTTCTATGGGCCTATAGGACAGCCTATAAGACCCCACTCGGTACTTCACCTTTTAGGATAATCTATGGCAAGCCATGCCATCTACCTGCAGAATTGATCCACAAATCTGAATGGTCCATCAAAAAGTTGAATTGGAGTTGTCACCTTGGGAAATTGTGTCGAGACCTAAATCTGAATGAGCTAATTGAAATCCGAAATCGGGCATATGACAACAGTGTGATTTATAAGGACAAGGTAAAGAGATGGCATGATAGACACATTCGAGAAAAGACCTTTGTCCCTGGGCAGAAAGTTTGGTTGTTTAATGCTCGGTTAAAGATTTTTCATGGGAAACTAAAATCAAAATGGTCGGGCCCTTACGTTGTCATTGATGTGCATACCAATGGAAGCGTAGATATTTCCGAACTCAAGGAGGATGCACAACCTTTCTCAGTAAATGGTCAGTTGCTAAAGCCATATATTGAATCACCCAGAGAGCAGACATTTCAAGTTGAGGCCATCTATTTCACGCAGAACGAGGATATTGAAGACATATCAGATCAAACCCGCCCACCCTCCCAACCACATCGGCCCCCTTGTACAGCTTCTTTCTCTACTTAGGCCAAGGCCTAAGTATAGGGGGGGCCGATGCCATTTGTATATACCATTTCTCTCATCACACTTCTCCTTCTCCCGATCACTCCATTTCCACCCTTCTTCCATACTTAGGCTGTCCAAAGCCTAAGTATAGGGGGAACCAACACCTACCTGTATATACTCTCCTCATTTACATTTCCTGACACCTCTTTTTCCGCTCTTCCTCTTCTATACTCAGACTATAAATAAATTGTCCACTCTCTTACGCTTAGCCCGAGCTATGTCTTCATTACGCTTCTTGTGCTCTGAGGACACAGCACTCGCTAAGTATAGGGGGGTCTGTATATATACTGAGTATATATTTTACCCATATCTCGTACTTTCGCGTAAGTCTATATGTATTTACGGGGTGGGTACTAACTTGAAAAAAAACACAAAAAACAAAACAAAACAAAAAAAGGGAGAGTTTTCTACTAACACTGACTTGCCCAAAAATTTTTGAAAAAAATGCTTTCTTATTTTGCATAAAAAAATTGTGTGTCTGCATTTCACACACTTGCACTTCATCCAACATCACATGCATTTGCATTTGTGAAAAGTCATTGGGTTCCGAACAGAGTTATGAGCCGAAACTGAGAATGGTCTGAACTTGACCTTAATCCACCTAATTTTCAGAGGAACTTCACCGAGAAATAGGATTTTAAGAGCTTCAGGTCTTTTTGACTTAATTCCTTAAGTTCCACATGACAATGTGCAGCGTTTGACTCTTACTGTCTAACCTGGTCTCTTCATTCTGGGTACAACTCTGGAATAGGGAATTAATTTGTACTCTCGCACTATGCACTTAGCTCAACCCAGACGGGATGTTGGAAGACTGTGTGAGTCTCTTTTCTGGTAGCGTAGAAATCTAAAGACTGGAGTACGGGTTGAAATAAAGCTTCAGAAAAGGGATGGACGGCTGGGCACAATTTTTTCTAAGACCCCAAAAAATGTACGGAATAAAAGGATTCTATATCTGTAGAGGCACAACAAGATCCAAGCAGAAACCACCAAATATTCCAAATACAAAGAAGCATTCTACCAAATAAAATCCGACCAAAAAGGTCCAAGCTTCGAGAAACCTGCAGATCTTGGTGGAGACTCGGCTACACTGGCCATCTTCACAAGGAGAGGTGACTACACTGGCCACCCTCCAGTTCTTTTCCCCCTTCTTCTATCTTCTCCCTCATTCGATTGTGAACACAACGCGACAGACCTTAGAAGGAAATACCTAACTCCCCGAGGACGAGTTACTGGAGAGGAGAGGAGCATGGTAGTCCGGC
Organism: Ottelia alismoides; assembly: GCA_037367405.1. Taxonomy (NCBI): domain Eukaryota; kingdom Viridiplantae; phylum Streptophyta; class Magnoliopsida; order Alismatales; family Hydrocharitaceae; genus Ottelia; species Ottelia alismoides. The sequence goes on along the minus strand of JAZKJV010002460.1, from coordinate 39,080 downwards.
ATTCTGAACGGGAAGAGCTAAAAATCTTCACACACATGAGTCGGTTGTTCAATATTCATAGGGTATACTTTGGGAAGAGGATCGATCTAAGATGACTTCTGAGCCGAAACTGTGACAATGATGTGTAGAACTTGAGGGCTGTAGATTTTAAAATTCTAAGTCTCACCGAAGTTCCGCCACACTATTAATCCAAAGGTCGAGTTTAGTTTCATTTTCACCTTCAGCTCATGGTCTTGGTATGGAACCCAATCTCATTTCACTTCATGGCATTTCTTTTTGATGCTCAGGGACGAGCATGGTTTAAGTATAGGGGGATGATGAATCTCGGATTCATCACTCTAAATCTCATTTATTAAGCTCAATTCCCTAAAAATCAACAGCATATCTGCATCTATTCTGCATAATTAACATTCAGGCATGTTTTCATAAGAATTGCATTTTAGCATTAATTTCTGCATAAAATAAGAAGCCAAAAATCCAAGCAAAAAAATGACCTGTAAATAGCCTAACTTCCCCTATTTTTAACTCCTTCATGCTAACATCGCATAACCCAAAATCACCTCCACTGTGTACACATCACTAACAAGAATAAATGAAAAATACAAAAAAATCACTGACCCTATTAAGTGGACCAAAAACCCAAACCCTAGTTTCAGGATTTTCGGACTAAAAACCTTATATCTTCCCCATCCGGTGTCCGATTTGATCCTACTCACTTTTGAACTAATGCGCATTCAATTATCTTTAAAACAAGACTAAGTTCAAGTGAATCGGAGCTCGTATGTGAAAGTTGGGTTTTGGGCCTCCTTTGTACATTGGATATTTTAGCGGTTTTTTGACCTATATTTTATGTATATATTTTCTTTATATGTACATAGGATACCCCAAAAATTCACTTTTTACATTTGACCGATTTTGGCTTTGGTGTCTTCATGAAAGTTGTAGATCTCGTTGAGACAAGCATTTTTCGTAAAGGAACTTTTTCGATCCGAGGTCATCTACTATTTATTATTGATTTTTCAATGTATTTATCTTCTGATTTTTCTGGTGCTGACACGTGGAAGCCCCAGAGGCCGCCATGTGTCAGCTATTTTTGGAATTTTTAGTATTCGATTTTATTAAAAAAATAATAATAAAAATAATAATAATAATCCAAGCACGTGCGTCGCACGTGCCTCCCAGGCACGTGCTCCGCACGTGCCCCGCCCCCTCTCTCCTTGACCCTCCACGTGGCCCATACCGGGCCGTTCGATCTCGGTCGATCGAACGGCCTGGGACCCGTCATCCTCCTCCCAACTTCTCCCCTGAAACCTCCGCCGGCCGCTCCTCAAATCCCGCAACCGCCGCTCCATCCAACGTCCACCCACGTCACCATTGACCTCCCAACCACCTCCGCGCCTCTCGCGGCCCTCCATCACCGAGCTCTATCCACCGCAGCCCTATTTAAGGAACGCCTCGACCACCTTTACCCTCATCCGCCGTTCAGCCTGAGGAACCAACTCGGAAGTGACAGCCCGCATCCCCCTCATCGGCGTGATCCGAGGGGTTCCCTCCTCGTCGCAGCTCCGCCCGAGCAGCTGCTCGCTCCGGCCATTCGCCGTCGAGCCCCATTTTCGCCCAGGTACTCTCTCTCTCTCTCCCTCCACCTCCGAGCTCCCAATTTCTCCGCTCGGAGCTTTGCCCCTCCGTTCCGATTCCATCACCATCTCCGCCTCATCTTCGTCATCAACGCCGGTCTCCTACGTCTTCTTCGACTTTTCACCCAGGGACCTCCAGCCTCTTCACCAACGACCGCCGGTCGTGTGTCGACCAAGCTCCGCCATCCAGACACCAGGCTCCTCCGCCCCCTCGCCTTGGTTGACTCGCCGCACCACCAGGCTTCGCCAGGAGAGGCCGAGCTCCCTCCACCGACAAACGACAACTACTCCGACAACCGCTCCATCTTCAACGCCTCGCCACCTCCACTTCAACGCCTTCGTCCTCACGACCTTCTTCTCCGACTACGCCGCGCCTTCACCTCCTTCATCGACGGCAAGCCACTGCCGGGCCCTCGCCACTCCGCCTTCGTGCGGCCGGGCGCTAGACCCGAGGTCCCCCACACGTGCTCGCAAGTGCGTGGGGAAACGACCGAAGCAGCATCTCTGGGTCACGTGCAATGCACGTGCACCCTTGGGAAAATTACACAGCAGCCCCGGTGTTTTAGCCGTATTGCATTCAAGTCCAAGAGCTCCAGGTCACGTGTAAGGCACGTGATTTTGGTAAATTTTGTAGAGACCCCCCACAGTATAGGTAATTGCAATTAGGTCCCCCGTGGTTCATTCATTTTATATTTTATTTATTTACATATGTACCCCTGCATTCCTCGTTCAGTTTAGACCTCTGTTTTCCATCATTTTATTTATTTAAAAATAGCACTTTGCTCTACATTCAATTCTCTACAGTTTGTCACATTGTGGATATTTTTATGATTGTTGGTCAATTAATTATAAATTATTCTGTGAAAAATTGCGAACTTTGCCCATTTTGTGCTCTTAAAATTGCCTTTGATTAACCAGAGCTTTAAAAATCCCTGAAAAATCATACATTGTAGAGATTATTTTTCTTAACATTGTGCTAAAAAAGAATTGCATTTGCATGCATAATTTTCTCTGTAAAAATCATTTTGCATATTTTAGTATCAGATTTTTAATAGGTATTAAACCCCACATTTTTGAGGTTTAGAATTTTTCTGAGATCCATCACCTAGTGATAGATCTTAGATAATTTTATCTCTTGAAAATAAGTAGGTTTAGTATTTATTATAATTAAATATTGAAAACCATTTTGTTTGAATTTAAAAATTCATAAAAAAATTTATATTGCATCCAAAAATTCCAAAAGAATTACAGTGCATTCATTTCATCATTATTCACATTGTGGCCAAGTTTTGTATTTTTGGACATGGTTTGATCGAAGTTTACATTTTAGTCCCTAAAATAGGCCGAATTTGCATTTTGCATCCCTTTTTGCATTGAAAAATCCAAAAAAAATACCACCTCGAAAACCGAACAGTAAATTGGATAGACATAACTCTAGGTTGTTCCTTTGCCTCCTTGTGATCGACCTTGGGACTTGCCCATGTAAAATAAACATGAAAACCACTTGATTAAAATTGATTACAAAATTTGTGGTTATTTCTTGACTGTTTCCGATCGCCGCCTACAACGCACGACACATTCATTTTTATTTTCACACGACAAAGATAAAAAACACTTCTTATTTCGGCATTTACGGAATCGTCAAATATGTGTTTCAAATTTCATGCAAAACAAACACTTCTAACATGCCCATCTAGATATGGTCAATTTCAATAATTCTGAGACCGTTAAAATGTGATAGCCTTGATGGAGATGATATAAGTATTGAATTTAGTTGAAATGTGTATGATATCATCGTGATATATAGTGATTTAAATCCCCCTAGATTTCATTTCAAAAACATAAAAAATCAATGAAAAAATGGACGGGTGCAGCTACTTAGCTACCCGGTATATATATATATATATATATATATATATATATATATATATATATATATATATATATGATAGGGAGTATGCACCAAGGTGCATGTAATTCTACATGCACCTGGGCTTATAACTCCCATGTTTTTTTACTTTTTCGAAAAATACCACCATGTATATTCATCTATATATCCCTCCTATATGTCATTCCAATTTCATGAGAAACAGAGACCCCTACCTCCTCCATCTAGAACACATTATTTTAACAGTCTTAGAATTGTTGTAATCGACCTATTGTGGATGGAGGACGTAGGGGTCTCTGTTTCTGATGAAATTGGAATGACATCTAGGGGGGATATATAGATGAATATACATGGCGGTATTTTTCGGAAAAGTAAAAAATGTGGGAGTTATAAGCCTGGGTGCATGTAAAATTACATGCACCTGGGTGCATACTCCCTATCCTCATATATATATATATATATATATATATATATATATATATATATATATATATATGAGAAACTTCAAATGAGGCGGGGTTTCACCATCTATATGGTGAGCCACCCTCAATTTTGGTATCTTTTCAATATATTTTACAATATCTTACTTCATACATATAACAAGAAATATTAACACAACATGTATAGTGATATAAATTTATGAAAATATTATTATATTAGATGGAAATGTTAATTTGAATTTGGATGCTATATTTTTCAAAATTAATTTTTTTACAATGTGCAGTTTATATTTTACAAAACTGTTCAGAGTTTTTACTAAATTCACAGTGGCTTTTACAATTTCAGAAGAGCTCCCGCCTCATTTGAAAGATCCCATATATATATATATATATATATATATATATATATATATATATATATATGAGGTTAATGGGGATGCCCCCTTGGGGTAGCCAACATAGCTGCCCCCGCGCCATTTACGGCGTTTTTTTTATTTTTTTCAAAAAATATCACCATGTATATTCATCCCTATATCCCTCCTATATGCCATTCGAATTTCGTCAGAAACAGAGACTCCTACGGCCTCCATCTAGACGATCATTTTTTAACGGTAACAGGATTTTTTAAATTGACACCATCTCGATGGAGGCCGTAGAAGTTTCTGACAAAATTCGAATAGTATATAGGAGAGATATAGGGATTAATATACATGATTTTATTTTTCAAAAAAAAATAAAAAAAACATGCCGAAATAGGGGGCGGGGCGGTCAAAGCCCCATTGAATCCTCTCTCTCTCTCTCTCTATATATATATATATATGTATATGTATATGTATATATATATGAGGATAGGGAGTATGCACCTGGGTGCATGTAATTTTACATGCACCCGGCCCTATAACTTCCACTTTTTTTATTTTTTTCAAAAAATACCATCATGTATATTCATCTATATATCCCTCCTATATGTCATTCTAATTTCGTCAGAAATAGAGGCTCTTATGCCCTCCATCCAGAACTGGTCGATTACAGCAATTCTAAGACCGTTAAAATTACATGTGGAGGACGTAGGAGTCTCTGTTTATGACGAAATTGGAATGACATATAGGAGGGATATATAGATGAATAAATGGCGGTATTTTTCGAAAAAAAAGTGGAAGTTATAGGGTCGGGTGCATGTAAAATTACATGCACCTGGGTGCATACTCCCTATCCTCTCTCTCTCTCTAGAGAGAGAGAGAGGAGTGATCCTATGAGAGCAAAAAGTTGTGAGAGCATGAGAGGGCCACATGATTCACCCAGGAGAGAGAAGACCATGAGAGAGAAAACAGAATCATGTGGTCCAGAATCATTCCTCGCATGCTCTCACAACTTTTTGCTCTCATAGGATCATTCATATATATATAGGAAATATTTCCAATGAGGTGCACCTTTCCTGGATGCATGGAAAACCACATCAATTTAAGCATTTATTCTATTTATTTTACACATTCTAACTCCATAAGTTTAATACTAAACATTAACATAATATGTATATCATGAAAGATTTATGAAAATATTAGTATATTTGACATTAAATGTTTGTTACAATATGGATGGTATAATTTACATAACTGTATTATCATCATTATTTTACAATATATAGTTCAAATTTACAATATTGTTACGTAATTTACAAATTTGGTAGTGGCTTTCTGAATTTCAGGAAAGACCCACCTCATTAGAAGAGCTCCATATATATATATATATATATATATATATATATATATATATATATATATATATATATATCAAAATGGATACATATACGAATACAAATATCATCATGTGAGCCCTCCTATACATATAATTCTAATCTAGTCTATACAATTTTGATTATGTTATTTTTCATATCTAATTTGCATCCATTTCATACTCGCATTCATTTTTAGTGAATTGATAATACATTTTCCATATTCACCGACATTGTATCCACTTCCATATCTATATTTTAAAAATAGATAAGAATAATGTAACAACTAAATTGGTATTTGTGTTAACCATTTTCATCTTTAAGAATCAATTGATGGTGGAAGGTTCCAACCGGATATTCACGGATAGCCGTCAAGTTTTTGGTATGGGGCACGGGTCATGACATAACAAGTACCAACCCATCATTTTTAAACGGATACCCGAGAGTTTAAGGTCAAAATGAATGGATTAATCTGAATACCCACTGATCTGGATATAACACCCCTACTCATTGTACCACATGTATGCCTTTAAAGCCGACCTGATGTACCGGACGATGGATGGAATAGGAAAGGAAATGGGTGTGCTTGGAAGATCAGAGAAACTTGGGTATCTGGAGAACCGAAGAACTTGCAAAGAGAATTCAAGCTTGGGCACGCCAACATTTTTTTTTTGTATTTACAGTTGCAATTGCAATGACACTATCATTGCATTTGTATTAGTCTCTAAGAAATAGTAGCTATTGTCGTTTTAATCTTAAATGCTGGAATAGAGACATTATTATTGTTGCTATTTTAATTTTTGTAATCGGTTACCCTTCGAATGAAGCTCAGTTTGGTGAATCTTCTTGGATAGAAGGAAGTTAGCTCTACATTTTTTTGTGCAATCGCTGGCGACAAGCTGTTACAACAGATCTTTAGGGACCAAATTATAACAAAAAATACTGGACAATTTTACTGTCCAATTGTCACTATTTGAATTCTATCTTTGGAAAAATATTTTGCCTGGCCTTTTATTTGAATTCCATCTTTGAAAATAAAGCATGTTTTAAATTACGTAATTGAAAAGTTGTATCGTGACACATCGGACTACTGAGCTATTTGTTTCGTTCATATTTTTCCTATTTTCAAAAAAAGGAATAGATTACATTCCATTCCTCAATAGCATCCCAATCATTGACCCTCCATCGTCCATCAAATGGTCAGTAGGTCATCCTTGTTTGGGATAACCACAGATAAAACGATTTCCAGAAGAAAAGAAACTAGGGATGAAAACGAATGTGAATATATTCGTATCCGATCCGCTATCGTATTCGTTTATGCATATTTTGACATTCGTATTCGTTTTAAAATAGATGTGGATATGGATGTCACTTTAACATTCGTTAATATTCGCATTTGTATTCGTATATTCATTTTCAAACATAAGTATAGTACTATATTTATTTATAAATGGGTGTACCAACATTTTATAATTGCATTCACCATCGTTGATATAATTTTTATGAAATTGCATTATCTGGTATATCTATTTTATGTTTAAACCATCCTAAACATGTGTATTAGTAAATTATTTTTGTTATTATTCGTATCCGATTCGTATTCGTTTTTAAGGATATGGTAACACATATTTCACATTCGTCGATATTCGTATCCGCATTCGTATTCGTATTTGTGAATGGATAAGGATATGATTATACATACATTCATATCTGTATCCGATCGTTTTCATCCCTACCTGCCACCCTCCGCCTCCCACGCGACCCCACTTCCCTCTTCCAGCCATGCCTCCCCCTGTTGTTGCCCCTTGACATCCCCCTCTCATTGCGGACCTGTCGCCCTCCGCCAGCCCCGCTAACCCCAGCCGCCCCCTACCACCCTCCCCCCTGGCCGCCGCGTCCCTGCGACCCGCCAGTCGCTCCCTGCCACCCTCCGCCTCCCATGCCGCCTCAACGTCCCCTCAACCTCCTTTCGATGGTGCTCGGTCCTCTTGTTATCGTTCTCAAGTACAACGCTCTATTGTTGTAGCCAATCTCGCTCTATCGCAGCCGCAACCTCCCTCATTCGCAGCCGTGACATCCCTCTTCGTTGCAATTGCAACCGATCTGGTATAGCATCTTAAATTCACAATCTTATAATGTATTTTTACGTTAGAATGTTATTTTAGAAATGGTAACCTTCCTCACAGCTACAATATGTTATTGTCAGGAAGATGTCATTTTTAAAAAGAAATTGGAATGTGGTTAAATACATTAAAATGTTACGTGAGGTACGTTTTTAATTATAACTTTTTATTACACTATTCGTTTGGATATTCGTATTCGTTCGTAAAAGATTCGTATTCATATTCGTATTCTAATTTTGAGGTTTTGAGGATATGGATCTTGATTTTTTTACATTCGTGTAACATTCGTATTCGTATTCACATTCGTAAACTAACATGAATATGGTTATGGTAGGAGCCCAATTCGCATTCGTATTCGTTCGTTTGCATCCCTAAAAGAAACTGAATATTAAGCTAAATTTATCAGTGGATCTTCCAAGTCGATTCCTCATGTTATAGAATAGGAAAACAATAATAAACATTAACAGACAATCCCTGGATTTACTTGGAAACTAAAGAACGTACCAGATGGTACCTTATGTAGATTCCTTGTTATATAGGCTCGATGGAACAGAAGCACAGATGACAGGAAATGTAAACAGAGTTGAACTATGCAGTGTAACAATCTAAAAGAGAGAATTGATCACATGAAAGACCAAATAACATAACAAAACTGAAAACAGATCAAGCTCATGTTTACTTTTTTTTTAGTATTTCCTTTTCCTTATCTTGAAGCTTGACGAACGGATCACATCATCATCAGCCTTCAGTCTGGACTCCAAGTTGCTCACAGATTCGGGTTTAGTGAAATAAGTAAAGAGAAGATAGATTCCATCCATGTAAATGTTCGTCTCCCCGGCCTTGTTTTTCTTTTTTATGCTGTATGCAAGGGGAATGACCCCTCGGTTGAACACTTCCACGTACATTCCACCACCAGCAACAAGCAACTAAAAATAGAAATCATGAAGGTATAATCACAGATACAAGGAGAAAAGTTACACACAAAAACGCAAATGGCATGAACATCCAGTCCGATTTTACAAAGAGAAGTTTAAACTTAGACGTTAACATTGAAGTTCCCCAGAAGTGTCTCTTTTGATAGATAAAAAGATGATCCACAGCCAGGGATCTCGATTCATTTTAAGAGAAAATGGAGAAATTGCAACAGTATAAACAAAGCAACGAACAATATTGTGAACTCCAAATTTCATGGCCTCGGGAAGCCGTGTACCTCTGGCCCCTACATTCAACAGACTGCCCTTTCCGAGGACTGCCTTTGCCAGAAGACCATTCAAATCCATCCTTTAGAGCTCAGAATCAAGAAAAAAAAGTCATTATTCATGACTAGCAAACACGGTCTCAGTTTCTGGCTACTTATACATTAACATTTTAGTCATGATCAACAAATGTAAGGTGAGTGCTCCAATCTTGACCTTGGTCCTCCATAATGAGAGTTTATGCAGCAGCTGCCCCTCTTTAGCTAAATCAAGTTAGCATGCACTGATTAATTTCCTCAGGATACCAGCTCTAAGTATAGAATTCCATTTGTCCTTTTAATCCTATAGGCTTAATGTTCATAAATAAGGAAATTGAATCCTGATGCAGCTCCATCTAACCTATAAGTCTACATTATGCAAAAATCTGTTCATTGTCTATTAGTTAAGGAAAACCCTGGTCATTTAGGTCTTGTTCGTAGGAGGCTTGTATCAATACTTATCCCTCAAAATTTCTATCCCTCTTTAAATGGTCAATGTTTAGATACTAGAGTCAATATGAGGGATTGGGGTGAAATCCTATCCCTCCATCATCAACCTCTCCCTGCCATAAAAAATACAAATAACTACTACCCATCTAACAATTTATAACACAACTAACTTCTATCCCGTATCCCTTCTTAGGACAATGACCAGCAAATAACTACCACTTATCCCTCTATATCCCATAAAATCATATCGCTGCAAACGAACAGAAACGAGGGATACAACAGCTTAACCCTACTTATCCCGTATCATGTATCCCGCTACCGAACGGCCCCTTAGGATTTCATTTTCCTCTAACATAAAATCTGCAACGGTCTACCGTCCGTTATATTGGGTATCAAAGTAGCCGATCAATATTACATCATTATTCTCTCCTTTTTACCAAACCTCTATGTAAAAGAGGCCAGCATTTGAAAGTGGATGATCAGGTTTTGCTCTTTCTTCATCATGTTCATAGTTTCTGGTGCCGCAGCATTGCGACCACATGCCGCCATATTGTGTCGTTCCTCTAAAATGAACGATATCATTACATCTGGAGTGTCATTTCTACAGGGGTCAATAGCATGCCCCCTGTGCTGTTGGTTTGCTGCTTGTGCCAGGGGCATACTGCAGCATGCTCGTGATATCTTTACGAACATCACTAGACGTGAGGGGACATGTTGTCTCATACCGCTTATTTCTGTCATTTAAATATATTATATTTAACCTAAATCGATATTACTCTTTCGTAAATTGTGTTTTTTAAAAATATATTACTAAAAGCTTCTACTTTCGAGATAATATTCACCTTATTTGTATAGTGAAAAATGAAGTGTTTAAAGTCAGATAGCTTCATTAGTAATGTTCACTAAATTCTATTTTTCATTTACTAATACACAACCTTTTTAGGTTAGGAAACAGGCAGGTATCTCATCCATTTCAGATTGAGATTCGATGCAAATGAACTTGATGATTTGATTTCCATTATCGACAAGAAAAAACTTGGGTTTGAGCCTCATCTTACTTGTTAGTCATTTTGTTAGAAGTTAATTATGACTACTATGTCACCGACTCTAAACAACATGCATTCTAGATGCATCTATCAATCTTAAGGTTAATGGTAAAAGTCTAGGTAGAAGTACAACAAAAGGAGAGTTGTGATTCTGAAGGCAAATGTTGATTTTTTCGAGGAAGGTTAATGGATCACAGACATTGAAGAAGAATGTGTGCCCTCAACTACAGCTTTACCGTTTAAAATCTATTATAAGAACCGAAATCCATTGTTGCACTGGACTCTCTTGATTGTACCATATCTCCACAATCTTCCCATCCAAAACATGGTGTAACTGATGAATCCAAACTACATGGCCTAATTAATGGGCTTGATGGATAGCATAGCGGGTGCGAGCTTGTCAAGGGCGAACGCGTTGAGGGCTGCCTATGAGGAGGGCTGCAAGTGACGGCAGACCAGAAAGTACCATTCACATGAGGGCAAAGGTGGTCGAGGTTCACCCTCAACCGGGAGGGGAGGATTCAAGCTAAATTATGGGTTCTGTTTTCGTAGTGGCGAGGAATGTCATGCTGCTTGAGCTTACGCTGGTGATCTTATTTGCTTCCGTTGTGGGAAAATTGGGCGCAAGCGTCTGGAGTGTCTGGTGAAAGGAACTTAGAAAAAGAAAAGGGAGGGTAAGCAGGATTCCGGAATTCAGGGCCTTGATCGAGCCAAGAAAAGTTGGAGTCGGATCCCCGTTGTGGCATCTCCGTGGCTGAGGTGAGGGCGGTCTTTCTGCGTAAGGGTGTCTCTTTCGTTGAGAATATTAGGTCCTCCCTCGAACCTGACTTCAATGGTGATCTCCTTTTCCAAGATGGTTCCTCGGTAGTCGTGCACGGTGTTGGAGGAAGGTTTGCCCAGCATCTCCTCCATGTACCTGCAAGCTGCAAAGGAGTGATGTTGATAGAATAGAAATTGCATCCATTATAGAAACCCTAGGGCTCTTTTATATAGGAGAAAACCCTGGGTAAATTACATAAGAGGCACATGAAGGAAATAGAAATAAGAAGCAACGACAATGAGATACAAATATATCAACACTCCCCTCAAGCTAGAGCATATATGTCTATCATGCTTAGCTTGGAACATCTCTGAAATGGACATCTAGCAAGGGTTTTGGTGAATACATCAGCAGTCTGACCTCCAGTAGAAACAAGGGAGGTGGATATACGACCCTACTAGATCATGTCTCTAATATAGTGGCAATCCACCTCTATATGCTTGTTCCATCCATGAAATGCAAGATTATTGGAAATAAAAAGTGTTGCTTGGTAGTCGCATAAAAGCTGCATAGGAAGAGGTACCTCAACTGCAAGATCAGTCAAGATCGATGTAACCCACATCATCTTTGTGCTCCCCTGAGCCATGGCTCTGTACTCAGACTCTACATTGGATCTAGCAACCACGGTCTGCTTCTTGGTTTTCCATGACATGAGTGAGCTCTCAACTAAAATAGCAAAGGCAAAAGTAGACTTCCAGTCTTTGGGGTATCCTGCATAATATGCATCTGCACGCGATGTCACCCCAAGATAAGTACCTCTAATGAATATGCAATCAATACTTGGTGAAGTCTTCAAATATCTCAGAATCATATAGACAACATCCAAATAAACCTTCCTGGGTTGCTCCATGAACTGGCTCACCTTGCTTACAGCAACGGATATGTCTGGCTTGGTGATAGTATCATAGTAGCATAGAGGAGCTTCCCAACAAGCTCCCTAAATCTCCTCTTGTCTACCACCTCAGTGTCATCATCATATAATCTCATGCTCGGATCCATAGGGGTAGTAGTAGGCTTGCACCATGTCATCCATATCTCAAGAAGATCCATCACAAACTTCCTCTAGGTCATCACAAGACCCCATTGGTTCCTGGCGAATTCTAATCCAAGGAAGTAACGAGACTACCAGGATCCTTAGTCACAAACTACTGACCTAGGTACTCCTTGACAGCCTGAATGCCCTGCTCATCATCACCTGTGACAATAATATCGTCAACATAAACCAGAATAGCAAGTGTACCTCTATGTGTCCTATGAACAAAAAGTGAATGATTTGCAGTGGACCGTGCAAACCCCCGGTGTTCTATCCATTCGACGGCTTCTGGTAGCAAGCTCTCGAACTCTGCTTTAGGTCGTAAATCATCTTGTGAAGTCTACACACCTTCTGAGACTCCTCCTCAGCAATAAACCCTGGTAGTTGCTGCATACATACCAGCTCATGTAAATCTCCGTATAGAAATGCATTCTTCACATCAAGTTGGTAAAGAGGCCAATCCCAAGTCACAACAACCAATAGAAGAATGCGCAATATTGAATGTCTAGCCAATGGTGAGAAGGTATCTTGATAGTCCACCCTATAAGTTTGGGTGAATCCACGTTCTACGAGCCTTGTAGCGATCCACACTACCATATACTCGTTGCTTTACCGTAAAGATCCATTTGCATCCCATAGGCACCTGGAGGGGCAGAAACAACACTCCAAGTATCACAAGACTGCAAAGTGGTCATCTCATCCTCCATGGCAAGTCGTCAGCTACTATCATGTACCGCCTCTTGATATGATTGCGGTATAGTGACAGAAGAGAGTCTCATGACAAACCTCATGTATTCCTCTAAGAGATGATCCAAGGAAACATGAGCAACAAGAGGATAAGTGGCACAATTACGATGCAGCTTCCTTAAGGCAATAGTAACATCAAGATCATCAGCCTCTATGTTCTCTGGTATCAACTCCTCATATACAGTATCCTGTGGTACAAGAATAGCACCAGTGCCATCAGTAGAAAAAATACTTCAGTATATACCTGAGGTGTGCTGGATGACGAGGAAGGCGCATGAGCAGAGGGGCGAATAGAGGGCATGTGAATGTAAAACCGTGGCAGGAACTGTGTCAGGGTAGACGGAGGTGGAGGTGATAAAAGAGGTGGTAGTGGAGATGACTGTGACTCAACAAACTGTGGTGTTGTAGATAACAGAGGTGGTGGAACAAAGACATACTCTACAGAGTCGGAGTTAGACAACCTGTCACCTGTAGGAGAGTACATAATAGACTCAAAAAATGTGACATAAGCACTCACATAATACTTTCTCCCTGCAGGATTAAAACACATATGCCTTTTTTGGGTACGAGAATAGCCAACAAACACATTTGACAATTTGCGGAGAAAGCACGACCGTGAGTAAAATTATGGACAAAGGCCACATATCCAAAGAACTTGGAAGTAAGAGAAAATAGGTCCTTTTCGAGAAAGGCAATCAAGAAAGGAACCTTCTCTCCAAGGATAGTGGAAGGTATGCGGTTCACTAAGTAGCATGCAGTGAGGACCGCATCATCCTAGAACGACTGAGGAGCTCGATTCTGAATCAAAAGAGTCCTCGTGCCATCAGGAAGACGATGGTATTTGCGTTCAGCAACACCATTCTGTTGCGAAATATAAGCAAAAGAAGTCTAATAACCAATAACAAGAGATATGAGAAACAGAGAAAGTCAGATAACTGTAAAGTCGATAATTCCAAGGCATTGGCAGTGCGAATGAACTTCACATTAGCAGAAAAAATGTTCTTAATTTCAATAAGAAATTATTTAATGACAAGATAAGCTTCATACTTATTCTTTAACAAGAAGACCTAAGATAATCTAGAAGAAGCATCCGCAACGACCATATAAGATTGATGTCCCTGATGATCGAGAACACTAGGACCCAGATGTCAAAATGAAACAACTCAAACGAATGACTGTTGTGACGACTCTGGCAACACAGAAAAGAATAACGATGGTGCTTCCCAAGATGACATGCCTCACACTCCAAGGTGGTATGAGTAGAGATCTAAGGGAGAACATGACACCGCTTCTATAGAGGAAGGTGTCCAAAGCGAAGATGCCACATGAAAGGAGAAGTTGATCCACAAGGAACGGTAGCAGCACCAGCACACGGAGGCTGGACAAGTCTATAAAGTTCTCTGCTCATGGACACATCCAATCACCCTGCACGTAAGTATGTCCTGAAACACAAGAGAAGATGGGTCAAATATGGCATGGAAAGGTAGAACTTTTGTAATAGACAAGAGATTAAATTGGAATGTTGGAGCATGTAAAACATTCTACAGGCGCATCATGGGTGCTAGGACAATCTCCCCTGACCAATAATTGATAGATGAACCCGATTTACAATCACCAATGATCTTATTGAGATTACATCTCAAATCCAGATCTCGGGGACCTCTCAGATGCTTGATTAAATCAAGACCGTAGATCTAATCTTCTAATTGCACATGAATCACATTCAGATCAATGTTCAATATTTGGACAAATATCAGATCACTTCTCTAATAAGAGAAGTCACTGAAATACAGACCTATTTCATCACTCCATCGAAATGGAAGCGTCATGTCTATACAATCGTTTATGATCACATCACCCTCAGGTATTCCTAATACTTGTACATCTTGCATATTGGAAGACCTAGAATAAACCAGAAGATAGTTTCTCATTAGGACATTGGGAGTTGGTATCGATAATATGCTTTCCAAAAGCATATGCCATACCTACAAATTTTTATCATGCTTCCAAAGCATAACGACCATGCATGGAATTCGATCGATCCTGATACCTCATGAGTGAGTTCATGTCTTCCGATTCATAAGTGAAACCTATATGATCCCTTTAAGAGATCATATTACTTATATACCCTTGTATCCACACCAGTTCGCCGTTGTATAGACCTTGATTAGGTCACCAACCTATTGGTCTGCCACAAATACATACTTAGACATATAGCAATACATTTGTCTTCGGTTAGAGGATGCATGCCTATATCGTGACAACATATGACAAAGGACTTGGTTATCTCGATCTCATTAAGTCAACTCTTTGACCGAACTTATCTGATATCTTTGAATCTCTATTCCTATGCAAAGGACATGCATCAAGAGGTCGGCCAGATATCAACCTATAGAAAAGGATTGTCATATCCTTCTCAAGCTGGAGATCATCTCTTAATAATCATTTGACAGTACTTGATGAGTCCTCAATCTAACTCCTTAGATATTCATCCAAGCACCAATAATTCAACAATTGAACCAACAACTACATTAAGCCATGGTACATAATATTAATTGTATTAAGAGACCTTATAGTGCATTCATTCATTAAATCTCAGATAGGAAGTGAAACAAATCAATAATCTTTATTGGTATATCAAATATTACAATAACATTTATTGCGGGAATGGTTGGCCTCGGGCCCACATGGCTAACCTCTTGTAGACCCCCTCCATTGGAGATATCGTCTCTCCAGTAAGCAATTGAGTACGTGTTGTATCGTACTCAGAGTCAAGGGATGACAGGAAGACTCCTGTCATAGTGGCATTATGGTATGATAATTGCTACTCAGTGCTGGTAGTAATGGTCATAAAGGTATGAAGTCGCTCAAACATGCCTCATAGATGTGAGAAGTGGACATGAAGAGGTCGGCCATTCTGCTTGGTCGAGAATATGTCATACTGTAACTGAGGATCTTGCTCTCATTCTTGACCCACCATATGTATCAGCTAAAATGTCCCATATAGCCTTGGTTGTGGGTTGATTGACAATGTCATTGGCAATCTCTGTGATAAGCATCCCA
This sequence comes from Ottelia alismoides, assembly GCA_037367405.1. Lineage (NCBI taxonomy): Eukaryota > Viridiplantae > Streptophyta > Magnoliopsida > Alismatales > Hydrocharitaceae > Ottelia > Ottelia alismoides. The sequence goes on along the minus strand of JAZKJV010002460.1, from coordinate 22,867 downwards.
GAGAGCCAAACTCGCGCATAGGCATCGTCTTGCTTCCAAGAAGCATTAGCCACAATCTTGTCTGTTGGCTCGGAATCAGTCAAAATATGCTCCTTGTTATGGCACTGCATAAGGGTGTGAAACCGCATGGACCGCAACTCGTAGTTCGTCACGCCCATCTTTACAATGGGAGATGGGCCCTTGAAGGCAACAAACGATGAAAATACGTCACACTTGTTCTTTGCCATGATGAAAAAATGCCAAAAATTCGGAACAAAACCGAGGTGTAGATACTATGAGCAAGTTTGCACACTCATATGCAAGATCAGTTGTATGTGTAGACTTATACAACCATCCTCTTCAACCCTTGTTGTAGTCTTGGGCCGGAAAACTTGATTTAGATGTCCGTAAGCATAGTTTCCGCTCAACAAACCGTGTAATACAGCAGCAATAGGCGGGTTGCAGTCCATATGAGGTGGGGTGGCCGACAACCTGCAGGAGCGGCTACAGTCGGCCACCAGACTGAAGGATACGAGGAATCCTCAAGCGCATCACGGAAGTGTTTTGATCGCATCTCATGCGATCGGGGCGACTAGTCGCACTAGTCGCTAGATGCAGCGGAAATTAAAAAATTTTTAATCAAGTGATGAAACCACATGATCACAAGAACATTTCTTGGATCGTTTCATCAAACCACAAAGTATTAGAAATACCTCTTGAAGCGTGGTTGCGATTACGAGATCTCTAAAACAAGAGATCATCCTGACTCAAGTCCGATCCACGAAGATGGCACTTGCGGGCGCGATGATGAGACGCGTTCCAACCGCAATCCTTGACGAAGATCCAAGCTACGAATCCCCTAATTTCATCCAACGAAATCCGTCGTCTTCCTTTAGAGCAAGAAGCCCCAAAGAAGATGGAGATCCTCGAGTAGTCGAAGGCGAGGACGAGAAAGTCTCTCTCAACGCATAAGATGGACGGCCACCTTAAAGAGAGATAGAGAGAGATGGCGAGAATGAGAGAGAGAGAGTAGTAGGCGTGTAGAACTCTTGATGATGTACCTTGAAAGGGTTAGGGTTGCCCTCCTTATATATTAGTTTGGGATCCAATGGATCTCAATCCATAGCATCCATAGATCCAACGGCTAGGTTGATCCATGCATCAATCAAGGGCCACGATTGTTGTTGGTTAAAACCAATTAATTTATATCAAATCAAATATATGTTGCATTATCATCAACACAATTTAATTTAACATAAATCAATTATTAAGAGATAATAAGATAACAAAAAAGAAGATGATAATTAATCACCCTCCAAAAATAGGGGGGTGACGTTACCTATTTTTGTGGTGATTATTTCCTCTTTATTTTATCATATTATTCCTTAATAAATTGCAATAACTATTATTGCAAAATTATCCACCAAATTAATTCCAAATTAATTTGTGAATATCTCAATCATGCCATTGAAAGATATGTGAATCATATTCACAACCCAAACTAATTTGTAAGTTACATTTCCAATTAATTACTTAATGTGAATCCAATTCACATTAATAATTAACAACTGTTATTTACAAAGCCCATAATCTGTTATATTATAAATCACATTTATAATATATTATAAATCACATTTATAATATATATACACAGATATCATGGATAGTACTATCCATAATCTGTAATCCTTGATAATCAAATCTCATTTAATTATCTTGGATAATCATTCTCATAATATGAATCTCATTCATATTATTCTTGATAATTAAATCTCATTTAATTATCATCCTCTTGTTGCTTGGATATATACTTCATCAAATGAATTATTCGTGAACCCCTTCAAGAATAATGTGCTTTCTCCGCAGATACTTGGAGATAAGGACAGGACGATTGTATTGTTCCACGTATAGTGACTTGGATGTTGAGATCTCATCTCAAATCCAGATCTTATGTACCTCCCACAGATGCTTGATTAAATCAAGACCGCAAATCTAATCTTCTCATTAAATCTGAATCACATTCAGACCAATGTCCAAACACTTGGACCAAGATCAGATTGCGTCTCTACTGAGAGTAGTCACTAAAATCCAGACCTGTTTCATCACTCCCTCAGAATGGAAGCGTCATGGTTATACAATCGTTTATGATCACATCACCCTCAGGTATTCCCAATACATGTACATCCTGCATACCGGAAGACCTATGATCAATCTGAAGATCAAGATCAATTTTTCACTGTCTTCTTCGGGGTTTGATCACCAAGTTTCTCAATCTTGGACATTGGGAATCGGTGTCGATCATATGCTTTCCCAAAGCATATATCATACCTACAAATTCATGGCATGCTTCCAAAGCACGACGACCATGCATGGAATTTGATCGGTCCCAATACCTCATGAGTGAGCTCATGTCTTCCGGTTCATAAGTGAACTTGTATGATCCCTTTGAGAGATCGTATTACTCATATGCCCTTATATGCACACCAGCGCGCCGGTGTATAGACCTTGGTTAGATCATTAACCTATTGGTCTGCCAAATGTACACACTCAGACATATAGTAACACATCTGCCTCCGATCAGAGGATGCGTGCCTATGCTATGACAGCATTCAACATAGGACTTTTAGAGGATGAAGAGGCCTGGGGCTCTTCGTGGAAGGCTCGGCCGACAGGGGAGGACCTTCCTCAGGTGAAAGACCGGGGAAAACGGGAGGAAGTCCGGAAGCCGTAGCAAGGCATAACTGAGCACAACGAGTCCAATGCTCACAAGAGGCACTGGCTCGGCTGGTTCTCTTTCCCCAAGGCTCAGTCAGAGAGAAGGGAGGGAGTCTTTTCCGGAATATTCCTTTCACTCAAGTAGGGTCCCTTTGGCCTTCGGAAGATCCGAGAAAGAAAGAGTAGAACAGGAAATCGAGGACTCATTTCAGGCTATTAGTCAGGCGGGAGGGAAGGAAAAGCCCATCTATATAGATAGAATAGATATGGATTCAGGAATCCTGGGAGACCTACCCCCCACTTCTTTCTAGGCATGAGGACTTGACTCACAAGAAGCCGACAATGATCTTTGGCCGGGTAAATGCTCATTATTCCAAATATAGCCGACAATGCATTTTCTCATTATTGAGATTCGAAGCCGAAAGGTGAAAGGATGGACTATTCTTCAAAAAACAAGCTGACAAACAAATAAGTCACCCAGTCAACCCATTGACCTAACTAATCTGACACCTCCGAATCACTATTCCTATGCAGAGGACCTGCATTAAGAGGTCGGTCAGATATCAGCCTATGTGAGAAAGGATTGCCATCTCCTACTCAGGTTGGAGATCATCTCATAATGATCATTTGACAATGCTTGATGAGTCACCTATCTAACTCTTTAGATATTCACCCAAACACCAGCCTCTATGATTCATTTAATAAATCAACAGCTATATGATCATCAAGATGGCCATGGTACATAACCCTAATTGTACAAAGGGACCTTATAGTGCATTCATTCATTTAATTTCAGAAAGGGGGTGAAACATCAATAACTTTTATTGATAAACATATATATTACAATAACATTTATTGTAAGTATGGTTCGCCCGGGGCTCACATGTCTAACAATCTCCCACTAACCCTCAGAACCATTCAGGTACAAACCGTAAACACATACTCATTACATGCTGGTCAAAAACCTTTTGTGTCAGAGGTTTGGTAAGAGGATCAACAACGTTGTCGGTAGAGGCCACCTTGGTGATGATGATATCACCACGCTTTTGAATCTCCTGAATGATGTGGTATTTCCTTTCCACGTGCTTGCTCTTTTGATGCCACCTAGGTTCCTTTGCTTGGACAATGGCTCCCGTGTTATCTCAGAGTAACAGGATGGGAGTATCAGAGGAAACTACGCCAAGCTCCAAGATGAACTTGCGCAACCACACTGCCTCTTTTGCAGCATCCGATGCGGCAATGTATTCGGCTTCTGTTTTTGAATCTGTCATAGTGTCCTAATTCTTGCTTCTCCAGCTCACAGCACCACCGTTCAACAAGAATACAAACCCTGACGTCGACTTTCGATGATCAATATCCGACTGGAAGTCTGAATCTTTATATCCCAAGACTTGGAGATCATCATTCCCATAGACCACGATGTAATCTTGTGTCCGTCTTAGATATTTGAATATGTTCTTTACTGCATTCTAGTGTTGCTCTCCATAGCAGGATTGGTAACGACTTACCACTCCCACTGCATGGCAGATATCTGACCTAGTACACATAATGGCATACATTAAGCTTCCTACAGCTGATGCGTAGGGGCATCCAGTCATGGCCTTCTTTCCCTCAACACTTCGAGGAGCCATCCCTTAAGACAGATGGATACCATGTCTTAAGGGGAGGAATCCTTTCTTAGAACTATCCATACGGAATCGTTCAAGAATCTTCTTAATGTATCCATGTTATGATAATCCCAATATCCTCTTTTCTCGGTTTCTGAACAACTTCAGGCCTAAGATGTAAGAGGCTTCTCCAAGATCTTTCATCTCGAAGGTATAGGATAGCCAAATCTTTACACCGGTCATCATTCATGTATCATTCCCAATGATAAGGATATCATCTACGTAAAGCACGATGAACACAATGGCGCTCCCACTAAACTTCTTGTACACACAATGTTCATCAGGATTTCGCACAAAATCATAACTCTTTATGATTTCGTCAAATCTCTAGCTACGAGAAGCTTGTTTGAGCCCATAGATGGATTTCTTTAGCTTGCATACTTTTCCATCCTCAACTATGAAGCCCTGGAGCTGCTCCATATAGATATCCTCCTCGAGGTATCCATTGAGGAAAGTTGTCTTGATGTCCATCTGCAAGATGTCGTAGTCAAGAGATGCAGCTATACCTAGCAGTGTCCTAATGGACATAAGCATAGCCACAGGAGAGAACGTCTCATCGTAGTCGATGCCTTCTCTCTGTGTGTAGCCCTTGGCTACGAGCCGTGCTTTGAAAGTCTCTACTTTCCCATCAGGTCCCATTTTTCTCTTGAAGATCCATTTACACCCAATGGGTTTTACCCCTTTAGGTGGATCCTCTAGGGTCCATACACCATTCTTATGCATGGAGTCAATTTCTGACTTCATTGCTAGCATCCATCTATCCATGTCATGATCTGCGAGTGCTTCATCAAATGAAGAAGGATCATTGTCAGTCTCACCTGACACATGGAATCCATACCTTTCAGGTGGTGCAACTACCCTCGAACTCCTTCGAAGAGGTATAGTTGTTTCATCTTTATTTATCTCTTCAGTTTCTGGTTCAGGAATCTCAGAATCCTCAGGGGATTCAATGAGTTCCTCTACTTCATTTCTATCTTGACCTTTAAGGAAATCATCCTCTAGAAATTTCACATCCCTAGAGACAAAAACCTTTTGGGTCTCAGGGTCATAAAGCCGGTATCCAATACCGTCTTTAACATATCCAATGAAGTAATACTCACAAGTGCGAGATTCTAGCTTACTTGCGTCCACGTTCTTCGCATGGACCAAGCAACCCCACTCAAGTGTTTAACACTTGGCTTGGTACCATATCAAAGCTCATGAGGAGTCTTGGGTACAGATTTGCTAGGAATCTTGTTCAGGATATATATTGCAGTCTCTACTGCATATCCCCATAAACTAAGAGGTAAACGTGCTTTGCTCATCATTGAACGGACCATGTCCATGATGGTCCTGTTACGTCTTTCAGCAACACCATTAAGTTGGGAAGTTCCAGGAAGAGTGATATTGGAGACAATTCCATTCTCTTTGAGATATTCCTTAAATTCGTCTGAGAGGTACTCACCACCTCGGTCAGATCGAATCCATTTAATCTTCCTATCGGTTTGGTTCTCAACTAAAGCCTTAAACTCTTTGAACTTTTCAAAGGTTTCAGATTTATAACGTAGTAGGAAGATAAACCCGTATCGCGAATGGTCATCGATAAACGTCAAATAATATCGGTATCCATTTTTAGTCGCGGTACTGAAGGGACCACATACATCAGTATATATTAGGTCAAGAATACCTTCGCATCTCGTAACCTTGTTACGGAAAGGCATCCTGGTCATTTTACCTCGAATGCAATGTTCACAGGTAGGTAAAGATTGAGCCTGTAGAAAATCCAAAGGTCCATCCTTTATCAATCTATTGATCCCATCAACAGATAAATGACCAAGTCTTTGATGCCAAATCATATTCGAATGATTTCCATTCTCCCTTGATCTTTTAGGGGTTTTATTATCAGTGGTAGTGACATTTATGACACATTCATCAATGCACAATTCATAGATCCACCAGAAGTCAGAACACCTTCCGCAATAAATTTATCATATTGATCAATGACTAACTTATTACAGAACAGGAAGGAATATCCATGTCTAACAAGCTTAGATATAGATATCAAATTCCTCCTGGCTTCAGGTACATAAAGACACTCTTTAAGTACTAAGACTCGACCACTAGATAACGATAGTCGACAGGTCCCGATGGCGACTGCTGCAACACTTGCATCAGAGATCCCATTTGGATGACTATCTCCCCTTGCTCCAGATTCTTAGTTTCCTGAAACAAATGCAACGAATTGCATACATGAACAGAAGCACCAGAATCTACAACCCAACTTCCTTCTCGTCCAACGAGAAAGCTAGTTTCAACGATGAAAGTAGATTTCATACCTGTTGGGGCTTTACCTTTGTCAGCAGACTTCAGATAATCTGGCTAGTTACGCCTGCCAGTGCCCCGACTTCTTGCAGTGGTGACAGACATCGGTGTGGAAGCACTAGAAGATGAGCCAAGTCCTTAATTCTTCTTCTTTCTCTTCTGCGTCTGGCCCTTCCAAGAACCTTACTTCCGACCGCGTTTTTCTCTTACTTGTGCAACTATTGCACTAGCAGAGGGGCCATCCTTCCTCATCACGTCTTCAGCAGACTTCAATGCAGCTAACAGCCCAGCGTTAGTGAAATCACATTTGCTCATGTGATAAGACACGACAAAGTTGTTGAAAGATTTAGGGAGCGACATGAGAATGAAATCAGCATGCATATCAGAATCCATGTAGGCTCACAGGGTTTCCAATTCAGAGAGGTACCCAAACACTTTGAATAAGCTCTTTCATCACATTGTAGCGCTGTGTGCGGTTTATGTCACCGAACATTTCCTTCAGATTCATCATAATCTCTTGGCAATGGTTCATTTCCACATGTTGCTTCTGAAGCATATTGGACAATGACCCAAGGATATAACACCTTGCCAGATTATGGTCTTCATCATATTTCTCATTATATGATTTATCTTTCGCAATCTTAGGGTTTGTTATTTTGTCCTTGGTTAGCACATACGAGACGCGCTCCACAGATAAGACAAGATCCAAATTTCGGACACAATCCGAATAATTTGGTCCGGTCAACTGATTGACCTCCAGGAGCCTGTTCAGAGGGTTCATGGACTTCATTTTTTGAAATTAAGAATGCACTATATTAGAATATATAAATAATTATATATTCATTTTAGAATATTTGATTAAGGCATTTTTAAATCAAATTTGTCTTGCTATGTCAACATTGAAAGATTATTCCCTTATTGTCTATCAAAGTAAGAGATATACTTACCGATATACCTCAAGCAAGATCTGGGATCTCCTTTCCTATCTTTGTCACATCCCAATAATATGAGAACTTGTGACTCTGATAAAAAGAAGAGGGAACTCATTCCGCCTTGCAAAGTCCAACTTACATTTCCCAATTCGGTCTTTAACACCCGAGTCCACCACCCCTAAGATGATGTTGACCCGTTGTTAATTGAACCAACCGTCAACAGGCTTAATACTCCCTATACGCAATCCAATATCGCCCCAATAATATGAGGACTCAACATTGGGGTCACTACGTATACGGCCTTACTCTTCCGAGAAGCAAAGAACCCGATCCAAATAAATCATATATAGGATCTGTCACTTCGGACAGATGTCTCCTATATACAACATCTGGCGACGGAATCTTTTGCCTTGACGGGAGACCATGGATGTCACTTATGTGATCCTCCACCTCATATTCAAATTGTAATAATTAATTATCGTGAATCATATTCGCATAATTAATTCTTCCACGGGACACATCTATTCATAATAGAGTGTTTATTGGATATAATTAATTTAATCACATTAAATTAATCATTAATCCAATCATCAATCAACAAACTTGATTAAAACTTGAATAGTAGGTATAATCTCAAAGTACGTATTATTCGAATTTTAATAATTAGAAAAATACACTTTGTCTTCTCCGGCATTATCGAGTCCCTGCCCGTTGTCATGGCCAGTACCAACGAGAGTGGGACGGACCACATACATTGCAACCCGCTACCCAATGCTCTCTGACTAGTCACCATATCCACCTCAGGAAAGGATAATGCCAGATAGATCATTATGTACTTTGAGATGCTCATCGGTTTTTCAACCGAAATTATACCATATAATATTCATCAAAACCATTTTGATAATATTATAAGGAGATTTGCTAAACAAATCCCCAATCCTATTCAAGCAAGAGGGTTTTACATGTAAAAGTTGTCCTACAACTATTGTAGGATAAACTAGGATTTTTCATGAAAACAATGTTTGTTGATGATTTCATGTCAACCAATTAATGATCAAGATCAAATATCTTATCATCTTGGTTTAAGGAAATGACATTCAATGAAATAATTCTCTTTAAATATTTCACAAATATTTATCACTAATATTTCAAAAAAATAACAATTAATTTTCATCAACTTATTTGAATGACTATCACATGGTTCATGATCAAATTCGTCAATTTTCAGTAGCGACCCCTACACTAAAATCAACATATCTTGATCAATTTAAATCCAAATTACGCAAAATCAGTTTCTAAGATTGCTAATTTGATTTATGAAAGAACTCAAGTGATATTCCACGCATTTCGAGGCGGATCAAAACAGTAATTAACTCATTAATCACGTTTAGATTCGCAGTTCTCGCAACAGTGAATACATGTTTATTCAAATAGCCATATCTTGAGCAAAATGAAATCCAAATTACATAAACTCAGATCATATGGTTTCCTTATTTAATTGGGAATAAAATCTAATTGAAAATTTCGTGTTTAAACAATTTAAACAGAGCCCAAAAATTCAATTAAACATAGGTGCGAAAATTGAAATGCAGCAAAAATTTCGCAACCCTTTCAAACCGAAGTCGTCCTAGGTTTATGGATCATATCCAAAACTTTATTCGACCTAAGGCTCTGATACCACTTGAAGGATACGAAGAATCCGTAAGCGCATCACGGAAGCGTGTTGATCGCATCTCATGCGATCGGGGCGACTAGTTGCACTAGTCGCTAGATGCAGCGGAAATTAAAATTTTTTTAATCAAGTGATGAAACCACATAATCACAAGAACATTTCTTGGATCGTTTCATCAGACCACAAAGTATTGGAAATACCTCTTGAAGCGTGGTTGCGATCACGAGATCTCTAAAACAAGAGATCATCCTGACTCAAGTCCGATCCACGAAGATGGCACTTGCGGGCGCGATGATGAGACGCATTCCTCCCACAATCCTTGACGAAGATCCAACTACGAATCCCCTGATTTCATCCAACGAAATCCGTCGTCTTCCTTTAGAGCAAGAAGCCCCAAAGAAGATGGAGATCCTCGAGTAGTCGAAGGCGATGGCGAGAAGGTCTCTCTCAACGCATAAGATGGACGGCCACCTTAAAGAGAGATAGAGAGAGACGGCGAGAATGAGAGAGAGAGAGAGAGTAGTAGGCGTGTAGAACTCTTGATGTTGTACCTTGAAAGGGCTAGGATTGCCCTCCTTATATATTAGTTTGGGATTCAATGGATCTCAATCCATGGCATCCATAGATCCAACGGCTAAGTTGATCCATGCATCAATCAAGGGCCATGATTGTTGTTCGTTAAAACCAACAACATTATTTATATCAAATCAAATATATGTTGTATTATCATCAACACGATTTAATTTAACATAAATCAATTATTAAGAGATAATAAGATAACAAAAAAGAAGATGATAATTAATCACCCCACAAAAATAGGGGGTCTCAACTATAGGTGACGTCACCTAATTTTGTGGTGATTATTTCCTCTTTATTTTATCCTATTATTCCTTAATAAATTGCAATAACTATTATTGCAAATTATCCACCAAATTAATTCCAAATTAATTTGTGAATATTTCAATCATGACATTAAAAGATATGTGAATCATATTCACAACCCAAACTAATTTGTAAATTACATTTCCAATTAATTACTTAATGTGAATCCAATTCACATTAATAATTAACAAATGTTATTTACAAAGCTTCTCTCTCTAATATATTATAAATCACATTTATAATATATATATACATAGATATCATGAATAGTACTATCCATGTAATCCTTGATAATCAAATCCCATTTAATTATCTTGGATAATCATTCTCATAATATGAATCTCATTCATATTATTCTTGATAATTAAATCTCATTTAATTATCATCCTCTTGTTGCTTGGATATATAATTCATCAAATGAATTATTCTTGAACCCCTTCAAGAATAATGTGCTTTCTCCGCAGATACTTGGAGATAAGGACGGGATGATTGTATTGTTCCACGTATAGTGACTTGGATGTTGAGATCTCATCTCAAATCCAGATCTTATGTACCTCCCACAGATGCTTGATTAAATCAAGACCACAAATCTAATCCTCTCATTGAATCTGAATCCCATTCAGACCAATGTCCAAACACTTGGATCAAGATCAGATTGCTTCTCTACTGAGAGGAGTCACTAAAATCCATACATGTATCATCACTCCCTCGGAATAGAAGCGTCATGCTTATACAATCGTTTATGATTACATCACCCTCAGGTATTCCCAATACCAGTACATCCTGCATACTGGAAGACTTATGATCAACCTGAAGATCAAGATCAATTTTTCACTGTCTTCTTCAGGGTTTGATCACCAAGTTTCCTAATCTTGGTCATTGGGAATCGGTATCGATCATATGCTTTCCCAAAACATATATCATACCTTCAAATTCATGTCATGCTTCCAAAGCACGACGACCATGCATGGAATTTGATCGGTCCCAATACCTCATGAGTGGGCTCATGTCTTCCGGTTCATAAATGAACCTGTATGACCCCTTTGAGAGATCTTATTACTCATATGCCCTTATATGCACACCAGCGCGCCGGTGTATAGACCTTGGTTAGGTCATTAACCTATTGGTCTGCCAAATGTACACAATCAGACATATAGTAACACATCTGTCTCCGGTCAGAGGATGCGTACCTATACTGTGACAGCATTCAACATAGGACTTAGGTTATCTCGATCTCGTTAAGTCAACCCATTGACCTAACTAATCTGACACCTCCGAATCACTATTCCTATGCAGAGGACCTGCATCAAGAGGTCGGTCAGATATCAACCTATGTGAGAAAGGATTGCCATCTCCTATTCAGGCTGGAGATCATCTCTTAATGATCATTTGACGGTGCTTGATGAGTCCTCTATCTAACTCTTTAGATATTCATCCAAACACCAACCTCTATGATTCATTTAATGAATCAACAGCTATATGATCATCAAGATAGCCATGGTACATAAACCTAATTGTACAGAGGGACCTTATAGTGCATTCATTCATTTAATTTTAGAAAGGGAGTGAAACATCAATAACTTTTATTGATAAACATATATATTACAATAACATTTATTATAAGAATGGTTCGCCCGGGGCTCACATGTCTAACACAGACAACCTACAAGGCTGCTATAGGTAGCAGGCAGGCCGCTAGATAGCAGCGAGCAACAGTCTGCTAGGCGGCGGGTGGATGGGAGGCTCCTGCAGGCAGATGGGAGGCTCTTGCGGCCGAATGGGAGCCCGCGGATGGCAGTCCGCTAGCCTGCAGTCGGATGGTGGCGGCGACCGGGTGGGAGGCTACTGGCAGCGACCTGCGGGGTTGTCAGCAACGGCGAGAGGGAGGGGGGAAGGGGACGGGTAGGTTTAGGGCTTTGAGTTATGAGTATCTCAATCTAGGACCGTTTCTCCGGTACCATGTTGATAGAGTAGAAATTACATCCATTATAAACACCCTAGGGCTCACTTATGTAGGAGAAAAGCCCTGGGTAAATTACATAAGAGGATATGAAGGAAATAGAAATAAGAACAACTACAATGAGATAAAAATATCTCAACAAGTGATTTGGTGACATCCCCGATATCAAGATGGTGGTTTCCATTCAAACAAGGCAATTGTGGTGGATATTCGAGGTATCCCATTTAAAGCACATGATCATCCTTCCATCAACAAGTCTATCGAGAGGATTGGAATTCTGGTGGAGGTCCCATTCCACGCCTCCTCTTAAGGCAATCCCAAACATTATGACCACTGTGATCGTTAGACGGGGAGTCTCTCTACTGGTGTGGTCCGCCTTGGCAATAAGTCAAGCTCTTTCCGACATCGAGGTAGAGGGATATGATCGATGATCCGTTTATGAAGATGAGTCCAATGGAGCGAAAAGGAGAGCTATTGAATGTGATGCGTTCTGATAGGGTCGCCCCACTGGAGATTCACAGAGGCAATGGCCGATAACGAAATCTAGAAGGTTCCACGAGCTTGATGATGGAGCTGAAAGTTTAAGTGTCGCATGAAGTTGAAAGGTTGTCAGACCATAAATGGCCTTGCGTAGTCGACATACATGCTCCCCCTCGACTACATACCCCGGTGGTTGCATCATGTAGACCACCTCCTCAAGATCACCATAAAGAAAGGCGTTCTTCACATCAAGTTGATAAATGGGCCAAGCCTTGTTGGCAGCAACAGAAAGAATGGTACGTATCGACCCCATTCTGGCAACAGGCGAGAAGGTCTCAAAATAATCAACTCCAAAGGTTTGTGTAAAACCTTTGGCAACAAGTATAGCTTTCAACCTATCAATAGAACCATCAGGCGATTGTTTGGACATGAAGACCCATCGACATGCCACAGGGCGAACTCCCAGGGGGCGTGGCACAAGATCCCACGTACCCCGGGAGGTAAGTGCATCCATCTCCTCATCCATGGTATGTCGCCAACCTTGATCTTGCATTGCACTAAAATGATCTCTTGGAATGGTAATAGCATTAAGAGCATCTGCAAATCTCTTGTCACGGCTAGATAAAGCATCTGTAGAAGTAAAATGTGACATGGGGGGATACGTACATTTCCTTTTTTGCTTGCGTAGAGCTATAGGAAGCTCCCCAGGTACATCCGGGACAACAGTAGTGGGAGCACTCGAAGTGGTCATATCATCCTGCATAAAAGGGACAGGCCAAGGTACAGACACTGGTGTAGAAGGTATAGAGGTACGCTGGCGAGTATACACGATTGATGGAGGAGGGAGGTCCAGAGGAATGTCACATACAGTATGTGTGAAATAACTTGTTTGCTCAAAGAAGGTGACATCAGCAGATACATATTATCGATGTCCAACAGGATCATAGCAGCGATAGCCTTTCTGAGTACGAGAGTACCCAAGAAAGACGCATTTAATGGCACGAGAGGATAATTTGTCAGCTGCATGAAAGTTATGAACAAAGGCAATACAACCGAAAATTCGCAGAGGTATAGGAAAAGGAGACTCGGTAGGATAAAGTAAGAAAAATGGAGTTGCCCCTTTGAGAACTGATGAAGGAACACGGTTGATGAGATACACTGCAGTAAGGATAGCATCTCCCCAGTATTGTTTAGGAACACTCATTTGACTAAGTAGAGATCTGGCAACATTTAGCAAGTGTCGGAGTTTCCTCTCAGCTAGACCATTCTGTTGTGAGGTATATGGACATGATGTTTGGTGAATGGCTCCCTGGGATGCAAAGAAAGAGACCAAGTCATGTTGGGTTAACTCAAGAGCATTATCGGTACGAATGATCTTAACAATGCTAGAAAAGTACGTTTTAACATATTGAAAGAAATTTCTGACAATCTGATTAATCTCCAAACGCTCCTTTATTAAATAGACCCAAGAAGATCGACTATAATCATCAACGAAAACTATAAAGTAGCAATAACCGCTTAATGTATGGATCGGACAAGGTCCCCAAACATCATAATGAACAAGATGAAAAGCAACAGAACTACGAGACTCAATACGAGCAGGAAACGAAGTTCTATGGTGTTCCCGAACTCACATGCCTCGCATTGAAAGGGCTTCAGAGCAGGGAGTTCAGGAAACATCATGGAGATGGCCTTGGCAGAGGGATGTCCAAGGCGCCGATGCCATAGGAGCGGATCTTCGGAGATAGATGCAGCAACAACAAAATTGGGGTCTGAGGGTATGTCAAGGTAATATAGGACGTTCTTCTCATGACCCCCACCAAAAATCTGCCTCGTAAGAATGTAACAACAAGACTCATCAAATATCACACGACAATGAAGCTCAACACAAAGCTTGTGAACTGACAACAAGGTAAGAGGAAAATCAGGAGCACAGTGAGCCCCCAAAAGTCGGAGTTTGGAATAGAATTCCATAGTTCCGACAGTAGTAATCTGTGATTGAGTCCCATTAGCGACTCGAACTGACTTCACAAAGGTAGATGGTATGGAAGAGTGAGCAGACTACCTTCTCCAATGAGATGAGTAGAGGCGCCGGAATCAATAATCCAAGTTGGAGTAAAAGTGATAGCAGAGTTGGCTATTGTACCTGAAGGAGTGGCCAGAGCAGCAGTTGTAGTGTTACTAGTGGTGGTAGGCCCTGGTGTCTGAAGGATCTGCATTAGGCGGGAGTAATCTGCATTATTAAGATAAACAGTCTTGCCACTTGAGGTAGGCGATGCTTCTTCCACATCATAGACATCCTCATAAGCATTATTGGTGTGATAAGAAGGTACGCCAAACTTCTGCCAGCATCGTTCAGACGGGTGGTTCCACCTACCACAGTGAGTGCATGGGGTAGTAGAGTCTCGCCCACGACCACGACCAAAGTCACGGCCTCGTCCAGATTCCCGTCTACGGCCACGACTTGGATCGTGACCGCGTCCTCCTCGCAAGCCGTATCTGCCTCCTCGCCCAGATGAGGCGATGTGTGCAAAGTTCTCTGTTGAAGGTAAGACAAGCCGGGCAAGGGATGTCTCGAGCTCCTCAAGTCGGCCAAAGATGGCATTCATTGTTGACAGTATATCTGATATAAGAAATTGCTCCTTCGTTGCATGGTACCTAGAATGCAGGCCATCAAGGAAGTGGTATACCTGCCAGTCAAAACGCTCTTGTATCTGTTTGGTGCAACATGAGGGCTGGAATATTGCAAGCTCCTCACACATACTGGATAGATGCATGTAGTACTCGATGAGGGTGGAATCACCCTGAGATGTTGAACAGATTCGCCTGTAAATATCTGCAAGGCGTGACTTCGTCTTCTTCTGGGAGTATGTTTGCTCGAGATCCTCCTACATTTCCTTGGTCGTATTTTTGTAAAGAAGATTTGAGGCAATATGAGCCTCAACATTGTTAGTCATCCAGTTGATAACCAAATAGTTATCAGTCTGCCAGTTGTCGTACTCTTTGTCCTTTTCATCTAAAGGATCTTTAGTCAAAATGTAGAGTTTCCTCTGGCCACCAATGAACACCATAAAAGATCGAGACCAGAGCACGTAATTTTCTGTGCCCTTGAGTTTGATAGTAATGCCTTGTGCCATAATATTTGTGGTCAAGGGCTTTGTCTCGGAAGAAGAAGGCGCTATGGTGGTCTTAAAATAGAAAGATGATCCTGTGATCAACTAAGGATGCATATAAGAGCTAAAAAATGCCCTAAAACTCATGTTTTCCCTTGACGAAGGGCTGAAAACCCCCAATGGACAGCATATCTGGATTCTTGGAAGCGATCCGTGATGAGTTTTGGATCTCCAAAGAGCCCTACGATACCCGTGGAGGGTAGCTGTGGGGCTGACGACCTTCGTAGGAGGTCCTGAAAGCGTCGGGTAGCGCTAGCGGAAGGGCTGGTACACTGGAGGCGATTGGAGGGCCTTGCGCGGGGCTCTAATTCGGGAAAGAAGACCCGCGAAGGCTTTTGCGAGGCTTGAAGGTGGTGGGATTTTAGATCAGAACCCCGGTCTAGGACCGTTGCTCTGATACCATGTGGAGAAGAGAGACAGAATGGGATATATATTTCATAAGGCTAGGGTCTCTTATATAGAGAGAAAACTCTAGAGAGTACAAGAGGAAAAATACATAAATACTCTTGAGGGGTTACAGAACCCGAAGGGTTAAAGGTTACGGAACCCGAAGGGTTAAGGGTTACGAAACCTGAAAGGTTACAAATATAATTGTAATATAATAATTCTAACACATACAGAAACATAGTCTATAATATCATATAATGATACTATAATATATATGTGTACTACTTTACATATAGCTTCCGGCTTGTTACTAAAGATATGACCAATAATATGATATATATATATATATTGTGATTTTGACTTGTATGTTTGTGAATAATATATGCTTTATAGCTTTAATATTTATGTAAAAGCATAGTTTTATATAATTTATTATTTATGTGCCCAAAAATATGAACGGTGTACCTCAATACCGCCTTGGATCTGTGAGGCTTACGCCTCGAGGCACATTCGTTAAAGCCATGCACGAAGTCCCAATCTATTATAGCATCAGGCCTCTGTCGCGCCGAGGCCGACCCACCTAGAGGACTCGGGTGCATCCTAAGGTGCACCCAGCAACTTTCGAGTGCCGCCAACATCATCTAGGGCACATCCAGTGCTCTTACAATAACAACAGTCCGATGTAATTTTCCAGGGCATTTCAGATATCTCTTTCACCCACATGAGTGATTAAACTGACAACTCATCTTCTTATTATGACTGACCACCATGGCATCTCTCCCTGCTAAGACCAAACCCATGTATGATGTCTTCTAAGATGGTACAACAGACTTCTATCAAACTTAAAGGTACAGAGAACTTTTTGCTCTAGTCTTGTGCGTTTAAGGTATTCATCGATAGGCAACAAAAGATCTATATTCTGACAAAAGATTCTTTGAAAAAGTGGATAAAGATTATGACACATGGCTTGGAGATAACTATCATGCCATACTCGGATGGCCAATAGTGTTGAATTACACATTGTTAAGAACTTGCTCTAGAAAAACACAACTAAGGAGATGTGAGCTTAAACAAACATATTCCGCGAGAACGACCAAGTCTGCCCTCGCGTACATATATATGTGGATCTGATCTGCATCTCAGAGCGACACCACTCTCATTGAGTAAGGTTACGGAACCCGAAGGGTTAAGGGTTACGGAACCCAAAAGGTTACAAATATAATTGTAATATAATAATTCTAACACATACAGAAACATAGTCTATAGTATCATATAATTATACTATAATATATATGTGTACTACTTTACATATAGCTTCCGGCTTGTTACTAAAGATATGACCAATAATATTATATATATTGTGATTTTGACTTGTATGTTTGTGAATAATATATGCTTTATAGCTTTAATATTAATGTAAAAGAATAGTTTTATATAATTTATTATTTATGTGCCCAAAAATATGAACGGTGTACCTCGATACCGCCTTGGATTTGTGAGGCTTACGCCTCGAGGCACATTCGTTAAAGCCATGCACGAGGTCCCAATCTATTATAGCATCAGGCCTCTGTCGCGCCGAGGCCGACCCGCCTGGAGGACTCGGGTGCATCCTAAGGTGCACCCAGCAACTTTCGAGTGCCGCCAACATCATCTAGGGCACATCCAGTGCTCTTACAATAACAACAGTCCGATGTAATGTTCCAGGGCATTTCAGATATCTCTTTCACCCATAAGAGTGATTAAACTGACAACTCATCTTCTTATTCTGACTGACCACCATGGCATCTCTCCCTGCTAAGACCAAACCCATGTACGATGTCTTCTAAGATGGTACAACAGACTTCTATCAAACTTAAAGGTACAGAGAACTTTTTGCTCTAGTCTTGTACGCTTAAGGTATTCATCGATAGGCAACAAAAGATCTATATTCTTACAAAAGATTCTTTGAAAAAGTGGATAAAGATTATGACACATGGCTTGGAGATAACTATCATGCCATTACTCGGATGGCCAATAGTGTTGAACTACACATTGTTGAGAACTTGCTCTAGAAAAACACAGCTAAGGAGATGTGAGCTTAAACAAACATATTCCGCGAGAACGACCAAGTCTGCCCTCGCATACATATATATGTGGATCTGATCTGCATCTCAGAGCGGCACCACTCTCATTGAGTACTACAGGCATCTCAATGGCCTATATGAGGATCTTATGATATTCCAACCTGCATGATGTCCTAAGAAGGTACATGAATGATATGAATAGCAGGTTTATCAATTTCTTGTTGGTCTACATCCTCGATACCAAACTGTTAAGGAATAGTTTCTTATGTATGATATATTGCTATCCCTCAAAGATATCTTAGGTCGCCTTCAAGAACTTGAGACATCTATTGGTCGTTCTTCATATATGCCTCCCACAGAGAACTATGTTTACCCTGCCTCTTCTGAGTGAGGAGGATGATATAGCTTTTGAGGACGTGGTCACGACTCTGGTCGTGTTCGTGGCCATGTCATGGGCCGAGTTCGAGACTCAGGTCGTAATCGTGGACGTGATACTAGCTCTCCACGGCATCCACAGTACATCCACTGACATTACTGGAACCATCCATCAAAGGTTGTTGGGCAACGTTTGGTTATACTCCCTACGTTAATAATGCCTATGAGATTGCTTATGATCAATATTCAGAAATGTGATCCATGCGGCCATATATGTGTATTTGATCACTTGAGCGAAGTGCATATGTCATATGTGGTAATATGCAATCAAAACACATATGCGGTCTGAATATACGGTTGCATATCTGATGGGATTCATGTTAATCCATGACATGTTAATGACACATTAACTTGATTTATTCCCAAGCAACTCTATATCATCATTTTGCATCTTTTCATTATTCTCGTATAAGTTGCATCCGTGAATATAATCTTAGGGTATTTTTTCTCATATCCATTTTTTCCATTGTTCTCAACACTTATTAATGAATTGTTTACTACTTTTTGAATATGAATTTCATTTTAAGTCTTCAAATAAAATATGAAATAATTGACTAGCAGTCTTGCAGTTCACATTTTTGTGCTTCTAATAAATTTTACATGCAAATATAATTTCCCTATATTTTGTGTCAACAACTTTTACCCCTGGAGATACATGTGTATAATTTTGGGTGTATGATTTGTATACCTATGATTACTCTTTAGCTTTTGTTATCTATATGATCTATATATACAATAAAGGTTATCTTATAGAATTCATGTCAAAATACGCACTAAAAAATAATCAATTTATAATATCATGCTTATATATCTTATTGGTTATATTATCTTATTTGAATTTTTTGATTTTGGATTTTGTTAGATCATCAACTTTTTTATATAATCACATTTTATTATTGTATTTTATAATATTTTAAATTACAATATTATAAGCCGTATATACCTTTGTATACTCCTCCGCATATCCTCTTACTCGCTTTAGACCGCATGACCGAACGAATACCACATAACGCATTTCTGAACCTTGCTTATGATATCGCAGAGGCATCTCCTGATCCAGACTCCAGTTGACAGACAGTCCAACTCAATGCCACATATTACTCACGCCTAATGTAGTTCCTATAGAACTCCAATTCTTCCACCAGTGAGCACTCCCGCTAGTATGACTACCACCTCATATACAATAGCTAACTCCGCAATTGCTTCTACTCCTGCTTGGATTATTGATTCTCGAGCATGTACCCATTTGACGAGAGAAGATAATATGCCAACCTTTTCCAAACCCTTTTCCTTTGTGAAGTTAGTTCGGGTCGCCAACGGGACTCATTCATTCCCATGTTACTACTGTCAGGACTGTGGAGTTCTCCTCCAAGCTCTGGCTCAATGGAGTTCATTGTGCCCATGATTTTCCTCTGAGCTTGTTGTCTGTTCATAGGTTTTCTACAAGGCTTAATTGTCGTGTGTTGATGAATTCTGCTGTTATTTTAGGATATCCAGACAATGTAGATTTTTTGTGAGGGACATGAGAAGAACGGTTTCTATTATCTTGGCATCCCTCTGATTTCATGTCTGTTGGTATTGTGTCTATCTCCACTAACCCGTTCCTTTGGCATCTTCATCTTCTGCCAGGGCCCTCTCCATGATGTTCCATGAACTCTCTATTCTGAAGCCATTTGAATGCAACAAGTATGAGTTTGGGAAACATCATCGAGTTTTTTTTCCTGCTTGTGCTGAGTCGCGCGTACTGCTCCATTTGTTTTAGTCTATTATGATGTTTGGGGACCCTGTCCAGTCTGTGCTTTGAACAATCACAAATATTTTGTTATTTTTGTTGATGATTACAGTAGATCTTCTTGGAACGATCTTATAAAGGAACATTCGAATATTAATAAAATTATCAAAACTTTCTTTCAATTTATCAAAACATCTTTTTATGCATTTATTTAGATTAACGAACTGACAATACTCTTAGGTTCATCCTACAAGACTTGGTATTTTTCTTTACCTCTCAGGGGATTGTTGATCGAACTTTGTGTCTGTATACCTCCAAGTAAAATGGGGTAACAGAAAGGAAACGTCGCCATCTTCTTGATATTACATGATTTTTACTAACTCAGATGAAGGTTTCAAAGTCCTACTAAGGGGATGCCATGCTCACAGCAGTCCATCTCATAAATACGATTTTGTCCTCTAATCTGAACGGGGCATTCCTTTCTCCCTATATACCCCAGTAAGCCACCTTTTCCATTGCCACTGAGAATTTTTGGATGCACTAATTTTGTACATAATCTTCATACTGCTGACAAATTGCACCCAAGGGCTATCAAGTGTTTTTCTTTGGTACTCTCACACTCAGAAGGGCATTAGGTGTTATGATCATATTGGTCATCATTAATATAATTTCTGTTGAAGTTATTTTCTTTGAATAGATCAACTACTTTACACAGCCTATCAGTGACATCCCCTTAAAGCTACTACGCCAGTCGATTGTTTATAAATGTAAACACACTACATGTGTTTGTATGCATGTTCCTTATTTACAAGACAATTTGCCTTCTTTTTTTAAGCCAGAAAAGGGGGAGACACTCTTAGGTGTTCGCCCCGCAAGTATATTAAAAAATCAACTAAAAAACCAGGAGCGCAATAAGGAAAAAGAAGAAGGGGCGTCCTAGGCAAGCCAAGAGCGCAACACACCCAGCGCACGAGCACAGACGTTCTCTACATAAAACCTCTGGCCAGAAAATAACAGCTCATTCCTAGACAACCATATGGACCAGATCAACGCCAGAGGCCGCAGCAGCTCCAGCCTCGGCCGAAGCCTGGCAGCGCCTAAAGCTCTGCAGAAAATCCCCGACACTCGCCCTGTCAACCCAGCTCAGGCCCGGATCTGCCCAAAGAGGTAGCACAGACGGGCAGGCAAAGAAGAGATGCTCCAGCGACTCGATCCCCTCCTCGCACAGTAGGCACATGTTGGACATCGCCCCGAGCAATCTAACACAACGGTCACGAGACAAAAGTCTCATCCTCTTGAACAGCCAGAAGAAGAAAGCAACCTTCGCCGGAAGACCCAACCCCCAGAAGAAAGAGCAGTCCGCAGCCAGATCCGTCGAAAGAGAGGGAGGGGGCCTGCAAATCTCCGAGTAAGCCTTCTGACGAAGAAGGAGCCCCCGCGCCAAACCCAATGGTCCTGACCCCAGGAAGGACCTGGGGCATCCCGAAGCGTGTCCAGCAACTGCAAGAACTCTTCCATGCGCTGGTCAGTGAATCCCGAACGAAAATCCGCATCCAGTTGCCATCCACCCAGCATGATGCAACCCTAGCTTCCTTGTTTGTCGCCAAAGCAAAGAGACAAGGGAAGCGCAAGGATAGCGCTCCCCCGTCAGTCAGTCGTCACTCCAGAAAGCGAACTGCATCCCATCCCCAACATCGGCCTGAACAACGCCCGGAAGCCCTGGGAGACCGATAGGACGGCCCTCTAGAAGGGAGAGGGCCCCCGCCCACGCACACCAACCGCCACCACCCCCTCAGGAGCCGCAACGTCGACCCTGTAGATACGTCGCAGGAGAGTATAGAAAAGGTCTTTACCAACTCCCCAAATTCTAACCACCCACTTCATCAACAACGCCTCGTTTAGCTCGCCCAGCCGACAAATCCCGAGGCCACCCTCCCTCTTCTGCAAAGTGACCTCGCCCAAGCTTACCAGGTGCATCCCCGAGCCCTGTCCGTTTCTGCCCCATAAGAACCGCCTCATCAGGCTCTCCAGTCTCCTCCTAATCCCCGCCGGCATGAGCCTCGTGGAGGAGTAGTAAACCGGCATGGCAGATTGATGAATCCACGATTCATCATCTCGATATCTTGATCTTAGCAAAATCCACGAGTAAATTCCCTAATAAATGTATATAAAATCCATAAATTAACAAAATGACTCTTGTAAATAAAATACATTAATTATTGTATATTAGATTGTATAAAATAAATTAACAATAAAAAAAACCGCAAATTAAAGGAGTTTTTCACCTGTAAATAGCCCAAAACTTCATGGATTTTTAATAATTTCATTTCAATTCCTTTTTGGCTAATTCTTTCTCTAACTAGTTCATAACAATGTATATAAAAAATACAAAAATACAAAATAAATTTACCTCAAATAAATACTCCTAGATCCCAAAGAGAAAAAGCCGTAAAGTCCAACTTCCAAGCCAAATTCTTGCTCCGTATGAA